>CM067374.1:9334900-9635248 GCA_034401795.1 Chaetoderma sp. LZ-2023a
GAGCCAGTCGTTTCAGTGCTAAAATTTTTAAAATAGTCTTCTATTATCCTGCAAATGGACATTCCACAAGACTACTGCAGACTGGTTTTGGCTGGTTTGACCATTAAAGGGATAAGCGCCATAGTACCGAGACCACCATTGATGTTAGTAATCATGCATGCAATAGACCCTACAGCACAGCTCAGAAATAATGCAGCTTCCAAAACAAAATATAACGTACTGTTGAATATTTTGGACTTAATTTGTCTGGAAGACCATGCTCCCTTCTTCCCGTAGTTGAACATTAACCCTTTAATGGTCAAATTTGGTCAAGAAAATCTAAATATTTGGTTACTGAATGTCCATTTGCAGGCCAAGACAGGACTATTTTTTAAAATTTACAACTTGAATAACTGGCTCGTTTATCGAGCCAGGCATTCATGTGGTAAATTTTCAAAAATAGTCGTATCTTGACCTGCAAATGGACATTCCTCAAAACCACTGCAGAGCCCGGTTTTGGCCAGCTTGACCATTAAAGGATTAACCCTTCAGCAATGACAGATCAGAAATATAAAATTCTTAACGAGAATTACGTTGGATATTTTGAAACTAATTTGACTGGGAGCTTTTGTCCCAGTCAAACTAGTTACAAAACATTTACCAACATTCCTGTTGTCTTGAAATTGAGACAATGGAATTTGAATTGTTTAATTAGAAAATGATTCTATATTCTTTTCAAGTCATGTGGGTATTTCTCAAACATGATAAAATATGAAAGCCTGGTGAAAATTCTCACCCGATGCCAATGTTCAGTAATCGAACTAAATTTCTGTATTAACTGACAAAATGACATTAAGAATTAAGATATTTTTAACTGTCTACCTGCTGGATTTCTGCAGATTACATTTTCCATGGGATTTAACGCTGGATATCCCGATTATTTTGAAAACAATTTGACTGAAAGTTGCTGGTGGCTAAGCCACCAACAACTTTCAATCAAATTGTTTTCAAAATATTAAGCAGGTCCCGCGTTATTGACCGATGGAATTATTGTCTGGTGGCTTGCCGCAGGTAGACAGCTAATAATGAACCAACACCACCAATAACCAGTGATATTTACACATAGACTATAATTATTACAGTTCACACAGGAGAAAGTAACTAACTCACCATAAGGACTGATCCGGCTTGGGTGGTGGGAGGCACAGAGGGACGGGGCATTTTTCCAACCAGAGCTTGAAGCTTCTGTAATTGTCCGAGCAGTGATCTGGCAGATAAAAAAATTAGAAAATTAAAAAAAAATATGTTCGCTGAGCAACAACAAGCATGTCACATTGACCTACTTTGTATATGTGATACACGTTCAAACTAAGGTACATCCGCATATAGAATTTGATTATTGTGAAGTGATAAAATTAGAACCCGGACACATTTTTTATAGGTGTGTAATTTCCACTGATGTTCGGTGAACCGTGAAGAGTAAGTTACAAGATGAAGGTTATAATGAAAACAAAAAAATAGTTGAACATGAATAGAGAAGGATAATAACATCAGGGCTAGAAATTAACCACTGATCCTGTGATCCATAGGCTGTTTTTGCATACGGATCCGTAACAGATCAATGCTTTAATACAGTAACTGATCCGGCTGGATCACTGTGCTACAGCAGGAGCAGGTTTATGACACAGTTCAAACCGGATTTACCGCTTTCTTCATCAGTTAGAGTAATCTGTGGTGTTTTAACCCTTTAATGGCCAAGCCGATCAAAAATAGCCGTTACAGTTGTGTTGATAAATGTCCGTTTGCAAACCAAGAGAATACAATTTTTGGAATTTTACCACTGGAATGACTGGCGAATGCATTACCAGTGCAGTACTACAATTATGACACTACGGATCAGTACAAGTTTCCAAGGATCTGTGAATTTTCTTCTGTACTGATCCATATGGATCATGAGTAAATCAAGTTAATTTCAAGCCTTGTAACATTGTCACCACAATATGAACTTACTGTCAAAACTCCTCAACAAGGGGGTGAGAATGATATGCATGCGAGTGTTTTCACACGCACGCATGTATGCACACTTGTGAAGACACCGCTAGCTATTACAGCATAAGACACTATGGTATGGGTCAGCTAAAGTGGTCACTAAAAACAGACCATCATTCAGCCCTATAATGGTCAAGGATGGCCAAAAGCAACCTCAGCAGTGGCAGAAATGCCAAGTTACTATTTCCTTATAGAGTGAGATTCTCATCGAGCATAGCGAGCCAGCATGTGTACGTGCGTGTGCGTGCCTGTCTTCGTCCAGGAAAAATGTTTATATCTATCCCTTCTCAGATACAATCTGAGGCCCTAATTGACAGCTAACAAAACCCATTATTGTGCAACATGACATCAAATTACAGGATGTTACCAAATTTATATTACATTTAGTGGAATCAATCACACACACACACACACACACACACACACACACACACACACACCCAGTGGTTCAGTAAGATGGGTGGTTATATGACCACCTACTATAGACTGGCTGCTATGGGCAGGTTTAATTGTGTGTGGTTTATTGCGTTTCACACACCTATTATTTGTCTCGAGATTATCAACCTTCTTCTTGAGGTCACCATTCTCTTGTGAAAACACTTCAACCCTGCAAAAATAATGACAATAAAATTCATAAATCTAACTAGTAACCATGGCAACTAGCTGGCAACCAATGAAATTATGTACAAACATATCAAACTATCTGGTAGCAAGTGACTCGCCGTCAAGCACTAAATCACATGAGCAACCTTTCAAACCAATCTTATTGCAATTTTTATATAATAAATTTTGTAAACATTTTTATCGCGTAACATCCTAGGCAAGCACGAATTCGTCTTTGTATAATAGAAGTATCAATTTCTAACTAAGGGCTGCCCATTTCTAGCTATGCCCCGCCCAATTTGTATGCGCCTTTCATTCGATTTTAACACTTTGATACCTGAATTCACACAATCTAAATTTCACGGCAACTATAATTCAGGTAAGCTGTTGGATATTTTGAAACTATTTTAACTGGGAGCTGTTTCTGCCAATGACAGTAAAAGTTCCAAGTCTTATTAGTTTCAAAATATTCAAGAGGTTTATGACATTGTAAATTCAACAACGACATACAGTTCAGATGCTTAGTGTTAGATAATGGAGGAATCCAGTCTTAGCTATGACCCACCCATCTTTAGGCAAGCTCCACCCTCACTTCACCCCTGCAGGGATCGAGCGATCCCTGTACTGCCAGACTATCAATTTCCAGAAGACTGTACAGGTAAGCTGTTGAATATTTTGAACCTAATTTGACTGGGTGCTGTTGCTGCCTATGGCAGCAAATAGGCAGCAACAGCATGTTTATTAAACAGCAGACATAAAATTTGTACTACAATGCTTAGTCCTTCATCAATTAAGCGTTCGTGACGAACGTAGCTATGTCATTCATGACATCATTAATTATGACGTCAGCTTACACATCATGTAATTGATTATGACGTCATATGATTGATGTGGATAAAGTGGAAAGGGCCATTACCAATTTCGTGTCAGACCCACGTCATTTGATTGTGTTGTCAGATACATGAGTGACAGATAGGCTCTCTCGCTTGGCAGCCAGCATAAGTATTCAATACTCTTTACAATGACAACTAATGTCCATTTTGAGAATGACGTAGACAAAAGCCTTTGAGTAGCATACAGTTCATAAAAATATATACTTGGATACCTCGCTGGACACAGAGCAGGCAGTTAGGGGCAGCGCGGTCAAAATGGCTATAACATGCAGTATCACCTATACTGGAATCAGGAGGGTGGAAAATTAGTGTTGATTTATACTACATCTGATGGGGCCTGTAGATGTCTATAATTTAGCGTTTGTGTGTAAAATTGCTTAAACTTGATGACAGTTGCTTTGCTAAAATCTCCATGCATTGAAACACATAGTCATATCTCTATTCAAGCCTACCTCTTTTCTAATGCTTCCATATACTCTTTCTTTTTCCGTCGACTTTCTTGAGCTGAAATCTACAAAAAGAGAAATGAAACGTGACAATCAAATTAAAAGTATATTTCATCGCAATAACAGCATCGCATTGCATTAGTCAAACGTTAGTTAGTGAATGAATTGAATACATACAAACTATTCACAACATAAATCGTGCAATTGATCTTTAGGAAAGTTTGAAAACTATGCAGTAATAAACTCATGTATTCTGCTTAGGAATTTCAATCACACCAGGCCTGAAGAAATTAAACATTATACATATTAACACATTTTTGGGGTTTGCAAATTTATTTTAGGTAACCAATTTTGGGTTGCCGTACGTTTTTCAACATAAAGAGGTTGTTCCCTGAATATTTGAGTAACCTTTGCGCAAATGAAAAAATGGGTTACATAATTTCGACAGGCTTGCCCTAGATGTTATGGGAACCCAGTCACACGAACTAAGCAATCTCTATGATGTCTAAAACGCCTTACTACCGTCTCTCTCAAATGTGATGGACAAAGACTTGGGACACAGTAATACTGAAATTACATCTTACCTTGTTCTTAATTTTCCGTCGGACTTTTTTTAGGTTTTTTTCTTCCTGTTTTGTGAGTGGCAATTTTGCGGGTACCGGGTATCCTTCTGTAATTAATGTTCGTTTCTCTTCCTCCGATAACACAAGATATCCAGACGTTGGAATCTAAGTCAAGAAATTATTTACAACATTTTTTTTTATTGAGAATCCTGATTTTGACAAAAAGTTGTTGGCAGAAACAAGATGCAAACAAATTGTTTTCAAAATGATCTGAATTACAAATAAAACAACAGTTCAAAATATTAACCAGTCCACTCAACCCTATATACTGAACATTGTGCAGGCCTTCAGAATGTGGTCAATAAACACAGATAGTTGCTCAATGCTGTAATGACCAAGCCGGCCAAAACCAGCCTCTGCAATGGTGTTCATGCATCTCCATTCACACGACAAGACTATTTTTGAAAATTGTCAGTGATACATTTTCAAAAATAGTCTTCTCTTGGCCTGTAAATGGACTTGTAATAAGCTGTGCGTGCATGCATGTGTGCTGGTGGAAAGGGGTGGTGGGGGGGTTGCCGTGTGGGGTGGGGCATACAGGACAATATTGTTGATTTCAGCTAATTAATTTAAGTCTAATGTGAAAGCAATTCATGACAGAATTAATTCTGACGAATGTTCATTCACCTGTTCGTGGTCGAGGTTGCTAACAAAAGCTAAAAAATTCCCCATTTGTGGGATAAGACAATTTTTTGAAATTGTATTTAGTTAATGAGCCAGGCATGCCAGTGGTAAATTTTCAAAGATAATAATCTTTCGATCTTCAAATAGACATTTTTCAAGCAAGTAGAAGCGGGGTTTTATCGGTGGCTCGCCCATTAAAGTGTTAGGACTCACTGGGCTTGTGAAGAGTGGTGTAAGATCTTTTGACATATATGTAGTGGCATGTTTGCTGGTCAGATGTCTGTATGGACTGGACGGTGATGACCGGCCGGGAGACTGACTGCCCTCACTGTCACTCGATGCACTGGAGGGTGGTGTTGGTGGCAATAATGATGAATCCAATACTGTCAAGAAAGACAAAAAGAAAATAAACGCTATGTAATTATTCAAATGCAATCCCTAGAGAATACCGTATATAATTAATAGCCATTGTAACGAGTTTGAAGTGTGGGAACAAATTTGGGATCGATCCAGTCGTGTCCGCGTTAGAAGCATTTACGTAAAATCCAAAAATTTGTGTTCACATTTTAAATCTCTGCATAATCAATTTTGAATCGAGCAGGATATTTTCTGTTAACTATTTTCATATTGAAGAATGTGCTTAATATAATCTTGTTTTAGGTTAATTAATAAAAGTGGTATGAATAGATTAGTTGTTGGTCGCCTTTTAAAATTAAATCTTTTCTTTATTCCATAATTTTGGGCGGGGGTGGGTGGTATAATTACTCCAATGGACGATGACCTCCATAGGGTTGTGGATACAGGATGAAAACTAGTGTTTAAGACAGGAATCCATAATCTAGGCTTGTTCTAAGGTGTTGGTCGCCTTTTAAAATTAAATTTCTGTTTTATTCCATAATTTGGGTTGGAGGTGGGGTGTGGGGTGTGTGTGTGTGGTATTACAACTCCAATGTTAACCCTTTAACACTCATATCACCCAAAAACGCCTTCTGCTGTGGTCTTGAGAAATGTCCATTTGCAGACCAGACTATTTTTGAAAATTTACTACTGGAATGACTGGCTCGATAAGCAAGCCAGTTATTCTAGTCGTAAATTTAAAAAAATAGTCTTCTCTTGGGCTGCGCGAATGGACATTTTCAGAGAAAATTGAAATTTCCATGAATAAATTTGATGGTTAAAGGGTTAAGAAGAGAATCCATCCTCTATGTTAGTTCTAAGTTTATGCTAATGAGTATTTGTGTCAATATGATCACGCATATTTAATGAACGTCTCATTAACATAAACCATGCGCTCCATGAGACTTAAATTACTTCCTCAGGAAATATAGCTCAAGGGGACTAATTCAAATGGTTAAATGTTTGTCACATTTCCTTCAGCATTAGAAACAGGTGATCTATCCGGATACAACATAGTAAAGTTTCTTCCTAAGGTAGCAACAACTTTTAGTCAAATTCTTTTTAAAATAAGACGTGTTGTTTCCTATTAAAATTGAAATCAATTTTCAGTGAATTAAGGATGTAAGCCTATATAGCTTCGAGATTAAAATCTCAGTGTTTGTGATTTGAATTTAACCCTTTAGAGTTTAGTTGTAAAATTTGGTCAAGAAAATCAAACTATTTGCTCGTTTAAGTTGAGTTAGGTCAGACCATGATGGGGTCGGGTGCAATACTATTTAGTAGATTATTATATATTAAATCTGCGATGCACACGACTAAAACATTATTTGATAATAATGTCCTGACTGTCATCACATGTACTTGTTTACATTAACCTTTTTTTTAACCATCCAATTTGTTTTAAAAAATTAAATCTTCTCATATAAAATGTTACTATGCAGACCAAGAAGACTATTTTTGAAAATTTACCACTGGAATGACTGGCTCGACTGTCAAGCCAGTCATTCCAGTGGTAAATTAAAAAAAATAGGCTTCTCTTCATCTACAAATGGACATTTCTCAAGACCACTGCAGAAGCTGTTTTTGGCTGATATAAGTGTTAAAGTGTTAAAATCAGTTTTAAATACTAGGTAACACCCAACCTTTCACTGAACCAGCCTTTCACTGAACCCGTTTTTCACTGAACCTCGCCTTCCACTGAACCCTGCCTTTCACTGAAACCAGCCTTTCACTGAACCCTGCCTTTCACTGAACCCTGCCTTTCACTGAACCCTGCCTTTCACTGAACCCTGCCTTCCACTGAACCCCGCCTTCCACTGAAACCCCGCCTTTCACTGAACCCAGCCTTTCACTGAACCCTGCCTTCCACTGAACCCCGCCTTCCACTGAAACCCGCCTTTCACTGAACCCCGCCTTCCACTGAACCCCACCTTCCACTGAAACCTGCCTTCCACTGAACCTCGCCTTCCACTGAACCCCGCCTTCCACTGAAACCTGCCTTTCACTGAACTCTGCCTTCCACTGAACCCCACCTTCCACTGAAACCTGCCTTCCATTGAACCCCACCTTCCACTGAAACCTGCCTTTCACTGAAACCTGCCTTTCACTGAAACCTGCCTTCCACTGAACCCTGCCTTCCACTGAACCCTGCCTCCCACTGAAACCTGCCTTTCACTGAAACCTGCCTTTCACTGAACCCTGCCTTCCACTGAACCCCGCCTTCCACTGAAACCTGCCTTTCACTGAACCCCGCCTTGCATTGAACTGAATCTTAGTTGGGTGATACATGAATTGATGCTACAAGTAGAATGCATCCATGCACCAAGATTGGTCAAAAGACACATAAAACTATAGCCCAGCGAAGAATCATCTACCATGCTCAGTGAACCGGGAAAACTAGGTCAGGTACTTTTGATATACGAAGCCATAGTAATCTACAATGCTTCCATACACACTTTTGACTACTGTATACAAAAAGCTCTTGAAATGAGAGCTGGACAAGAATAATCTCTGATGTTCAGTGAACCATGAAAATTAGGTGACGCTACAAGAAAAAACGGCCCAGACAAAAAATTGGGGACAGACACAGATGGATGAACTCGCAGACAACGCAATTACTATATAACCCCGCTTGAACATGTTTCTGTCTTTGTTTTGGAAGCATGTCAGAACTAATTTAAAAGCTCTACTCTAATCAGTATATAAATAAAGGAAGTCAATATGATCTTTGACTGATACACATCATATCTGGTGATGGGTCAAAGTCAGTTTTACAACTCAATCAAGGACATGAGTGTACTACCAGCAATAAAATCTGACCAATAGATAAAGAATCCCTTTAATTTGAACTAGAGCGACATGCGTATTTCACAATAGTGTTTGTTATCGCGAGAAGCACATGTGTTTTCATAGTCACATGGAGCCGTTCCCACCATCACATGAATGGCATACATTTAGAAGTCACATGTGGCCTTCCCATATACACATGACAGTCAGGCGTCAAAAGTACGCACATGACTTGTTTGACTGTTGTTATGGTAAATAGGTACTGAGATGCACTATAGAGCTAGAGGCTATCTACAGTAAAGCTCATAGATAAGTATGTTTCTTACAAAACAACACACAAACATGTTAGTTAGTACCTCTTAAAGGAGTAACCCATTAACCCTCAAATTTGTTCAAGAAAATTTAAATTTTCTCATAGAAGATGTCCATTTGCAGACCAAGAGAAGACTATTTTTTTGTTAAATTACCACTGGAATGACTGGCTCGGTTATCGAGCCAGTCATTCCATTGGTAAATTAAAAAAAAGGGTCTTCTCTTGGTCTGCAAATGGATTTTTCTCAAGACCACCGCAGAAGCCATTTTGTTAAAGGATTAGGGCCATGAATGACAGTCAATGACCAGTATTAGTGCTTGAGGGCAGCAGTGTTATACACCCTGCCTGGAAAACACACTCACCAGTCGTACATGTCACTAATTCTTGTCTAATTTATAGCTATATACTATTTAAACATATTTTATCACACATTACAGTACAAACTGATGACATTTCAGTCAAAATGCTTTCAAAATATTCAGCATACTTCATATTTAGCTAATTTGAGAGGCACTTTCCGTTAATTATGTACACGTTTTGAACAAAAATATGAAGGGGATATTGCAATCACCTCGGTCTGTCCACCTGGCTATTTCCTCGGAACCATTTGTGGAATTTAATCAAGTTGGTCATGTGAGTCTAGGGTTGCACGATTATTCACTTTTCATAATCGCGATCATTAAAAATAAATAAATCGTGATCATACGATTAATCGTGAACTAGATTAACTACGTCAATGCTTCTTAGAGGATGTTATTATGCTACTGCAGATTGTAAGATTATGGGTTAGGCACATGGGTATACATACATGGACAGAATACGCCAGTTGCTGATTGCAAACAAAGGAATGCATCAAGATTTTTCTAGACGGAAAACGGAAGGTACCATATTTTGCTTAATTGTAGCCTATGCTCTAATAGAAGCCTACCCCCATAACTTTGACATGATTTCTTAGCAGTTTCAAAACAGCAAAACTCTGTATTAGAAGCCCACCCCCTAACTCAGCAGATTGTATAGGAAAATTTGCAAGAATAGCGTGTATACTAACAATCGTGTCACAGGGTGTGTCTACTTCAGACTGATCTCTGCCCTGATACATTTCTGGCCCCTCTAGAAGTCAATACAGGCCTCAGATTTGTAAATCTCGACCACCTATTAGATTAATACTAATAGTAGGCCACGTATGTTCAAGATGTAATAAAGTTTATTCCACACTTTTGGAGTTAAAATGCGCTTAAAACAGTCTTGGCGTGATTAAACACCTTCCTTATAAATATATTTTAAGACCAAATTTATGTACCAAACAAGTGCGGGAGAAAATGTGCATCAATTTTGTAACGCTGATTAACATTAAATGATCCAAATTGAATTATTACGAACGACAATATAGCCGGCTTCTTAAGTTGGCGAGCCAGCGGCTCTTTTACGATGGGAGGCGGCGTGTTCTTGCGAAATATTATACGCTAACGGGAGTTTATGAAACGGGTACCCGTTATTCAGATCAGTATAATACTCAGTTCCTATCGCACAATGATAATATATAGAAATTCCCGATTCCAGAATATTTATATCCGAGTACTCACTATAAAATAAACTCTTCAATTGGAGGCGAATCACGTGATTTGTATTTTTTTCGCGACACCATTTTATATCAAATTGTGGATTAATTTTGATGTAATAAACGACCTTTATTAAAGGATACACAATATTTAGGTGCTCAAATCAAATAATTTCACTTCCCCGGTGATGTTTTGATGTATACATTAAACATAGGCGTAGGCGGTGAGAATTTTTACAGGAGAAAATGCGTGAATTTCCGTGGTATCAGTTTTAGAACTTTTTTGGGAAAACTGTTAGCGCATAACTATTCAGAGAATGGGGAACGCGGGATAAGCATGTGTGATTACAACAACATTGACAAATAGCGACCAAGTGAACAATCTTTATTCCTCTAAAACTAATCATGCGTCAATACGAACAAATCAGTTATTTATTTAGTTTATTTAATCATTCACACATTCGGCTGATAGGCAGATGTTTGTTTCCATGATTGGTAACGCGAGCACAGTTTCACAAGCATAAAAGTGTCTTGACAAAAATTTCAACATGGCGAGTATACGATTATTTCATTTTATAATCGTCCACGATCATCTTGAATTATATAATCGCGATTAATCGAATAATCGTACAACCCTATGTGAGTCACACATGTGATTGTGGAGAGCAAGATGACACTTACATTAGGCTCTGCCCACAAGGTTGGTGGAGGCAGGGCTCTGCCCCCATGGTGGGGTGGAGGCAGGGTGGCGATGTGGGAAAAAAGTCCAATTGGGCGTAATTTAACAAAAATTGATGTTAGTTATCTATATGATTGTGAATTGCGAGACAATGGATACATTAGGTCCGGTTCCCCCCCCCCCCCCCCCAGCTCTGTGCGTGCGTGTGGAATGTCAAAGTTGGCAAAAGCAGCATGGTGATTTGTGATGGTGTACCATCGACTATGCATTACAGTTCATAATAAAAAGGGAAAGTACACATTTCTTATTACCAAAAAGTGTTGACATGACACGGTTTTAAAAAAATTGACTTTCAGGTGATTACAATTTTGAGAAGATTCCCCCATATCAGGATTTGAGATAATCTATGTGACATTTACCTGGCTGTTATCAGTGAAGCGGAGACATTTCTAGTGCATTCAGGTGACTTAGGTATGTTTTAATTAAAGATTTATCACAGACCCTCTGTTTATATACATACACACACCTCTTATACATACCATAATATAATAATAACGAGACATTAACAATGTACTGGGCATGGTCGGACAAGAAAATTAAAATACTTGCTTAGTGACTGCCCATTTGAAGGTCAAGAGAAGAGTATTTTTGAAAATTAACCACAGGAATGACTGGCTCGTTTATCGAGCCAGTCATTCCAGTGGTAAATTAAAAAAAATTAAACGTCCATTCCTCAATACCAGTGCAGAGGGCAGTTTTGGTCGCCTTGACCATTAAAGGGTTAATACTTTAACATGTAAAGACCAGAAATAACAAATTCTTTAAGATATACAAAATATTCTGTTGAATTTTTAAAAACTAATTTGACTGGGGACTGTTGCTGCAACAAGCTCCAGTGGGATTAGTTTCAAAACATTCAACAGCTTTCCTGGGCTGCGGCCACGCACACATTATCAGAAGCCGGTAAATCCGTAAAGACTAAATATTGCACCCGAGATAGATAAACTGTGTTCTATAGCATGGTTGTAATCTCTAACATGAGTAATCAGACTTTGCGGGATCCCCGCTTTCTAGTTTTTGACTTCTTTTTTTCATATCACAACCACTGCGGTGGAACCTGGTGTATGGACAGTATGGTCACACACTTTCATGTATAAAAATTCGAGTACAATCGGACGAGTAGATATTAATAGTTCACGATGTTCACAGATTCATAATTCGGTCTGATTCAGACCCATTTTTCATTGTGACTCGTTATTAGTATAAGTCTATCTGTCCATAGGTCTGTCTTCCAATTTTTTAACACCGCTTGTCACACAAGTTTAACTCTCAATCATGGCCGAAGTCTGGAAATCCCGCTTCACTGTAAAATCCTCTGAACTTGTTAAAATTTGAGCCAGATTGGATCAGTATATTTTTTAGATACACAGGCAGACGTACAGACAGAACCGTAAGCGCAAATAAGGTACTTAAACCGGACACCCATACTGTATATAAAACATATACATTTACAAAGGCACACCGGCATCCAGTGAAATTAATTTCAAAGTATTCAACAGTTCTGTCTGGTAACATACGATGTGGAATTCATCAGTGGAGGGGTTAAGTGATATAATTAACCCATTAACCCTCATATCAGCCAAAAACGACTTCTGCAATGGTCTTGATAAATGCCCATCTGCAGACAAAGACAATATTATTTTTGAAAATTTACTACTGGAATGACTGGCTCGATAACCGAGCCAGTCATTCCAGAAGTAAATTTTCAAAAATAGTCTTCTCTTGGTCTGCAAGTGGGGATTTTCCGAGAAATTGTATATTTTCTTGAGCAAATTTAAGTGTTAAAGTGTTAAGGCAAGAACAATGCATGTTTCCATCGCTACAAATCAAAGGAGTTATCTCCCTTAGTGTGTGATCAGCAACAAACTTCATCCAACTTACTTGAGAGGCCAGAGGAATGATCCAATGAATCGACTGGTTCAATTTTAATACTATTTTTTGGCAGGAACATCCTGTCTGTCTTTAAATGGCTTCCTGTTGCTAATGGCGTTGTGAGAATGATTGTATGAGACTTGTGACCTGGCGTTGTGATCGTTGTCATGGTGTTTTTACTGATCGTTTCCATGGTGAAATCAATTGGCTCCTGTTTAATGGTCATCGTTGTCATGGGTGTCGCCGAGTATACACTGTCCAGTGATTGAATATGGGTGGTTGATATTATGGTCGGTACCTGTTTCTGTGACAGATCTAAAGCTGTACTTAATAAGTCACTTTCAAGGTCTGTGGGGAGGAATAACAACAACAATAACAATAATAATAATAATAATAATTATAATAATAGCAACAGGTTTTACTCAAATTATTTTCAAATTACCCACAACTATATGTTCATTATGGTCAACCTGAATAGATAAATTGAAATTGAAGTTAAAATGTTGTTAACTGTTGAGACTCCAGTGACTTAATTTCAAGACGGATACACAGGAAAGTTGTTAATTTTGAAACTAATTTGACTGGATACTGTTCACTCTCACAAATAGTCAAATTAGTTTCAAAGTATTCAACAAATTATTCTCTTACATTATAAAGAATTTTATGTTTCTGATCTGTGAGGCGTAAAAGGTTAATAATCTGACTTAATAATATTTGCAGACTAAGTTTAAGGGCGTTCATAGAAGCAATTAATTTTTAAATCTTCTCTTGAGAGACTTAATAAGCTAATAAAACAGATGAAAATTAAGATACCATAACAAATATAGAACAGATCTTAATCTGATTAACTGTTTGCCTACTGTGAGACATGAGAATTGGTTCAATGGGCAATGACTCTAGACCTGCTGATTATTTTGAAAACAATTTGACTGAAAGTTGTTGGTGTCTATGCCACCAACAACTTTCAGTCAAATTGTTTTCAAAACAATCAGCATATCCAGAGTTAAACCTATAGAAAATGTAGTCTGCAGAAATTCAGCAGGCGGACACTCAGGGTGTACCAAGTAAACCCTTTAATGTTTAAAGTTGGTCAGGAAAATGAAAGTGCATATCCAACTGAAGGAGACAAGAACTTTTGGAAAATTTACAACTGGAATTACTGGCTCGGTTACTGAGCCAGTCAAACCAAAAAAAGAAATCGCCTCCATTGGCTTGTAAATGGACATTCCTCAAGACAATTGAAAAGGCTGGATTTGGCTGGCTTCACCAATTACGGGTTAAATAAACATTGTTTGATTTGGCTGTGTGCATGCGATTATGTCTAGGAGCCCGGCAAACAGCTTACAGCAAAATTGTTTCCAATTTATACACAAGTCTTACATCTATAGCTCTGCACCAATAAACAAGTCCTACATGCTATGATTGAAACTTAGGCAGCTTTGTTATAAATGCTCAAATCTTGACCGACAGACAGACAGACATACTGTTTGTGAGTAGTAATTAAAGGTTTGACATCAGCTTGATAAGTGTTAAACGCTGCCCAAAAACAATATTCCTGGACGCTGTAGAAACACCAAATAGATGCAAGTTCTAACTTTGTCTGGCTTACCTGATGAGAAGTCGTCGAAACCAAGAATGGAATCGGTGGAGCTGGGGTCATTTATCGAGGAGTAGCTGTGGTCTGTGGGCTGTAATCGTGTCAGCATGGCTGCTTCTGTAATCATTTTGTCATTTAACACAGGGTCTTCAAATAAGCTGTCTAGCCAGTCATTATCCATGTAGCCTTCTGCCTCCTGCAAAAATAAACACAAAAGTGATTAAATAATGAATTAATAAAGAGCAGACATGTACAAAGGGCTATCTATTGCTTTGTCATTTAGACAGCCTGGCCAGAGTTATCAAATATTTGAGTAACAACAAAAGTAAATTTGTTATAGAAGCCAAACTATAATTTATAATAATCAGTAACTCTTTCCATCAGACATATTATATACAACAAGTTCTCTACGAGAGGTGTAAAGATATCGTGATTACGGCTAGTTATGATTTGGAAAAGAAATTATATAATTTTAATATTGTAGCAATACAACCGTGAACCCAGAAATAATTTCAGAGTGTCACCATAATATACTATTAGTCTGGTGTGTAGAAATTGATTTATCATACAGAAATGAAAATTCCTTTTTTGTGAATGGTCTGTGACCTTGACATGAAGAACTTTAAAAAACTGGACATGGTTTTCAGTCAACAGTTGATTAAGCTCACATAATTAACCATTGCCGGTCGAAACAACTACTGCAGTAGTCTAATGAAATGTCCATTTGCAAAGCAGAAGACTTTTTTTTAAAAGTGACCATTGGAATGACTGGCATGATGAACGAGCCAGTCATTGCAGTGATCAATTTTTAAAACAGTCTTCTGTTCTGCAAATGGACATTTCCAATAAGAAAATATAAATTTTTTAAACAAATTTGAGGGTTAACGAGTTTACATACTTCAACAAGAAGATAGGTTCATAAGTTAGGAGATGAAAGTTCAAATATGGCGACAGAAGAGACAGAATTTAAAAAATCTATTTGGACTCAGGAAGGCAGAACATAGTATCCTGTGAGTGGGAGAGATAACAATAATCAGTGCTTCCTATGTACATCATTAGGTGGAACATTTACTTGAAGATTACAAAATTCACATGTTCCACTTATGACAATGGGTCACGATCTGACCCGCAAGAGAAAGCGGAAATTAGTAGTTCTTTAAGATCAAGATTGAAATCCGACCATGATCATCAAGATGTGAATTTGGATGATGATTATTGATAAATGAGGTGAATCTGATTCATGGGTTTTGATAAATCAAGTGAATCCTGATCATGATTATTGAGTAAAGAAGTGAATTCGGATTATGATTAATGACAAATCAAGTGAATCTGGATCATGATTATGGAGTAAAGAAGTGAATTCGGATTATGATTAATGACAAATGAAGACAATCCAGATTGTGATCATCGAGTAGCCAAAAATTTATTGTTTCCATATAGCTGGGTAGAGAGACTGCCAGATCCCAGGCACTATGCACATAGCAGTGCAAGCATAGGCAAGAATGTGAACTATTTTGTTTTATTGAAAGCCCAATATCAAGCCAGTCATTCCAGTAGAAAATTAAAAAAAAGATAGTCTTCTCTTGGTCCTCTTCTTCTGCATTCGACAGGACATATTTATATCTGTACAGTCCGACGAATATCATGAATTGGGTAATGGGTAGTCAGGCAGAGGGTGGCTACTGTTCCCCATGCTCGGTTTCGAGGTCTATACATCTTTCCGCTGGTCATCAAAGTGGACATGTTCGGAGCACATGACTTGGCGTTTGGTCATCAATTCCACACTGGCAGGTCGCTGTGCCTGCTAGCCCAATTGCGCTTTAGATGAGTCTGCAAGCCACTATGTCCCATTCGCCGGCAGGAAATTACGATCTGTTGTTTCCTCTTAAGTTGATGTAGGGCATCCTGGTCTGGTCTATATCCTCTGCTCAGAGTAGTCCCTTCCACCTTCAGAATCTGTGCTTCAACAGAGCCATGGCTTCTCTACAGGAGACTGTGTTGATGAACCGTGAAAATAGATATTTCTCAAGACTCTTGCAATAGACAATTTTTGCTAACTTGATCATCTCTTCACAAACTATCAACTGATATGAGGTTTTAGACGTTATAATTATACTTCACGACTGATGGTCAGACAAAGTACCGTGTCATAAATGTCCTTAAACTTTCAGACAAAACTGGACACGGTTCGACTTAGGTACTTGGGACATGTTCATTTGCACCTATGCGTGAAAAACATATCTCGGCAAATCATTCATTCAAGCAATAAATTGTCAGTTCAAAATACCCTTTTCTCTGCCAGAAAATTGGCCATCTTTGAATGAGAAAACTGAGATTTAATAATAAAATGATTAAAAGTAATATGTAAAATGCCTTGTTTACTCCAAATAACAAGGTGTTGACTTCCCACCCGTGACAGACAAAGGCAGCATAGTCAGATTATCATGGGCTTATATCTTATCTCAGATAAGAATAACAAAGACCCTAACTATCTGACTGATGCAAGCCACCAGGGAATACTTTAAATGGGTAATAACTCTGGACCTGCTGAATATTTTGAAGACAATTTGACTGAAAGTTGTTGGTGGCTTAGCCACCAACAACTTTCAGTCAAATTGTCTTCAAAATATTCAGCATACCCTGACTTAAACCCCCTGGAAAATGTAGTCTGCAGTAATTCAGCAGATACTTAATTCAAACACTAATTTTTAACTGTAAATTCTGGTCAGTTCATTGAAAAAGTAGAAGAATATATGTTATCAGGCATGGCACAATTTGCTGACAGCGGTATTGGGACAGCACTCCAGATCTTATTCATATGCTATCATCAGGGCGGTGAATCAGGGCGGTGAATCAGGGCGTGGCACGCTCTGCGCTTTGGTCCAGATGACACAGCTTAGCCCTATCTTTGATCATAGTACAGGATTCTAGCTTGGACGATGAACATGATGGCGATATTTAACCATAGAAGTGCCAGTGTCTCAATTTCAAGACAACTACACAGGAAAGCTGGGGAATATTTCAGGCAAATTAGTTTCAAAATATTTAACAGAATATTCCTTACATCATAAAAAACTAGTTATTCCTGGTTTGTAAGTGCTAACCCTTTCACCGATGAATTCCCGATATCACATCGTCAAGGTAACCACACAGTATTGACCACCTGAATATTTGGAAAATTAATTACAAAATATTCAACAGAAATTTTATATCGTTAAGAATCAACATTTTCAAGGAATTGTCGGTGAAAGGGTTAATGGGTCAACCCTGTGATCAGTACAGACATTGAGACCAGAGTTGACAAGTCTTTTATGATCGAAGAAATATTCAGTTGAATTTTTAAAAACTAAATTGAACGAAGGCTGTTTAGGTTGCTGATACGGTAACTGTTCCCAAACACATCAGCATCCAGTCAAATTTAAATCAGAATACCGAGTGGCTTACCTGGGATATTGATCTATGAATGTCCATGTTGGAAAGGAATCTACGTGAATTCTCTTCCATTGTCAGGCAGAGTGGCACAGAGATGTATTAGTAAGACCCAGCATAAATAAACTAACACTAGTTCATGTCATGAATACATGTGTCAGTCGTGACCGTATTGAATTACCATTACAGTATCGAAAAAGCTTAGAATCATCTGAAGCAGTATCAATGTACGCCAACAAGCACAACACACTATCGTTGTGACTTAGGCAGCTTTGTCCAGCACAATGTAAACAATTTGACAGACCGACAGACAGAAAGACTGACTGACAAAATGACTTATACTACAGTAGTTGTGAGTGACAACTAAAAATGACATTATATATTATAATTCTAATTAATATTATGGTCAAGTACAACAAACACACAATTTTTGATTTCTATATAACCTACTGCTAGACTGATAAACAGCTCCAAAACAATCCGGCTTATGTGCAAAACAAAATTGTTTAGATCAATTTACCCAGAAGATTTGACAGCCTCACTTAATATAATTATTTTCAAAATATTTAACATTTTATCTGAATGATTGCTTTGAAAAATACTTACTGGATTAGATCAATGAAAGGGTTAATGACGTCACTGGACATATACACCATATATTTTAACCCTTACCAATTTGATGTTAAAATTTTTAATTTTCAAATTAATTTAAACGATGAACTGGTGTTCATTTTTTAACAAATTTGGTAGAGGTTGCTGTCGTAAATAGCAACATCATCCACATAAATTGCTTGAAAAAAGTACACCAGTTTCTTTGCTATTGGCATAGAAAAGGATAAAATATTGACATCAGAGTGGTAAGGGTTAATATATATCCATGATCTATTCTGGATGGAGAGAGTTTGCCTAGTGACAGGTGAGGTGACTCGACTACACCTGAACTATTTACGTTATGAACACCTGAATATTGATCATTAATTTAACCCTATACCATGGTCAAAATTTGTTAAGGAAAATTGAGACTATTGCTCAGTAAATATCCATTTGCAGGCCAAGAAGTCTATTTTTGAAATTATACTTCTGGAATGACTGGCTCATTTATCGAGACTTTTCTTGGCCTGCAAATGAACATTTCTCAGTAGTCAGTACCACTGCAAAGGTCAGTTTTTGCCAGCTTGACCATTAAAGGGTCACATACGATGTTATATATTTTATAAAACATTGACTACGCCAGAATAACAAATTTCCATCAGAAAATTTTTCAAGTAAGAAGAAATTTCATAGTTATCTACCTTGAAAACAGCCGAAACAGACCTACATGTGTGGAAAAGTAGTGTGAAGAGACCGTACATTTTCATAACAAAATTCCCATGCTAAAATAATGTTGAGTGCATACATTATTTCTTCATATATAAAATATCAGATTGCTTCATACATGGAACTCTTCGAAGGAAAACATTAAGAATATTATTTATAAATTGAAGGAAAACTAGGACTGAGCATGCTGGGCCATTTTGAAAGACGAACATTCTACCTAGTTCTCAGATCAGATTCCGGAAGCCATTCTGATCGAGCCATTCTCCACAAAAAACTAGAAGGCCTTGTCTTGCATATATCTAAGTAGCTGTCATGATGTTAGAATGGTTTTGACAGTTTTTATTTCTGCTTATACCAAAAAGAGTGGAAAACAAACAGAAATACTAATTATATAATGTCCTTATTTTACAAGATAGATGCCTCCTTTGAACCATGACATATTTTTGTTTAACAACTTCTTAAAAAATTCTTACTTTCTTAGATATACAAAGATTTATCAGCCTCATAATAAATACTTTATCAGCCTTAAGATTATGAGGGTATAGAAAATGTGCAAATATGTGTATTTATTCATGCGCTTGGAATATTATGTAAATGTTCTCTAGACTGATTGCTAACTTTCAAATTTAAATGGAGGCGCGCTTAAACATGTTTCTTATCTCGAATACAATCTAACTTGAGCCATTAGGCAGAACAAGTATTAGACCGTTATTATGCTACAGATAGTCTCAGTGTAGGATAGTTCCCCACGTTCACTGACAGGGACCTGACATACACTGTAGGTGATTGCATGCACTACACCACACATTGTTCCCTGGCAGTGACCTGACATACACTGTAGGTGATTGCATGGACTACACCACACCGTGTTCTCTGGCAGTGACCTGACATACACTGTAAGTGATTGCATGGATTACACCACACCTTGTTCCCTGGCAGGGACCTGACATACACGGTAGGTGATTGCATGCACTACACCACAGATTTATCCCTGGCAGTGACCTGACATACACTGTAGGTGATTGCATGCACTACACCACACATTGTTCCCTGGCAGTGACCTGACATACACTGTAGGTGATTGCCTGCACTACACCACACATTTATCCCTGGCAGTGACCTGACATACACTGTAGGTGATTGCATGCACTACACCACACATTGTTCCCTGGCAGTGACCTGACATACACTGTAGGTGATTGCCTGCACTACACCACACATTGTTCTCTGGCAGTGACCTGACACACACTGTAGGTGATTGCATGCACTACACCACACATTGTTCTCTGGCAGTGACCTAACATACACTGTAGGTGATTGCATGCACTACACCACACATTGTTCTCTGGCAGTGACCTGGCATACACTGTAGGTGATTGCATGGATTACACCACATCTTGTTCTCTGGCAGGGACCTGACATACACGGTAGGTGATTGCATGCACTACACCACACATTGTTCCATGGCAGTGACCTGACATACACTGTAGGTGATTGCATGCACTACACCACACATTTATCCCTGGCAGTGACCTGACATACACTGTAGGTGATTGCATGGACTACACCACACATTGTTCCCTGGCAGTGACCTGACATACACTGTAGGTGATTGCATGGACTACACCACACATTGTTCCCTGGCAGTGACCTGACATACACTGTAGGTGATTGCATGGACTACACCACACCTTGTTAACCCTTTAATGGTCAAGCCAAAACCAGTCACTGGAGTACTCTTAAGAAAGGGATAATTCAGGATGTCAGTGAAGAAACTGATAATTCACGATGCTAGTGAAGAAACGGATAATTCAGGATGTCAGTGGAGAAATGGATAATTCAGGATGTCAGTGGAGACAGGCATAATCTAGGGTGTCAGTGGAGAAAGGGATAATTCAGGATGTCAGTGGAGAAAGGGATAATTCAGGATGTCAGTAGAGAAAAGGATAATTCCGGATGGGATAATTCCGGATGCCAGTAGAGAAAGGGTTATTTAAGGATGTTATTAGAGAAAGGGATAATTCAGGATGGCAGTGGAGAAAGGGATAATTCAGGATGTCAGTGGAGAAAGGAATAATTCTGGATGTCAGTGGAGAAAGAGATAATTCTGGATGTTATTAGAGAAAGGGATAATTCAGGATGTCAGTGGAGAAAGGGATAATTCAGTATGTCAGTGGAGAATGGGATAATTCAGTATGTCAGTGGACAAAGGGATAATTCAAGATGTCAGTGGAGTAAGGCATAATTCTGGATGTCAGTAGAGAAAGGGTTAATTAAGGATGTTATTAGAGAAAGTGATAATTCTGGATGTCAGTAGGGAAATAGTTAATTCAGGATGTTGGGGGGGGGGGGCGAAATGGTTAATTCAGGATGTTGGGGAGAAAGGGTTACGCTACATCTGTGCTATTTTGAATATAAATGTTCATGACAAGTTATATACAATCTGTCAAATAAGTTATTTAACATGTATGTATATCTATATATATATATATCAGCTGGAAAATCAGCACTCAACTAATACTACAGGCATAAGACATTCAAGCGCGCGCACATACGCACGCACACACAAACACGCTCAGCCAATCCACCCACACCCAATCCCCTCTCACACGCTCCAAGTCAGTGATAATTTTGAAAACAATTTGACTGTGAAAATTAAATCAAATCTTTGCTTACATAATGGTTCCTTAGTCCATGTGAAAACAGTATTTCAGAATGAAATGGTTTCACATAATAAATCATATTTGAAAATCGAAACAACAGCTGTGAGTTGAGCCTTCGACCTCAAACCGAACATAAACCCTGAATGATGAAATCTAACAAAACCAGTCCAATTTGTGAAGAGTTCTATGCTCTTTTATTTTCTACATATATCTCCAAGTAATACATTCTGATATAAGATTCATTTTCAAACTATGAATAACAGCATTTATCAAAAACATTAGACAGATTTAACAAGGCTAAAGAACATAGAAATTTGTGCCTTGTTAAAATCCATTTGCAGGCCTAGAGAAAATAATTTTTGAAAATTTACTATTACTGGCTCGATGAGAGCCAGTCATTCCAGTAGTAAATTTTCAATAGTAGTTTTCGTGACCGGCAGATAAACAACGCACCAGACCACCTCCGAGGACGATTATGTCCGGCTTGACTATTAAATGGTTAAACACCAATTCTCATGAAATGTTTTCTGATAAGATGTGGACTTTGTGCCATGGATCATCAACACAATCAGGGGACAAATATGACAATGTAAACCATGACCGGAATACATGTACACTAAAATAGACATTTTGCTTGATTGGTACGGTTTGTGTACGACAAACCTAGAGAATGTGATATACGCAGAACAATAGTCCCTGACCCTTTCTACCATATATAGAGAAACTAGGTTTTAAATCGAGAGCTTATTTAACTCTTTAAACTTGTTTACCATTGTGAAAACAATTTAACTCCATGTCAATGTTGTATTGGGACGCAGTGAAATTGTTTTCAAAATAGCAATCAATACTTCAAGTTGAAGTAGATAGTACATGTGTACCGGTACTTAGTATTTACATATTCCAATATACAGCTAAGTATTACATGATTGGTAAACTGGTCAGGAACTCTTCTTCTCGTGGTTTTCTTGCGCTGGATCAGTTGGATCCAAATCCGACATTACATGACTATTATTTGTAAATCTGGCTGCCATAACACCCGAATGACCACCCATAGCCACATGTGACAACAATCGCCATAACAACCTCCAGTGCTGGTGAATGTGTATTTACTACCACATATAATGTCATTTATTAGATGCACATAAATACAGGAGAAAACGAGTTAGAGCATAGGACATCTCCCACAATGCATTGCAAAATGTTCAGCTGCGTTGATGAGGTTTTCATCCGCTTCCAGATCCAAGAAATGACTTTGTTCGCAGGAGAATGGTAAGGGTGGTACAGTACAGATAGAAATAAGTTAACAGGTTTCCAAAACAAAAACATGCTAGTTTACTTAGTTAGTATTAACTAAATGTTCAGTTTACTTAGTTAGTATTAACTAAATGTTCAGTTTACTTAGTTAGTATTAACTAAATGTTCAGTTTACTTAGTTAGTATTAACTAAATGTTCAGTTTACTTAGTTAGTATTAACTAAATGTTCAGTTTACTTAGTTAGTATTAACTAAATGTTCAGTTTACTTAGTTAGTATTAACTGAATGTTCAGTTTACTTAGTTAGTATTAACTAAATGTTCAGTTTACTTAGTTAGTATTAACTAAATGTTCAGTTTACTTAGTTAGTATTAACTAAATGTTCAGTTTACTTAGTTAGTATTAACTAAATGTTCAGTTTACTTAGTTAGTATTAACTAAATGTTCAGTTTACTTAGTTAGTATTAACTAAATGTTCAGTTTACTTAGTTAGTATTAACTAAATGTTCAGTTTACTTAGTTAGTATTAACTAAATGTTCAGTTTACTTAGTTAGTATTAACTAAATGTTCAGTTTACTTAGTTAGTATTAACTAAATGTTCAGTTGAATATTTTGGAAGATAATTGGGTTGGAAGTCATTGCTGGCCTTAGGCAGGAATGTCTTCCAATCCAATTATCTTCCAAAATATTCAACTGTATGTTTTATTTTGCTTTGTAAAATATGTTAAGTTATCTCTGAGCTGTACTGTATAGAAAATCTAAATAATTGTTTATTGAATGTTCATTTGTAAGACAAGAGAAAACCACGTTTTGAAAATCTACCACTGGAATGCCTGGCTTGGTTATCGAGTCAGGCATTCCAGCAATGAATTTTCAAAAAATACTTTTTCTTGTCCTGCAAATGGACATTGGCTAAGTTCTTTGTTTGGACAGCTTGAGCACCAAAGAATGAAATCTCTTGTCATTTACTCTCGAGGAGGGTTACATAGACATTAGAAGTTGGGGTAGGACTGGTTCCACTACTGACATGGCTGGGCCACTACTGACATGGCTGGGCTAAAGTTCTAATTAAAATAATATACTATCTCTTCAAAGATTGTAGTTTTGGGCGTGACATAGACATTTCTGAAAATAGATTTCTGATGAAATTGTGTAAAAACCTGACCAATATGTGACCTTATATGGGTTGGATGATTGCATCAGACCAGTCTAATAACACTATATGTCAGTACAGAAATTACACACAAATGTTGAAATACAGCAAATTGATGAACACAGGTTATCTGTCACACTGTTTCTTACAGTATGTTGGTGTCAGTAAACTTATTTCAGAATGGACAAACAAATATTTAGTTATGATAAATAAATTTGTCACATTTTAACCCTCGAATTTGTTCAAGAGTTTCAAATTTCTCATAAAAAATGTACATTTGCAGACCACATAAATACAGGAGAAAACGAGTTAGAGCATAGGACATCTCCCACAATGCATTGCAAGACGTCAGCTGCGTTGATGAGGTTTTCATCCGCTTCCAGATCCAAGAAATGACTTTGTTCGCAGGAGAATGGTAAGGGTGGTACAGTACAGATAGAAATAAGTTTCCAAAACAAAAACATGCTAGTTTACTTAGTTAGTATTAACTAAATGTTCAGTTTACTTAGTTAGTATTAACTAAATGTTCAGTTTACTTAGTTAGTATTAACTAAATGTTCAGTTTACTTAGTTAGTAGTAACTGAATGTTCAGTTGAATATTTTGGAAGATAATTGGGTTGGAAGTCATTGCTGGCCTTAGGCAGGAATGCCTTCCAATCCAATTATATTTCAAAATATTCAACTGTATGTTTTATTTTGTTTTGTAAAATATGTTAAGTTATCTCTGAGCTGTACTGTATAGAAAATCTAAATAATTGCTTATTGAATGTTCATTTGTAAGACAAGAGAAAACCATGTTTTGAAAATCTACCACTGGAATGCCTGGCTTGGTTATCGAGTCAGGCATTCCAGCAATGAATTTTCAAAAAATACTTTTTCTTGTCCTGCAAATGGACATTGGCTAAGTTCTTTGTTTGGACAGCTTGAGCACCAAAGAATGAAATCTCTTGTCATTTACTCTCGAGGAGGGTTACATAGACATTAGAAGTTGGGGTAGGACTGGTTCCACTACTGACATGGCTGGGCTAAAGTTCTAATTAAAATAATATACTATCTCTTCAAAGATTGTAGTTTTGGGCGTGAAATAGACATTTCTGAAAATAGATTTCTGATGAAATTGTGTAAAAACCCGATCAATATTGCATCAGACCAGTCTAATAACACTATATGTCAGTACAGAAATTACACACTAATGTTGAAATACAGCAAATTGATGAACACAGGTTATCTGTCACACTGTTGCTTACAGTATGTTGGTTTCAGTAAACTTATTTCAGAATGGACAAACAAATATTTAGTTATGATAAATAAATTTGTCACATTTTAACCCTCGAATTTGTTCAAGAGTTTCAATTTTCTCATAAAAAATGTACATTTGCAGACCAAGAGATAATCGAGCCAGTCATTCCAGTGGTAAAATTTCAAAGATAGTCTTCTCTTGGTCTGCAAATGAACATTTCTTAAGACCACTGCAGAAGCCATTTTTGGCTGATATGAGGGCTAAATGGTTAAGAGAACCTTATTACTCGTAGTTGATTTCCATAGGTGTACATAAAGAAAGAATTCACTGCTGTATTGTAAGCAGAGCATGTACAAACTTTAGAAATCTATGAAGCTAAGTAGCACTGGTCAATTCAATAGCAATTGGTCACTTGAGTAAAGGTGGAGAAAATACATAATGGTCATCTAGGCCATGCCTGTGGGAGTGCACAAGCAGGCTAACATTTCTGCGAATCTAGAGTGCTACACCCTTGACTGAGTATTCAAATTAAGCTTCCAGAGCATGCCCTCAGGACACCACAAGGCGTGTAATGTTGTCCTGCAAGCCCTCAGGGCACATGCTGTATGTTAGAAGCAATGATAATGGCACAGCGACATTACCAAACAAACAGATCATAATCTGTGCTCAAGATCTGATCCAAATTTAAGATCACTTTAACCTGTTTATAGTCTAGAGCGTAGTCAAAATTAAAATTTTTGCTTAGTGAATGCCAATATGCATTCAAAGACACTATTTTTTGAAAATTTAACATCACTGGAATGACTGGTGCAGATATTCAGCCAGTTATGTGACTCTAGGTAAAATTTCTGAACACATAGTTTTTTGTTGGCCTGCAAATAGATATATTTGAAGACACTGTAAAGGCTGCTTTGTGCCTCCTTGACCATTAAACTCTTTAACATTCAAACCAGAGACAATTTTTTTTGCAGTGGTTTTGAGAAATGTTCATTTGCAAAGCAAGGGAAGAATATTTTCGAAAATTTACCACTGGATTGACTGGCTCGATATAAATCGTCAGTCATTCCAGTGATAAAATTTCACGGATAGTTTCCTCCTAAGCCTACAAATTTACATTTTCTATGAGTCATTAAAAATTTTCTTGAACAATTTTGATGACTAAAGGGTTAATTACATTTGCTGAAATTTCAGATTAATAAATTCAAATTTCATTTAAAATGATGACTGGTGTTCTTCTTGTAAACATTGTCTAAGAATGTAACAGCTTTCAGCAACATTGTTTTCATAAATGAATACCAAGTTGGACTGGAATCCATTACAATAAAATCTCATACGCTATAATGAATGCGCTATAGAAATTTATATAAAAATACAACTCCAGATGGACACACGCACACATGCAACACCCGTTTCCACTTACAGAGAAATGGTAATTAAGGAAAACATATGCGAGTAATAAAGTTTACATATGTTTTTTTGTTCATTGAGGGAGTCAGGACTTTAATTGTCTACCTACTGAATTTCAATGGGGGGGGGGGGGGTGTTTAACTCTGGACTCGCTGAATATTTTGAAAAAATTTTGACTGAAAGTTGTTAGTGGCTAAGCCACCAATAACTTTCAGTCAAATTGTTTGCGAAAGTTATCGAGCCAGTCATTCCAGTGGCAAATTTTCAAAAACAGTCTTCTCTTGGTCTGCAAATGGACATTATTGCTTAAGACAACTGCAGAAGGCATTTTTGGCTGATATGAATGTTAAAGAGTTAAACAAGTGTTGTAGAGAACAGCTCACACTTAGTCTCGAATAATAGTAAGCTACATGAATTTTTAAACAAGTATCTCCCTTGAAATTAAGAAAAAACCACCAGCAAAGCGTAACGAGATTTTATACGCTCCACTGAAATTACGCTATTTAATGATTTAACAAAACATCTAGAGTTATTGCTCAGTGAAATAATTGCCTGGTAGATTGCAGTAGTCAATCAAATAATCATGATTGTTTCATAACTATCAAAACAGCGTGGCAGGACTTACAGATCGACAGGCGTAGATGAAGTTATTGTTTATATTTTAAAATCTTAAAATTATCAGCTCCATGTCATAAGAAAACACGATTTCCAATCTGGAGTGGCAAATTTAAATCAACTAACATGACACATTTGAATAAATATCATGCAGTTCATTATCTTCTGAAATTGACAAAAGACACGCCCAACCTTCATTACAATAGTGCAGTACTCAACTGAGAGATATAGAAACTAAAAAAATTGCTGCCTTCATAAATTGGTATTAAACTTAACAGCACAAAGATAGAGATGGATAGACAGATAAGTATCTTTGATACATTGTGGGTGACTCTGATGGGCAGATAGAACCATTGGGGGTACATTGTGTGTCCAGAGACTCTGATGGACAGATAAAAACATTGAGGTACATTGCAAGTCCAGAGATTCTGATTGCCGGATAAGAACATTGGGGTACACTGTGGGTCTAGAGACTCAGATGGACAGATGAAATATAGGGGTACACTGTCGGTGATTGGCAAATTGAAGCATGTGATGTGGATTCACTCGCTACATGTAACATTGAGATTGAGGGCTCAGATTGTCTGAGTGACAAACTGTATTATGGGGCTGCATTTACTATCCAATGGCCATGTTGTATTTAGGCATGGGCCAACTACACTACAGAGGGAGCCACACAGTTCTAGGTGCATCCATATTTAAAAATTGTCTCGGGGAGGGTCCCCTCCTCCCCTACATAAATGCCAGTTTTGTGTTACATAGGGCCAAACAATTCCATCCAGCTGAGATTCCCACACTCCCTAGATGCACTCCTGTCTGCTGGACAGTTTGCACATTGGATTGCCATCTCAGACAGCTCATGCTTTTGTTCATTCACTTCTGTAAATATCACAAAATATGGAGTTGGACATTCATTGAAAACAGTTTTAACTGTCTCGCTGCTGCGGGTCACCACACAATAATTTCAAAGAACAAAAACTCTTGACTTGCTAAATATTTTGAAAACAATTTGACTGAAAGCTGTTGGTGGCTTAGCCACCAACAACTTTCAGTCAAATTGTTTTCAAAATATTTAGCATGTCCAGAGATCCACTTGGAATGTGTAGCCTGCAAAAACTCAGCAATCAGACGGTTAAATGTTCTTGCTGCTTTGATGATTAATTAGTTATGTATGGATGAAGAATCTGAAAGGTGCGTGTATTTAAGAAAAATAGACTGACTTATCCTTCAACAGAGAGATAATTATGTATGAACCAGACAACCTTTAGGCATGTGACGCTAAAGCCTACATTAACCGTTTAACCCTTATATCATCAAAAATGCCCTCTGTAGGCTCTGGAGAAATGTCCCTTTGTAGACCAAGAGAAGACAATTTTTGAAAATTTACAACTGGAATGACTGGCTCGGGATATGGCTTGATAACCGAGCCAGTCATTCCAGTGGTAAATTTTAAAAAATAGCCATCTCTTGGTCTGCAAATTGAAAAAAATTTAAGGGTTGAAGATTTAATAAAGAAGTCCTAATTTTCAATTATTCACCCCGAAGTCTCCTGAAAAGTATGTATTGGTATATATAATATAGTCCCCACTTCTCCCCCCTCACCCAATATTGAGAAATATATATATGACATTGATTCAGTCATGCTACATTTTAAGTTTGTACATTATGTCAATATTAGGGTGAGATTTACACAGATCTATTTCCTGAGTCCCACGCTATGGATGTATATGTGTATCCCATTCACGCTGAATTGAGGAGAGAAGACACGCTTCAATCATGTCAATGCTGGGACTACATGAACCTGATGTACTTGTACCTTTTGACAAAACTAGGTGCATAAAAATCTTAATTCATGATCATGTCGTGTATTTTAATTCCAGTAAAAAGTCTATGAAGTGTTATATATTACAGCATTTAAACATGATGGATGCTGTGATGTAGATTTAACCGAGCCAGTCATTCCAGTGGTAAATATTTTCAAAAATAGTATTCTCTTGGTCTACAAATGGACATTTTCTATAGAGAAAACTTAAATTTTCTTGAACAAATTCGAGGGTTAATAGCTTAATCATTTAATTGGTACTAACATGTTCTTGTTTTGGAGAAATACGGTAACTTATTTATGAGCGATACTGTAGATTGCAGAGCTATATAGCGCATCTCTGTGATTTTCTTGAACACATTCGAGGGTTAAAGTGTTTTAAACATGATGGATGTCGTGACACAGGTTTAAAGAAAATTTAATACAGGGCAAGACTTTCCACATATCAATATCATTAACATACATAATTCTATATTCTGTGTATGTGTTACTTTGCTGACCATAGGAGCGAAAATTAAGCTGATAAATTTGGAAAATAATCGCTTTCTAAAACAGCAATTTGACAGAATTGGTCAAATCACTTTCAAAGTATTCAGGTATTTAATCGAGTTATCTTCCTTGAAAGCAGATAGCTGGATAACGATGGTTAATGTATGGCCGGCTTGGTACATAGATCTAGGAATATAGATATTGTATTTCAAGTCCTGAAGGAGATTTCTTGGTACAATTCAGACATGTTTACTTTATATCTCTTACATCCAATCACAAGCAGATACAGAATATATATTGATTCAATTCTTATCACTTTACCAAAATATAAAGATTTATTTTTAACCATTTAAAACTCAAGTTGACATTTTAGACATCTTCTGCAATGGTCTTGGAGAAATTCCCATTTTTGAAAATTTATCACTCGGGTGATAATCTCGTAGTGTACAATTTGTACATTTTCTATAACAAGAATTAGATTTTCTTGACATAATCCAAGGATTTAAAATGGTTAATTAATGATCCTCAGTAAAAAACCTGTCAAATATATTCAAGACATTATTGTATGCCGCAGAGGGCTTTGTCCAGGAATCAGATAACTGCACACAAATAATTCATGTACTCGCGTACTCGGAGATAGATAGATTTTCCACCTTGAATTTGGAGAGAAATGATTATTGGTCAGAATTGGTCAAAAATATAACATTTTGTAAAATTTACTACTGGAATGACTGCTTGGCCATCGACCCAGTCATTCCATTGGTGAAGTTTTAAAAATGGTCTTCTCATGGCCTGCAGATGGACCTGTATTCCTCAAGATTACTGCAGAGGTTGTCTTTCACCAGATTGACTATTAAGGGGTTAAATCTATGCAACTGATGAATCCAGTTTCTCCATCAATCATATGATGTCATACATGTACACAACTACATTACATATAATAGGCTGACGTCATAATCAATTACATCATGATCATGAATGCCACGATTTAGCCAGTCATAAACACTTAATAGTACGTCAAGTTGTACGAAGTGTATGTCTTCACAACTTAATAAACACTGTTGAGTATTTTGAAACTATTTTGACTGGGCCAGTCATATTAATTTCAAATTATTCAACAGAATATATTATAAATCGTAAGGAATGTACTTTTGCAAGGGATAACCTGTGTATGCGGGTCTATGTACATACTCCGGCTGAGAGGGATAAGCTGTGTATGTGGAGTCTATGTATATAAGTACTCCTGCTGAGAGGGATAATCTGTGTATGTGGGGTCTATGTACATACTCCTGCTGAGAGATAACCTGTGTATGTGGGGTTCCCGTGTACATACACCTGCTGAGAGGGATAACCTGTGTATGTGGGTCTATGTACATACTCCGGCTGAGAGGGATAACCTGTGTATGTGGGGTCTATGTATATACTCTTGCTATACTCTTGCTGAGAGGGATAACCTGTGTATGTGGGGTCTATGTACATACTCCTGCTGAGAGGGATAACCTGTGTATGTGGGTCTATGTACATACTCCTGCTGAGAGGGATAACCTGTGTATGTGGGGTTCCCGTATACATACACCTGCTGAGAGGGATAACCTGTGTATGTGGGTCTATGTACATACTCCGGCTGAGAGGGATAACCTGTGTATGTGGGGGTCTATGTATATACTCTTGCTGAGAGGGATAACCTGTGTATGTGGGGTCTATGTACATACTCCTGCTGAGAGATAACCTGTGTATGTGGGGTTCCCGTGTACATACACCTGCTGAGAGGGATAACCTGTGTATGTGGGTCTATGTACATACTCCGGCTGAGAGGGATAACCTGTGTATGTGGGGTCTATGTATATACTCTTGCTGAGAGGGATAACCTGTGTATGTGGGGTCTATGTGCATACTCCTGCTGAGAGGGATAACCTGTGTATGTGGGGTCCCCGTGTACATACACCTGCTGAGAGGGATACCCTGTGTATGTGGGTCTATGTACATACTCCTGCTGAGAGGGATAATCTGTGTATGTGGGGTCTATGTACATACTCCTGCTGAGAGAGATAACCTGTGTATGTGTGTGCGTGCGTATGGAAATGATCTGGAGAGGTGATGATTGGAATGGGTATATGTGTGCCACTCTGGCAGTCTTAATGCTTTACCCCTTGAAATTCCAGTATCTTAGTTTCCAGACACATATACAGAAAAGCTGTTGAATATTTTGAAACTAATTTGACTGGAACTTGGAACAGAATATCCCTGACATTATGAAGAATTTGTTGTTTTTGATTTTAAAGTGTTAAGATGATCCTTGATGATCTAGATATTAGTGTCAAGGATTTCAAGGATTATGTGATTAACCGTTTGAACACAGATATCTTCGATCAACACAGTTTTGGAATGGAAAACAGTTTGAAACTGATTTGACTGGCAGTTGTTGCTCCTTGACTTACTCGAGGCAAGAAATTTTGCCTTTGGATGACTGTTTCAAATTTTCCATTATATTCGGTAATTACTTTACAACTAATTTGTCATATATCCTCATCTGGAACTAAAATGGTTGATATATGCTTAGTACTGGTGATTATATGCTGAGTGGTCAGCTTAGGGCATTACTACACTAAGTAATGATGGCCAGGGCCAATCCTGTTAACCATTTAATCCCGAGATTTGTTTAAAAGAATTCAATTTCTCATTAAAAATGTCGACCAAGAGAGTATGTGAAAATTTGTTACTGGAATGACTTCATTGACATGTTCGGCTATCGAGCCAGTCATTCCTGTGGTAAGCTTTCAAAAACAGTCTCTTGGTCTGCAAATCAACATTTCTCTGACATGTGACAAGGCCGCTGCAGAAGTGTTTTTGGCTAGCTTGAACATATACCCTTTCAACGATCAATTCTCAATACCATATCTCACTTTTAACCCTACTATACAGAAAATCTGCTGAATATTTTAAAATTAATTTGACTGGAAGCTGTTGTTGCCTTAAGCAGCAACAGCATCAAGTAAAATTTATTTTGAAAATATTCAACAGAATAAGTTTTATATTGTAAAGAATTTAATTTTTTTCACAGATTTGTCGATGAATGGGTTAATTTATGGCTAGGTTTTCAGCAATTGTGCTTCAATATTAACTCTTTGCAACCGAATGTCCATTTATTAAAAATAAATTTATAATTTAATACATGTATATTGTTAGATATTTTGAAATTATTCAGCTGATGAACCTGTTGCGTAATCACACTTATGCCGGCAAAAGGTTACAGATATTCAGCATCCTGCATGATTATCATACAATTGCCATTCAGTCTCCAGGGTTAAAATGGTTAATGATATTAACCCTTTCAACTCGGAATCATAATTGTATTGTACAGTAGTACACAACATGTGTCCCATATGTTCGTATCCATCACTTTACATCCGCACGATTCCTCAATGAAGCAGACACTACGAGCGGCAGAATTGCTGGTCAGACCATTACAAGGGTTAATATACGCCAATCGCACATTCCAAGCTTGACGATTTGACGATAAATTCTCACTCCATAAGGCATGTGCGAGTCCATATGGCCGCGTTCATTTCCCTAATATCACATCCGTCATCTGATCGCTCACAACTGTGAAACTACTATCGACACTTTTATGAATTTTTACACACATCTTTATTTAAATACAGCCCAATAATTGCTGACATTAATTTTTATATTTCCCATATAACTTACCAGATTGCAGTTGGCGGAAAGCATGTCGGTATCTAAAAATTCATCCATACAGGCTTCGTCTAAATCCAGACCAAGTCGCCGGGACACGAGAACATCCATAGTCGCGCTTGGGTCGAGGAGCAGGGCTGGTCAGCTCGCTGCTCCTTTGGCTGGGCCGGTCCGAAGGGTAGCTGGGCACGTACTGGACACCAGTTTGATGTTCGATGTGGTTTACACACCGAGGCGTAGTGGTTTGATCAAACGAAAGATAGCGGCACACTAACTGACAACGCCCACTTTTGTAAGTCTCGACTTGGATATCCGTCAACAATTGTGACCGCTAGATAGGTATATATCGTCTGTATATATGAGTATTCTAGCACACAATGATAGCATATATTTATAACAGCACGTTTATTGGTTCTAGTGTCCTGAATTTTCAGCGGTTTGATCAGTGATCGGTTCAAACAAGTGCCTGCTTCACGACATGACGGAATTCGCAAACTGAATATTCATGAAATTGATCAGCCACAACTCGTGAGACACGTCTGGTTAAACAACCAATCAGCTTCGTCATTTCCATATAGTTGACCAATCAGCGGCTAGCAATCTGTTTACACGATTTATGAGTAAAAATCTACGCAACACATGCTTCCTCCACATGCGTACAAAACTATTTTTGACAGCTACCGTTTAGAACACACGGTAATCCAACACATTTGAAAATTAAAGCCTTCAAATTTAATGCTCTTTGGATGGAATTAAAGCATCTTTCTCCGGTCCATGTACTTTGTTGATGATAATTTTATTATTGCCTCGTTTTGCGGGGATATAATCATGTATCAAAAGTAGGTCAACGTGACCTACTCTTCACAGGTTATTGAAAATCAAATATCCTTGTCCAAGCTGTAGTTTTGAGCTCACCTGGCCTGAAAGGCCGAGTGAGCTTACGCCATGGCGGCTGTCCGTCCGTCTGTCAAATCGCGTCTTCTTAACATTTTGACCGATTTCAACCAAATTTGGCTGGAATGATTCTAAGCTGCTAAGCCTCGACATTTCGTTCATAATTTTGATTGATCGATTTTTTGGGTGAAAATCTTAGATTTTATAAAAATATATACCGGAAATGGTCAAAATGCAACTCCTTAGCTACTTGACATATTTAAACCAAATTTTACTAAATGAATTCTATGGTGGTAGGCTCTAGAACTCCTTTTCAAAATTTGGATTTATCAATTTTTTGGGTGAAAATCTTTGATATTATGAAAAATCGACCGAAAATTGTCAAAATGCTACTCCTCCTTAGCTACTTGACATATTTCAACCAAATTTCACTAGATGCATTTTATTGTGGTAGGCTCTAGAACTTCTTTTCAGAATTTTGATTTATCAATTTTTTTGGTGAAAATCTGAGATTTTATGAAAAATTTACCGAAAATGGTCAAAATGCTACTCTTTAGCTACTTCACATATTTCAACCAAATTTGACTAGATGCATTCTATGGTGGTAGGCTCTAGAACTGCTTTTATGAAAAATTTACCGGAGATGGTCAAAACGCATATCATCCTTAACCGCTTCATGGATTTCCACCAAATTTGTTTGGAATAACTATAATGGTAGGCTCAAGAACTTCCATTCAGAATTTTTTGATTGGTCAATTTTTCCAGTCACTAATGGTCCAGGTGAGCGTCACAGGCCCTTGGGCCTCTTGTTTGGATACATTAACCAAACCTATGCCACCTAGATGCATCTTGGCCTAAATTAGTCTGAGTCTGCTCTAACTCAACCCGCTCCTGTGACAGATATTTGGACAGACGGATGGGCCCGTCAGTCTGTCCAAATATCTGTCACAGGGGCGGGTTGAGTCAGAGCAGACTCGGACTAGGCCTAAAGGTGTGTCATGTATCAATAGGTCAGTGTGACCTATTTTTGAACATCATGTCCTTGGATGGATGCATTGTAGCCATAGATATGGATATATTGGCCAGATCGCTCATTCGCATACCCTCACAATGGGGCAAATTGTTGTGACCGCCAGCGACGTGAGTTCAGTAAATTGATGATCAGCTGCATATATAGGCTCCAAAAGTCACACAATTCACATTTGGTGATTTGAAGAGAAATTGAAGAGGCAAATCTATACATTTTTGTCAGAATTAAAATTGTACTGGCTATTATAATCTGACACATTATTCTACTACGAACCAGAATTAGTAGCAAAGTGTTCAGGAAAGGTTAAATTTGTTATTGATATGGTCTACAAATAACAATGGTCCAATATCCTCGTTGTTGATCTTTTTCAATCAGGATGCTGCGAGGTCAAGTGTCTCTTTTGGAAACAATGTTGCTGAAAGCCTTGTTATCGGACATGCATCTATCCAGGTTTGGAGAAGATCGATACAGGAGAACCTGAGTTATTGAAAAAAATGTGTCACATGTCCACCCCCTTAATATAGGAGTGAACTAACATATGTGACATACTTGATTACAATGGCGTAGACAAGGGGAGAGCCTTGGAGGGGGGGGGGGGGGGAGAGACTGATTTTGAACAGGATGTCTGCCATCTGCGCGCATCTAGATTTCAAAATTGTACAGGGGAGGATTTCTGGTCCCCCCCCATCATGTGGGTCTAGTCCCCCCCACCCCCAAATTTCAGAACTTGTCTACACCCTTGGATTATGATGTCAGATGTGTGAGTGACAGATCAGATCATTATGTTCAAAGATTTCATCACTGTTCATTTTGATTTCTCTTGTAACTGGATGTTGCAGTCCAACGCTAAGGCCATAGAATTCTTCCACCCAAGTTTCATTGAAATTGGGCCATTGATTAAGGAGGAGTTACATATTAACCCTTTAATGGTCAAATTCTAATGGGAAAATTAAATTTTCTCTTCAAAAATGTCCATTTGCAGACCAAGAGAAGACCATTTGTTAAAATTTACCACTGGAATGACTGGGTCGTTTATCAAACCAGTCATTCCAGTGGTAAAATTTCACAAATGGTCTTCTCTTGGCCAGCAAATGGGCATTTCACAAGACCACTTCAAAGGCCCGTTTTTGGCCGGCTTAATCATTAAAGGGTTAAATGGTTCAGGAAAACTTTCGGAAAATCCAAGATGGCCACCCAACAAATCAATCAATGAAAATTCTGTATAGAAGTTCTAGAGCTTACTACAACCATAGATAGGATCTTTTCATGCAAATTTGTCAGGTAATTTAAAATGAGATACGGATGGATGATGGACGGTCGCCATGACATTAGTTTCGGTGAAGTCCACAAAATCCAAGATGGCCACTGACCAAATTTGGATCACTATGAGCTAAGTATGGTTACTGCCAAATATAATTGAAATCAGCCCAATGATTCTCGAGAAGCCATTCTAAATTACCTATTGCTTTATTATAGATTTTTTGGCGGGAATACGATCCAGAATGGCTGCCACACGGTCTATCGGACGGTTTCAAAAGTGGCAAATTTGAAATGAGCATAACTATACAGGTAAGCTGTTGAATAATTTGAAACTAATTTGACTTGGAGCTGTTGCTGTCTCCAGCAGCTACAGCTCAAAGTCAGATTACTTTTAAAAATATTTAACAAAATGTTTTGTAAACTGTACACTCACCAAGGAAACATAATTAAGCTACTTCCATGACAGACCTATGGTATGTCATTTTATTGTGGCATCAGAAAACAGGTGACATAATTTGATTATAACGTCATATACTTGAGTGACAGATCGGATCGCTGTAAAACTTGACCATGACAGTACAGTAGAGCTCATAAATGAGTTAACGTGTTGCCAAAACAAGAACAGAGACATTGTAGTTACTAGTTAGTACAATTTTGAACATGATGTAAGAGGCAGCAATGGCTTACAATCAAATTCACTTGTCAACCCTTGAATTTGTCTTTTCTCATATAAAATGTCCATTTGCAGATGAAGAGAACCGAGCCAGTCATTCCAGTGGTCAATTTTCAAGAATAGTCTTCTCATGGTCTGCAAATGGACATTTCTCAAGACCACTACACAAAAGCCGTTTTGGGCTGATATGAGTGTTAAAGGGTTAAGACCGAAATAGTCAACAGCACATTTATTTTGATTTGGAAAGATGGTATATTATTTCTGAGCTGTACTGTACTGTAATCTCAGCTGAATTTGACAGTTAACGAGTTACCTATAGTCAGCCAGTCTCCCGGCCACAGCCTCTCAGACACAGCCTTCCGGGCATGAGGAAGCCTCCCGGGCACGGCCTCACAGGCACAGCCTCCCGGGCACAGGCTCCTGGACACGGCTGTAAATGTTTAACCCTTTAATGTTTAAATTTAGTCAAGAAAATCAAAATATTTGCTTATCAAATGTCCATTTGCAGGCCAAGAGAGGACCATCTTTGAAAATTTACCGCTGGAATGACAGGCTCGGTTATCGAGCCAGGCAAGTCAGTGGTTAATTTTCAAAAATAGTCTTCTCTTGGCCTGCAAATGGCATTCCTGAAAACCACTGCAGAGGCCTGTTTTGGCCAGCTTGACCATTAAAGGGTTACGGCAAAATTGATGTAAAATTTTAAATGGTGCCTTCGAGTACAATGAATAAATGCATATAAACATGTAAATATTTCATTAATTAATTTAGTTTATTGTATGTCAATGTTCTCAAGGCCCATTCCATTCACCTTACACATACGGACAATCTTTGACATCTGAGCGGACAAAAATAACCACTGGTACTCAGCTTCAAATATCAATTGATGAATCCAATCTGTCACTCAAGTATATGGCGTCATAATGAAATAGATCACACGTAGGGGGACATCACAATCAGAATGCATAATGAATAACGTAGCTAAGTCGACCTTTAAAGGGAAACACTAGACCCTCAATAATACTTTGTATAAAATGAATCTACAGACCGTAACGTTTTCAAAAATATAATTGTAAGCTCTGTGCTCAAATTAGAAATATATATCTTCGTTATTTAAATATGTGACACATTAGCTAAATTTCTATTCGAGTATGAGTCGTATGACGTCATAAGTTGAACGTTTTTCTCGCTGTCATCCAACACTATCGCAATAAAATTGCGATTTGCGTTTTATAGGGTGTTTCTCCTCAGAGGTGTTAGGAATATATAAACTACATTTGCGGAAATGTTGAAGAATATATAATTACAACCCTTTGTCTGATTTCTCAGATGGTGCCGATTTTGACATCAAGTTTTGATCTTTAGATAAATGAATGACGCGATAGTATAGGCATATCAATATAATTGCCACTTTTGAATTAACACTCTCACAGGCGCTACGGCAGATAATGTTATTAACGCTTCATCTATTAATATGAGTTTAAATAGTTCTTACATACACCCAATACATCTTTAGGTACTTGGTGTTTTCATACTAGCCTCAATACTTTCTGAGATATTGTAATATTCATGTAATTGGCAGATATCTTCATAGAAAATGGCCATCTTAAGGTTCGGCAACTAACGTATGTAAATAAAAAATATTTTCGATAAAGTTGCGATAGTGTGATAAACGTCTTAATCTCTTCAAGCTGTACATATATAAATGATGTCGATAGCACTATCACCGATAGAGATATCACCATCCAAATACATGTAATCCTGTCTTCAGAGAGCCGTTATCATGGTTCTTGTCGGATGGGATTCAACCTATGACGTCATGGGTTTATTTAACTCCGAGAAAATTATAGCAACATAGCGTTTTTTAACACCATTTTAATCGGATTTATATATAAATGTTGTAGGAAATTTTTACACAGTAGCTTAAATATGGGCTTTATGATAGAACTGCGTGTTTTATACAAATGATTGTTACCCTTCTTGTGTTCCCCTTTAAGTCTGTCAGTTGTACGAATTGTAATAAACATTCTGTTGAACATTTTGAAACATTTGACTGGATGATGTTGCTGCCATAATATATTCAACAGATTAGTTGTATTGTTATCATGAAATTGGGATTCTGGGAATTCAGGATTCAAAGTATATAAATCGATTTCAACATGTGCAAAGCATAGGCGGAGCTTAGCTAGACATGGGCGGAGCTTAACTAAAAGTGGATTCATCCATTGGGAACCAGGTACTGACTAATCATAGTTAACTATTCAGCACACATCTGGGCATAGCCGATGAGGATGTTCAGCAAACATACTGAGTACTTTTAGCCAGTCTAACTCGACACTCGATAGATTAAAGAAATAATAACCAAGAATATATTGTAGATAGTAACAAACTTTAATTGTTCAAAATATAATATAACTTAATATAAATTGTAGTTTATCTGACCAATACGAATAAATAATCATAAATAATTGTGTAAAATATTGTATAATTATGTAAAATCTTTGGACGGATTTAATGCTATACTTTTTATTATATAATTTGGAGAAATATAACAAACCCAAACATAATACTGGAATAATATATCTATGCTGGCAATGATTTACATTAATCACACACTTAACTGCCTGATGAATGTCTGCAGACTACATTTTCCATGGGCTTAACTCTGGATATGCTGACTATTTTGAAACCAATTTGACTGAAAGTTGTTGGTGGCTAATCTTATTACATCAGGGCAACCTTACCAGTTGTAAATTTTCAAGTCGTAAACTTGGCTTGCATAAACGAATATTTCTTAAGACACTGCATCATGATTTTCGTAAGTCTTGGCCATAAAAGGGTTAAATTCTCCAGCTAATTATTCTATGTTAACCCTTAGCACTTTGATGGCAAAAATTTAAAATTTTCAAATTAAACTAAAAGATGAACTGGTGTTAATTTTTCAACAAATTTGGTGGGAAATGGTGCTATCGTAGACGGCAACATCTTCCACTAAAGTTGCTGAAAAATGTACACCAGTTTCTTTGCTATTGACGCAGTAAAAGATAGAATAGTGACATCAGTGTGGTAAGGGTTAAACCTTAAATTTGTACCTCTCAATAACAGGACACCTATATACAGATGCTGTTGAATAATTTGACACTAACTTGACTGGAACTGGTCAAAATATCTAACAGAATAATTACTTACATCATAAAGTAAATTCTTTTGGATATAGAACTTCTTCTGTTGAATATTTTGAAATTAATTTGACTGGAAGCGATTGCAGCAATACAGTTTTCCTGTATGTTAGCATGGAAAATGAGATATGGGGAATTCACAAGTAAAAGGGTTCAAATTCCAGCCCATTTCTTCCTTAAATTCTAAAATCTAACGTAATGTAGTGTATGTGTTATATGGTTAACAACAATTAATGTCATAAAAATTTGTTTTTAATATTTATCTTTGCTAAAATTTAAAGTTAACACAAGTTGTCATCTTCAGCTGTCACCCAGTGATATTTATGTTTGTATTGTGTGCCAGTAAATTTGATCCTGGCATGCTGTTTGCTTTTAAAGATGTATTGATGTTTTTGAAGAAGAGGGAGGAATCAATGTAACAGCTCGTATTGACCACAGCGATGCTAAGCCAACTTCACCAGAGATGTTAGCTAAAGTCTAACAGCTTTCAATCAATACATGGATTAATCAATCAAACTCTACAGATATTAATTTATGTCAATAGTTTTTAAATTTGAAAGCTTTCGTTATATTTTAAGTCGAGTTCATGAGAAATGTCCCTTTGCAGGTCAAGAGAAGACTATATACTATAATTTAGAAATTTACTACTGGAATGACTTGAAAATATTTAGCCTTTCTTGACCAATATTGACCAATAGAGGAATCAAGTTTATCCATCAATCACATGACATCATAATCAACTATGCATCATGTAAGATGACATCATTATCAATTGCGTCATGAATGACGTAGCTAAGTTTGTCACGAACGCATAATTGACGGCGTTGTTGTACAAATTGTATGTCTTTAGTATTTAATAACCATTCTGTTGAATATTTTAAAACAAATTTGACTGGGTAACGGCACCCAGTCAAATTAGTTTCAACTATTCAACAGCTTACCTGTATAGTTTTCTGGAAATTAAGATTCAGAGAGTTCAGGGATCGATTGATCCCCAACACAGGCAAAGTGTGGGTGGAGCTTAGATAGAGCTAGGTGGGGCATAACTAAAACTGGATTCCTGCATTAACCATGTAATGGTCAAGCCGGACAGAACCGGCCTCTGTTATGGTCTTGTGGAATGTCCATTTACAGGCCAAGAAAATACAATTTTTGAAAATTTACCACTGGTACTACAGTGATAAATACTAAAAAATTGTATTCTATTGGCCTGTAAATGCCCATTCAATAGGCAGATATTACGATTTTTGTGACCAAATTTGACCATTAAAGGGTGAAAGGCTGGACCCATTTTCTCACACAATAGAGGGATCTGATCTGTCACTCACATATCTGACGTCATAATCAAATATGTCACAATTGTGAGCCGATTTCACAATCACAATGACAAATCTAAAGGTTTATCACTAAAGTGCATGCCAATTTACAACTTAATAAACATTCTGTTGAATATTTTGAAACTAATTTGACTCGGAGCTCCCAGTCAAATTAGTTTCAAAATGTTCAACAGCTTACCTGTATAGTTAATCTTGAAATTTAGATTCTGTGAATTTCATGGTTCAATGAATTTAACCGTAGAAATCTATTAACAAGTTAACCCTGTCTATCAGAGACTCGCAAGTAACTACCATGCTTACCTTATACTCACTAAATCTATTATTTACTATAGAAGTTTAAAAATAGTTTGACCAGAAAACAAATTGGACTGAAATTCGTTGCTATGCAAGGCAGCAACAACATTCAGCCAAATTGTCTTCAGAATGTTTAGTATGTATTGTATACAGTATTTCTTAAACAACAGCTTTTAATGTATGTGTGGAGATACGGGTTATAGATAGGAACCATATATGGTCAATCGCCAGTGACTATGTGCATACATGCATGTATTCTAGTCAGGCAATAACGCGATGCATGTATAGATGCTGTTCTGGATAATCATTAAATCAATATGTAATTGTATATCTATTCTAATATTTTTCGTCCCTCTTATAGTCTCTCTGTTACTCGGAACACACATGTTTCATCCGTATCTTGTAACATGAACACACTTAGCTCGCAGTAATCAATATATCACGTTTCTAGCAGGCCCAATAAATGGATGGCTAGATCCATTATTTATACTATCATGGAACTGAAATATGATAACTTAAGGATGTTATTAATGCAAAATTTTACCAGGAAAGCTGAACGGTTACATTTTGTCAGGAAAATTTAAACGTCAATTTGTAGACCAATAGATTATTTCTGAAACCTTATCACTGAAATAACTGACTGAGATACTGAGCCAGCGTTTCCAGTGGTAAATTAAAAAAAAAGAGCCAACTGTCCTCTAGATAAGGGACATATGTCAAAAAACTGTGGTCAGTATAGACAGATGGTCAATAAAGACAGGTGGTCAATAAGACAGGTGGTCACAAAAGACAGGTGGTCATTAAAGACAGGTGGTCATTAAAGACAGATAGGGACCTTTTACAGCTATTATTTGTGATGATATATCAACTCTATAACCTTCAAATTTATTCAAGAAAATCTAAATTTTCTTATAGAAAATGTCCATTTGTGGACCAAGACATTATTTTTGAAAATTTATCACTGAAATGACTGGTTTGGTTATCGAACCAGTCATTCTGCTTCGGTTATCATCCCATGGTTAGCAAATGGTCATTTCTCAAGACAACTGCAAAAGTGATTTTTGGCCAAGTGACGGTGGTTTATTACAAAGCGTGATTGGCAATCTCTCTATAAGAACCACCATTGCCTGGCCACAGAAGCCAGTGGTCATTATAGACAGGTCTGACTAAATATAACTGCTTCAATATTCCGATATTTATTTGACTGAATCGTTTCCAAACAAGTCATCAGCATGATCTAAGTGGTCGCATACAGTAAATATCATGTCACGACCATGCAATGTTTATAATGACAAAGCTTTGAAAAAACAATATTATAGATTTAACCATATCAAGCTTGCAGACCACATATAACACATACTGATGCTAGAAATATTTTGTTGAACATTTTGAAACTAATTTGACTGGAATCTGTTGCTGTACATCAAATGCAGAGAAGAAAGCAGGCAAGAGCGAATAATTCAGGCTAACAATGTCTGCAATCTAATGCATCAAATAAAAACATTTTAACAAATATTCTCTGGTTTTATATCTATTATTTAATTTTAAAGAATCAATTTATAAACATGCTGATAAATATAGTTGATGGCAGGTGTGGCTTACTAGATGCTAAATTATTGACAGATCAATGTGTGAGACAAATGGGCATGGTCTATTGGCATATGATGAAATGTACATGTGTGACACATACACACATGCATCTAATAGTCTCTCAAGTACAGACTGCTTCAGGCTATCTATAATGTCATCTCTATATAGTGTTAGGCTTACATGACACTCCAATTCATATTACATTCATGAATGAAGTCCATTAGCGGAATATCTAAATTTGGATTTTTTGCCAGTTTTAGTATATGTGCCTATATGACAATTTCAAATGTCAAAGACTTGTTAATTAAAGAGGTATCTCATTTTAACGATGATATGAAATGTCAATTATTAATATAGATAGCTACCTAGATGTTGAAGTGGGCTCGCAACATTGTCACACTGCACGTGCGTGTATGCATGTGTACGCATGTACATCTGTGCGTATGCATGAGAAATGGCATGCACGCATCTCTATGGGAGTATGAGTGTTTTAACCCTTACCACTCTGATGTCAAAGTTTAAAAATATCAAATTAAGTTAAATGATGATCTGGTGTTCATTTTTCAACAATTGTTGAAAAATTTACACCAGTTTCTTTGCTATTGACACAGTAAAAGATAGAATTACAAACAACCACCTATATTTTCTTCACCAATCATGGGAACTATTTAATTTATTATTAGAAAAACTATCTGAAATCGTGTAATGGCTTCTCAGGTTTTCTAATTTTCACTAATTTTCATGGCGGAATAATAACGGGAGTAGGAAACCTGGATGGTTCCCAAAGCATTATGGCTTTATTCAGGTAAATCAGCGCAGGTTGCCTGGCTAGGTACAAGAAATTCTTGACACACATTCTGGTGAAGATTTTAAAATGACTGATTGAAAGCTGTGTCAGTTTCCATGACAGTTTTCCCGTAAGATAGCCTGGAAATTTTGATACTGCGATGTACTGGGGTGTAGCCATGTAGGAACATACTTGGACCTGGGGTGGGTGTGTGTGTTGAAGTATGGGTGGGGCCAAAACCTAGGGGAGGGGGCATTATGGGGATACACTATGGGAGAGGTAACCTGGCGGCCTACAATCCCCCCACCCCTACCCCTTTTCCCCCTCCCTTGTTCCTATGCCTCATTGCAAAAAGGTTATTTTTGACAACATTATCACTGGAATGGTTGGCTCGGTAACTGAGCCAATCATTACAGTGATAAAATTGTTAAAATAGTCTTCTCTTGGCCTGCAAATGAACATTACGCCAAGAACAATACTGACTCTGTAGCCAATTGACCGACTGTCGACTGACCAATCAAACAATACGGATTGTGAAATGTTTCTCAGTATACTGAAATACCTTATGTTGTTTCCAAAACAAAATAAAATGTATTACTGAATATTGTGACCATAATTGGTCTGGAAGCCAATGGACCTTTCCATTTTTAGCTACGCCCCGCCCATCTCTAGCTAAGCCCCGCCCACAGCTCCATCGTGTTGGGATCGATCAATCTCTGAACTCCTCGACTATCAATTTCCAGAAAACTATACAGGTAAGCCGTTGAATATTTTGAAGCTAATTTGACTGGGTGCTGTTGCTGCCTATGGCACCAACAGCGCCCAGTCAAATTAGTTTCAAAATATTCAACAGAATGTTTATTAAATAGTAGAGACATACAATTTGTACATGTCGGACTATTAAGAGTTAAAGACGGGCCCTAATAGAATCATTTTTGACGTAATGATTATGACGTCATCCTACACGCCGCTTAGCTGGTTATGACGTCATATGACGTCAAATAATCGATGGATACTCGGGAAAGTTCTACTATGGTCAAAATATTCTACAGAACATTCCGAACTAATACTACATGTTTCTATTTTGTTTTACACACATGGTAAGTTATACCTGAGATGGCCTGTACTCCGATAAAACAAGTAAAAACAGCATCAAAATAACATCAATGGAAAGAAACGTCACAGGTAGAAATATATTAGAACTCATCTTATCACAGCAGTAAAATTCACAAATTGTGGCGAATGTTTTAAATTAGTAACTTGAACTTCTCTATTAAAGGTGCATATCCACAGCATAATGCTTTAAAAATAAAATTCTTAAAATTGTATACTTTTATTGGAGGCTTAAATTATGGGCTTAGATGTAGATAAATCTTAACATATGATGATTTCATGATGTATAAATCAATATAATATTTTAAGATGAGAAATTGAATTTGTATGGAATGAAGTCATCATATGTTAAGATTTATTTCGTTTCGTTCCACCTAAGCACATGATTTAAGCCTCTAAAGTTACAAATTTTAACAAATTTATCTTCAGCTATTTTGGTGTGAATATGCACCTTTAAATTTTAACAAGAAAACGTATTAATTACCACGTAGAATCTTGGAACAATTAACATTAACCCTTAGCCCACTGACGTCAATATTCTATCTTCTACCATGTTAATAGCAAAGAAACTAATGAACAGTTTTCAACAATTTTGGTGGAAGATGGTGCTGTCGTAGAAAGCACCATCTTCCACCAAATTTGTTGAAAAATAAAGACCAATTTTTACTTTAATTTTAGATCTTGACATCAGTGGTACGGGTTAATATATATATATATATATATATTTTTTTTAAATACATAAATAATTACAGCTTGAGACAACAGATGATAAATATAAAAAACATTCCAATCTACTTCAAATCAAGGTAATACTGTATATGATGTAATGCAGTTTTTTTGGTTAATAACATGTTTTCCATAAAGTAACTATGATCAACTATCACACTGAATTATGTAACCGCTTAACATGCAAGCCAACCAAAAACGGCTTCTGAATGGTCTTGAGAAATGTCCATTTGCAAACCAAGAGAAGAGGATTTTATAAAAATTAGAACTGGCTCGTCATTTTAGTGGTAAATTAGTCTTCTCTTGGTCAGCAAATGGACCTTTCGTATGATAAAATTAAACTTTTCTTAAATAAATTTGAGGATGTACTGGTTAAAGCGTGGTGAGGGTTTACTGGTATCTACTAGGTCATCATGGGAAGATATTGTACATAGTATGCTCATAACGTGATTACACACATCAAAACATTTGTTAATTAAATGTATATATATTTAGACTATGTTATTGAGATAAAGAGTGACCATGACAGTAATTTAAGGATCAGATAATCACAGCAAGTAACACTTTGATGAACAAACGTGGTTAAAAGAAAAATACATTTTCTCATAGAAAATATTCATATTTATTCAAAATAACCTTATTTTTGAGAATTTACCACTAGAATGACTAGCTCGGTTATCGAACCAGATATTTCATTGGCAAATTTACTAAAATTAGTCATCGCGCGGTCTGCAAATGGACATTTCTCATCACTGTCTTTTCATCCTCTTAAACATTAAAGGGTTAATTGATTATGTAATTAATTCTAGTGTATATTTGTCTACCTATGGAAACCACATAATGAGTCATATGACTTAAGTGGAATTCAGACACATGACAGGAGAGGTGTGTCAAATAAAGGTCACCTTTCTTATAGCTGTCACCTTATTCTCATAGTTATGACCTCATTCTCATACTGGTAATTGTAACCTCATTCCCTTAGTTATGACCTAGTTCTTGTATCTGTGACCTAGTTCTTGTAGTTGTGATCCCGTTCTCGTAGTTATGACCCAATTCTAACAGTTGTGTAATTCTGATAGTTGTGACCTCGTTCTGCTAATTATGACCTCATTCTGATAGTTGTGACCTAGTTCTCAGTTGTGTCCTATTTCTTATAAACTTTGTGACCTTACTATCATCATTGTGACCTAGTTATCATATCTATAACCTCATTCTCCTAGTTGTGACCTAATTATCATAGTTGTGACATTCTCCTAGTTGTGACCTAATTATCATAATTGTGACCTCATTCTCCTAGTCATGACCTAGTTATCATAGATGTGACCTCATTCTTCTAGTTGTGACCTAATTATCAAAGTTGTGACATCATTCACATAGTTGTGACCTAGTTATCATAGTTGTGACCTCATTCTCCTAGGTGTGACCTAATTATCAGTCGTGCCCTCTTAGCTGTTACCACTTAGTTCTAGTAGTTGAGCGCACATAGCAGAGCTACGCCGCGTTTGATCCAGTGGTCTTGCGGCTTGTCACTGGGCACCTCTACAGTAAACACAAAGTTTGTTGAGTGTCCTGTGGTAGACAGAGTACCTGTTGGTGACAAAAACAAGAGCATGTTTGAGTTTACATGGTAAATACCACCAGAGCTATCTGGTCAACATCAACCACTTAACTCTTAAGATTCCAATGTCTCAATTACATGGCAAGTATACAGGCAAGCTGTTGAATATTTTAAAACTAATTTGACTGGAATCTGTTGCTGAACCTGTTCTCTGCTATATGCAGCAACAGCTCCCAGTCGAATTAGTTTTAAAATATTCAACAGAACAGTTCTTTCAACAACGCAGAACAATTCGTCATATATTCAGGTCGTACTTTAAAACTAATTCGACTGAAATTTGTTGCAGCCTGCTGTAGCAACAGCCTGTAGTCTAATTATTTTTCAAATATTCAAGAGCTTTGCTGTATGATTGTGTAGAAATCTTGAGCTCAGTATTCTTAAGGCATGTCAGACGGAATGAACATCTAGTTTGAATACATGGCCACTCAAAGCAACATAGACATCAACATAGTAACCCTTTAACGCTCGTGATGGCTTCTGTAGTGCTTTAGAGAAATGTCCATTTGCAGACAAAGAGAAGACTATTTTTGAAAATTTATTAGTGCTGGAATGACTGGCTCAATAACCGAGCCAGTCATTCCTGTAGTAAATTAAAAAAAATAGTCTTCTCTTCGTCTGCAAATGGAGATTTTCTATGCAAAAATTTTAATTTCCTTGAACAAATTTGAGTATTAAATGGTTAAGAGTATAATTGATCTGAGAAAGTCAGTATCACACGTCACCTATTGACACATCCATCATCATCAGCATGGATGTAGTATTTCATCACGATACAATATCCTGGGTAGGTGAAATAAAAGGCGTTTAATGATTTTTTCCTTTCTGTAGATCTAGATGTTTTGTCTATTATTTGCCATATAACTTGTATGCCCATATATACATTTGCCGCTCATATGACGCAAGCACAGCTTCCTATAATTTTCATAATTATAAATTTATGCACCCACATTGGTCAATTTTATAATAATATAGTTACATTTGTTTTCTACATAACTAGTTCCCGCTACTAACATTCAACTGAGTGAGGGTGAGGCACTGTCGTACATACCACAGGAAATTAAAATTGTGAATAAAACAAGAGGCCCAAGGGACCTGTATCGCTGACCTAAAACATACGCATTTCAACTACAAAGGTTATCGCCTATCAGTAGAACACTAATGTTTACCCAGAACTGCCACAAGAATAAGGATGCGACCTACCAAATTTGGTTAAATATTGGTCCAGTGGTTCGAGAAGACATTAAAACATTCCACTGCTTTACTATGGGAGTATTTGGCGGGGAAAAACTCCTAGATTGCCGCCAACTGGGAATCTGCTTATCCGACTTTATCTAGTGGCAAATTTGAAATCAACATGCACAAAAACGTACACAAATCCAATTTCATCTTCAAAATCCATCAAGTGAAAAATGGCAATATGGCCACGAAAATCTGATTGGTCAATTGTGGCCATATGTTCAACCTCCCTTGAACCAGCTTTAATCACTTCTGCAGAATGGATATGATTAGGGACGAAGGGCCATTAAAGCTGTTTTTTGCGAAAAATAGGTCATCCAAGATGGCTGCCAAAGGCTTGGGCCAATTAAGTTCCCTCGAATAGACTTGGTGCAGCTAAGTCTACCCTAAATAATCTTCCATGAGTTTCAAATCAATCGCCCAAGCGGTTTCGGCCAAATTGGTCGATTGTCTTTGTTTGAACAAACTTGGCTATCCTATAAGAATGCTTACTGCGTAATATAATTAAAATCGGCACAGTGGTTCTACAGAAAACATTAAAAATTTCCTATTGCTTTAGTATCGGAGATTTTGTTGGGAATATGATCTAGAATGGCCGCCAAACCATTTATCAGACAGTTTCGACAGTAGCCAATTTGAAATCAAAAAGTAATTAAAGTGGTTAAAGATGTATGAGACACTGATGCTGGATGGTCACCATGACAACAGCACACTTGGCTATTCTGGCCAGATGAGCTAATAAATGATATTGTAAAGGAACTATTTGTGCTGAAATGCATTGTTCTACTATTAGAACAGATGGCCATATTGATGGACAGGCACATGAATTGAGAGACATATGAATGGAGAGACATATGAATGGACAGACATATGGGTGGACATTGGACGGATATATACACTATTACTGTATTACACCAATACAGGAAGATGAATTCTGCCTGTCTGTCTTCTCCATATAACCACAAGGAACAGTCATCTCCCAATGGTAATCAGCTGGTCTAGTGCATAGTTCCACAGTTTAACCAATTCTCAGAGTTGTGGAGCTTTAATAACCAATAAAACATTTAGTGGTCAAGATTGGTTGTCGAGTTAGGCATTAAAGTGGTAAAACTTCAAATATAATTTTATAATTTTGTAAAAAATGCTCCCTATTTTTCACTACAACATTTCATTTTAGTGTTTAAACAGATGAAATGCATGTTATGTACATACAGCCTATAGCTGAGAAAACATTGCACATTCAGAGTCATTCAGGCTATAGAACAGGAACAACCTGATCCATTCACATCTACCAGCTTAACTCCTTATCACTCAAATTTGTTTAAAATCTGTTAATTTTCTTATGGAAAATGTTCATTTATAAACCAAGAGATTATTTTTGAAAATTTACCACAGGAATGACTGACTCGGTTATCGAGCCAGTCATTCCAGTGGTAAATGTTAAAAAAATAGTCTTCTCATGGTCTGCAAATGGACATTTCTCAAGACCACTGCATTAGTCGTATTTGGTCGACTTGAGTGTTAAGGGTGTGAACCTATAGATCCTGTTACACACACAGATGACAGGCTGTATAAGAGATTGACAGAAAAACACTGGACATCTGGACAATGGTTATCCTGGAAGCTGTTGCTATCTTAGACAGAAGGGAGATCTTTCAGTGACATCATTTTCATACTAAACACAGGCTCATGATGAAAATGAGAACGAATAAACAAAAGCTGAAATTTTAGTAGTATAATGGTTAACTATAAAATTATCTTTTCTGCTCATTTTTAAATATTGTCCCAAGGCACAGACTTGAATAGATTGGTGTTAAATACACTAGCCACTATAAAGTCATAAAAATATATAGTAGTAAGCACTCTCAAGGGTCAAGAAACTGACCATGCTTGACCATCTACAACATGATCAATTATCAATCTTCCTCATCTGAGATGGAAGTGAATGACAGATTAAAGACTTTTGTCTGTTCACTGATCTTTTCACTGATGAATATCATTTGAACAGCAATCAATACACAGGATGATGTCCTGTTTATTTAACCAGTATTAAAATGCTAAATTTTCTCAAGAGAATTTCAATTTTCTCATTGAAAATGTACATTTGCAGACGAAGAGATTACTTTGAAAATTTATCACTGGAATGACTGGCTCGCTTAACGAGCCAGACATTCCAGTGGTAAATTTGCAAATATAGTCTTCTCTTGGTCTAGACCTACAAATGGCCATTTCTTAAGACTATGGTGATGTTTTTGGTCAACTTAAGTGTTATAAAGGGTTAAGGACTTGGACTTAAGATTATTGGTAGCCAAATCTTGATATTGCCTTCTATTTACCTAACTTTTATAAGCCATATGTTACAATGAACAGCACATGCTAGTATTTGTCTTGATGGAAGGTTGACTGAGACAGAGAGGTGCAGTTCATGTTTTGACTTTAATAGTCAATATCCTCTCATAATGACCAGGCCTGACAAAGGACATAGAAAATAGAGGAATACAGATGTACATCAATCACGCGGACATGAATTTACAGTCATGGCTCTGATCATACCTACATGTTAGCACAGCTTTTAGAGTCAGACATCAACCAGTAATTGTATTAATCAGAATGCAAGAAATGCCTGCTCACCACATGCCATTTCAAATTCTTCCTATAGATAATTTACTTCCCTAAAGTTGGACCAAATAATTAAGGAAAATCTTCATTGTTTGCCTCCATCTGAAAGACACCCAGCAAATCAATCTGTGTAGAAAGCAAAACTGAGCCAGTTAGTAAGATCAGCAACATAGTACCACCATCTGCTATGCGTCACCGGCCCGTGTGACAACGCATCACAATAAACATTCATTTCAGGAATAATGTACCAATAGTAGTAGTGTTGTCAGTCGGAAAAATTTTCGCATTAGAAAACTTTCTGGAAAATTTACCAACCATATTTTTCTAGCAAATTTTCCAGTCTATGTGAATGAGTGAATCTGCATTTCTTCACTTGGAAGTTGAACAGCTTCATCCATCTTTGCTTTAACTACTATGCTGATGCAACAGGTTGAGACAAGTCAAACATCTCCCCCCAACCCCCACCCGAGTTTTTCTGCTCCAATAGTGTATTCCCAGAGTGCCTCCTATGTTTTGGTCCCACCCATAGTTTAACCCCACCCATACGTCAAAATACATTCCTACACTCCTGGACCATGGCAGCTTTGTCAGAAATGTCAAAAATTCTTTGGACTATCAGACAGACCAGTTGACAAACTGACCTATACTCATTGGCTGCTGGTCCCAAATAAAGAATGATCTATTTTATCACTTTTCATTCTTAAAGAGTGCTTTCCAATGACCAATTGACCTTTCCATTTTTAGCTATGCCCCGCCCATCACTAGCTAAGCTCCACCCACACCTCGCCGTGTTTGGATTGATCGATCTCCGAATTCCCTAGCTATCAATTTCCTGAAAACTATGCAAGGAAGCTGTTGAATATTTTGTAACTAATTAGACTGGGTGCTAGGGCCCAGTCAAATTAGTTTCAAAATATTCAACAGAATATTTATTAAATAGTAAAAGCAAACATTTGTACAACAGCCCATAGACCGTCTTCAAATATGCGTTCGTGATGTACTTATCGACATCATTCATGACGTCATTCATTATGATGTCATTGCACACATCACGCAGTTCATTATGACGTCATATGATGGGTGGGTACTCTGGAAAGGACCATTGACCTTACCTTTCCAAAATAGGAGACATCAGAGTAATATAATGAACACAGTTCAGCTAATGATAAAACTCCTACTTATTTTACTTACAGACCACCCATACATGTAAACAGCACATATTTTGAAACTAATTTGATTGAAAGTGATTGATGCCTTAATTAGTGACATTAGTCAATGACAGCTTCCAGGTATATTCGTCTTCTCATTCTGCTGAACATATTGAAGCCGAGTTGAGAGATTTAACAGTAACATTAGTTTCAAAATATTCAACAGCTTAACTGTATAGTGACATTGAAATTAGGATTCTGAGAATTCTAGGTTCAGTGTTAACCGTTTAACCATAGAATTTATTTAAGAAGATTTCAATTTTCTCATAGAAAATGTCCTATTCATAACATGCATCCCACCCCACACCTAACCAGGAATCCTATTCACAACATGCACCCCCACCACACCTAACCATGAATCCTATTCACAACATGCATCACACACCACACCTAACCATGAACCCTAGTCACAACATGTACACCACACCACACCTAACCATGAACCCTAGTCACAACATGCATCCCCACCACACCTAACCATGAATCCTATTCACAACATGCATCACACACCACACCTAACCATGAACCCTAGTCACAACATGTACACCACACCACACCTAACCATGAACCCTAGTCACAACATGTACACCACACCACACCTAACCATGAATCCTATTCACAACATGCATCCCACACCACACATAACCATGAACCCTAGTCACAACATGTACACCACACCACACCTAACCATGAACCCTAGTCACAACATGTACACCGCACCACACCTAACCATGAATCCTATTCACAACATGTACACCACACAACACCTAACCATGCATCCTATTCACAACATGCATCCCACACCACACCTAACCATGAATCCTATTCACAACATGCATCACACACCACACCTAACCATGAATCCTAGTCATAATATGCATCCCACACCACACCTAACCATGAACGCTAGTCATAATATGCATCCCACACCACACCTAACCATGAACCCTAGTCATAATATGTACACCACATCACACCTAACCATGAATCCTATTCACAACATGCACCCCCACCACACCTAACCATGAATCCTATTCACAACATGCATCACACACCACACCTAACCATGAACCCTAGTCACAACATGTACACCACACCACACCTAACCATGAATCCTAGTCACAACATGCATCACACACCACACCTAACCATGAATCCTATTCACAACATGCATCACACACCACACCTAACCATGCATCCTACTCACATGCATCACACACCACACCTAACCATGAACCCTAGTCACAACATGTACACCACACCACACCTAACCATGAATCCTAGTCACAATATGCATCCCACACCACACCTAACCATGACTCCTAGTCACAACATGCATGCCACACCACACCTAACCATGACTCCTAGTCACAACATGCATCACACACCACACCTAACCATGAATCCTAGTCACAACATGCATCACACACCACACCTAACCATGAACCCTAGTCACAACATGTACACCGCACCACACCTAACCATGAATCCTATTCCCAACATGTACACCACACCACACCTAACCATGAATCCTAGTCACAACATGCATCCCACACCACACCTAACCATGAATCCTAGTCACAATATAGTTGTATGCTTAATGAATTACTTAGGCATGTAAACATACAGTACAGCTCAGGAATAACATAACATGTTTCCAAAACAACATAAACCACCCAGTCAAATTAGTTTCTAAGTATTCAGCAACATCTCTATTAACTGCCGCGCTGCTGCAAGTCACCAGACAATAATCTTAATGAGCAAAAACTTGTGACTTGGTGAATATTTTGAAAACAATTTGACTACAAGTGGTTGGTGGCTTAGCCACCAACAACTTTCAGTCAAATTGTTTTCAAAATATTTAGCAGGTCCAGAGATATAACCCTTAGAATATGTCGTCTGCAAAAACTCAGCAGTCAGACAGTTAAATAGTAAAGACATACAATTCATACAACAACGCTTAGTCCATCATCAATTAAGGATTCATGATGAACTTATCTATGTCATTCGATCATGACGCCATTGATTATGATGTCATCCTACATGTCACTTAGTTGATTATAGACGTCACTTAAAAACATGTTTCTGGTTTTTGTTTTGGAAACCATTTAAATTGTTTATGAGCTGCACTCTAATGTATATTAATGAATTTTATTTTTTAAGTTTTACTAAAAATTTGATTTATCATTCTGTTTGATCGGTCCAATGAACACCGTATAATTCACGGCTAACTATCTTCATTGCGCATAGTATACTATCTTTACACCATAAGGAATTCTTCAGTTACTTTGAAAATAATTTGACCGAGAGGTTATTCTCATTCCCAGGACCCAAGCAATTTTCAGTAAAATTGTTTTTCAAAATATTATGTACAATTCATCTTTATGTTGCTTGAAAATAGGAACATGTGTGTTGAGAATGAATCAGGTTTACCATTGAACAGATATAAGCTTGTTTTATTAATATTAACTGTGGGAAAATAAGCGTCACACCTACTAGTCATGTAGCCTTAGGAGGTGATGAAAATAAATGTTACATCTGATAAACGATGTCACTCCAATGAAAAAGATGCGTAATTAGCCAATCAGAAACTGTTACGGTACATGTCTGACCAAATTTGTTGTATTTACCCGTTAAACCGATGAATTCCCCATATCACATTTTCAAGACAACAGGAAAATGGTTGAATATTTTGGAATTAATTTGACTGGAAACCATTGCTGCCTTAGTAAGCAACGTCTTCCAGTCAAATTGGTTTAAAAATATTCAACAGAATAAGTTTTATATCGTAAAGAATAACATTTTTCAGAGATTTGTCGATGAAAGGCATCATTTTCATTGGAGGAACATCCGCCTATCAGACTTAACATAGGAGTTAAATTTAAAATATTCGTTTGAAGTGATTCATGCTCAAATATCATACACGACAATAAAACTCCAAAATTACACAATTTAAGGTTTGGGATGGTGGGTAATGTGTGGCGATTCCATGGTGTCAATATGATGTTGAGTGACATGTGTCGGGTGGGGTTGATCTGTGGCAGATTGGGAGGATTAATAGCAGATTACAGTAATCATTTCTTTATGTCGACACATCAGGGTACTTTGAAAAACTAAAGGCCTTGAACAAATTTTGATGTAATATTTTTATAATCAGGCATGGGTGAGAGGCATGGGTGTGGTTGAAGAAAGATATAAATAGATTTCTAGATAACTAATAGATATGTGATTACCGAGATTATATCTCATCAATTTGATAACCCTTTCCTCCCTGTATCCCATCCCCACCATTATCATCTGGTATTTCAAAGCAAACCGATACAGGTAAACTGGTCAATTAGACTCTTAACCATTTAACCCGCAAAATTTCTAACAGAAAGTGTCTATTTGTGGACCAGTGAAGACTATGTTTGGAAATTTACCACAGAAATGACTGGCTCAGTTATCAAGCCAGTCGGAATGACTGGCTTGATAACCGACCCAGTGGGCAATACTTAAAAATAGTCTTCTAAATTTGGTCTGCAAATGACCCCTCCTCAAGACCAGGGCAGCAGCCATTTTTGGCCGGCTTCAGCATAAAGTGTTAAACTTAGTTTGACTTAGTCAAACATCGATGATGATGATGATGATGATGATGATCTATTATTATTATTATTATTATTATTATTATTATTATTATTATTATTATTATTATTAAAGAATGATTACATATGGTTGTTATTGATGGTCAGATAAGGTGTACTAGTAAATCAAATCAATTTCAAGTGGTAAATTAAATTGTAATGGTTGGTTGAGCACAAATGTGAAAATAGGTTTGAAATGAGATACTGATAGAGTGCTTTACATTGTCTGTGCTTTTCTCAGGATTAGAGAGCTCACCATGCAGACAAACATATCTCACTTCTCTATTTCAAAATGAATGTCAAGCCTCAGATGGCCTTTTCTTTATGCTGTGAGAAACTATCAGGAACAGTGAATGCTTTTTTGACTGACAGGTCAGTATATGATGGTTCCATATGCTGACCAGTAGCAATACTTGCTGGACAATAGATGTCATGACAAATGTTACCCAGCAGACAGACACTTGGCAATGTATTCAGCCCATTCAGTGATCCACACTTCACTTGTTCTGGACAGAGTGATCAATATTCTACAGGCTTCTATAGCTTGGTTGGTCTCAAAGAAGGAACCTTTAATCCGTATAGACCAAAATCACAATTTCTTTATGATGCAAGGAAGGTTTTGAAACTCATCTGACTGGGAGCTGTTTCTGCCTATAATGCCAGTCAGATCAGTGTCATTATTTTTAACAGCTTTCCTGTACAGTTGTTTTGAAATTAAGATATTGACATTACAAGAGTTAAAGATGTAACATTTTAATCACCTGATTAAATAATGCTTTTAAATTAAAAAGGTAAAAGTTATTCTGTCAAATACATTTTGCAACAGCTTTTAGTCAAATTAGTTTTGAAATATTGAACAGCTTCCATGAATGGTTAGTTTGAAATTGTGGTTCTGTGATTTTATGGTTGAAAGAGTATTATATATTTACCCTACTCCATCCATTAAGTTACATTAGAAGATATCTATTAAATACGTAATTTTGCTGGTTATTTTGAAAACAAAAAAATGTTTGAGAAATATTTAGGTGTTTAAAATATGTTTTTTGAAAGCCATACATCTAAGTTCAATAAATTCAATTCAGGATGAAGTGGTAAAATCTACTCAGACCAAACTTGTGGTCAATTTTGGTCAAGAAAATCTTGATATTACCATATTGAATGTTCATCTGCTGGTAAAGTATTTTTTCTAAATTTACCACTGGAATGATTGTAAATTTTCAAAAATACTCTTCTCCTTAGCTGCAAATGGACATTCCTCAAGGCTACAGCAGAGGCATGACTATTAAAGAGTTATTTAACCATTATACTGATAAATATTCAGCTGACCATTATACTGCTGAATATTCAGCTGACTACTATACTGTTGAATTTTCGGCTGACATTTACACCGCTGAATATTCAGCTGATAGCTATGCTGCTGAATATTCAGCAAGCTCTATTATGCTAAACACTAAGTTAACCATTAACCTACTGAAAATTCAGCTTACATTTCAGTTTCTTTCATAGGTGATGTTGAATCTGAAAGTCTCTGCTAACTGCCTTAATTTTGAAAATTTACAACTTAAAAGATCTTCACTTGGTCGGTAGATGACAAAATTGAGATTTTCTTAAGCAAATTTAACCATTAATATGGTTGATGAATCCAAAACAGAGTTCACCCACATATATCTATCTACAAAGCATGAAACTGAAGAAAATGACGATCCACTCCGTGGCGACGAACCATGGAGGAAAAGTAAAATCCTGGGCTCACTGCTTTGCAGTACTGCTGATATTTCTACACGCTGCATCATGGGGAACATAGCTTTCCAGTCCTTCTGGAAGCTATGGATTCGTAGATCAAAGATGCTCTTGGTAAAAAGACTACATTTGTACAATGCAACCTGCGTATCCTTGATGATGTATAACTGTAATAGCTGGGCAGCTCTAGACAAACTTGACGCCTGCCACCGCTAACACCTACGCACCATCACTGGACACTGATGGCCAGAGAGCATAATTTCTAACGATGCACTATACAAGATGTGTAATACATAGCCGCTGTCTGTAAAACTCACCCAGCAAAGATGGTCCATGTTTGGCCACGTGCTAAGGATGCCAAAAGACACACCAGCACAGAGAGCCTTGGAATTCGCCCTACTCGGAGCCAGCAAATACAGAGCCAGGAGAGGACACCATTGCATAAATCTGCTAAGTGTGCTACGAGGTGACCTCAAGAAAGCAGGATTAGGTACACTTAAGTCAAGAATGGACCTGAGGAAGCTAAGGATTTTGGCTGAGGACAAAACACAGTGGGCAAAAGCGAAGACGGACTGATTGCAGCTGTAGGATGTTTCTACTACTACTACAGCCGCAAAATACAGTAATCATACATACATACATGATAGCAGCAGCTTTCAGCAGCCTCAGTCTCAAAACTAACACCTGCAGTTATCCTCTTCTTCATTATCATGACATATAGAGTGAAGCAGCACAATTAGGGTTATTCTCAATAAAAGACCACAACTTGGGACATGTTTATCCCACCCTACCACATCACTTCACCGCTCCCCTCCCCCACACCCCCACCCCAAATTGATCCTGGTATCTTAAAGTGTAAATAGCCAATGTAAAACAAATCTTAAACAAATTTTATATTGATCATTGGTGACAACTCTTATTGATTAACTGACTGACTTCTCCAAGCCACTAGACAATAATTTAAATGGGTAATAACTCTGGACCTGCTGAATATTTTCAAAAGCTTAGCCACCAACAATTTTCATCTAAATTATTTTCAAAATATTCAAAGTATCCAGAGTTAAACCCCATGGAAAAAATAGTCTGGAGAAATTCAGTAGGCAAACAGATAAGAACAAATGTTACTGAACCATAAGGTCCAGATTGTTCTTCTCCATGTAGCAACTTTGAGAGGTGAATCCATGAAAGCCTACCAGAGTTCTGCTGTGGAAATGAATCCTGATGGATGGACAGACACAGAGGCCGAGTTTAGGTGAAAACTTGCGTATCTACTCTAGGTTGTCATCTGGTAGATGTTGAAATTATTGGAACTTCTCAGAGGAGTTATTAGCTAGAAAAAAAAAGTTGACACAGGATCGATTGATCCCAACACCGGCGGTGTGGGTGGAGCTTAGCTATATAGATAGGGGGGGGGGGGAGGAGAGGGTAGCGTAGCTAAAACTGGAAAGGTCAATTGGACGGTGTGGTTCAATTGTAATATATATTCACCAAGTCTATATAGGTGTTGTCAAAAATTTGAAGTGTGCAGAATTCAAAATGTTCTATAAATCATTTTCTTATGAAGCTTAAATTTATTAATTTATGCAATTACTAAAAATACCTCCTCAAAATTCTAAATCTATTTTTGCAATAGCCTCAAGGTAATAAGATAAAATTGTGTGCAAGGTAAAATTTTTTTTATCAAACATGCGTAAACAGCAAACAGGTGTAATTCACCTGTATTTTGAACAAACAATAATCCAAGTATCTGACAGATCAGCAGATATTAGTTCACAGGGAAATATTTAATATGCCATAAATAGGGGGTGGGGCTGGGTGGGGAAATCACTATTGCATAAAGCAGGATGGGCATATGCATCAACATAGATAATTAGTTCATGAATTGTATGTTGGGATCATCTGCTAGCGGCTAAATGTTACTGCAGGGTAGCCTTGGGTAAAATGTGATAGAGTAGGCTAGTGTATCATATGATAGGATATTGTAGGCAGGGTTACATGACATGGTAGAGCGGGAGTGGCTATGGTAGAATATTGCAAAGTATGATATAGTATGGTATGGTAAGACTAACAGTACAGTATTGTATGGTATAGGAGGCTAGGATTTATGGAAGAGGGTATGGTAGGGTAGGATAATGTTTAGGAAAGGATATCATTATGACCACACCCATGCGGAACAAAAAGAAGAGGTATTGCAATCACCTCAAAAATCATTTGATGGAATTCAAACAAATTTGTGATGTGAGTTATTATACGCTTGCTGAATGCGACATTTACATTAGGCTCTATCCCAACCCCACAGCGGGTTGGATACGTTGGAGGGGGCAGAAAGTCAAAGTTGGCAGAATTCAACCAAATTTGTTATATGGAGTTACCCATATGACTAAGGATAGCGAGACACCTTTTACATTAGGTAGAGTGGTGACAGGGGTGAGGGTGCAGAACGTCAAAGTTGGAGACAGCATGGGGATGTGCCATGGTGTGCAATCAACTGTGACTTTTAGTTAACATTACCATGACATTTGCCCTTCATTTGGCTGATGATGATTTTGGATTTTAAATATATATATATATATATATATATATATATATATATATATATATATATATATATATATATATATATATATATCAGGGCTTCGGAATCAGAATTTTCCCAGCCGGACATGCCACTTTGGAAGGGGGCCCGAGGTGTGAGAGGGGGGAGGGGGGGGCTGAGAAAATGCATGATGTAATATTGGCTTCTATTAGGAGAAATTTTCTAAATCGAAAGCTCTGACCGAGTAAAGGGGGGGGGGGGGGGGGGGGGGGGGGGGGGGGGCGTCTATTAGGTATATTTCATGAAGAAATTGGAAAAAGATTTAAAAAATAGCACAAAAGTAGAACACGTTTCACGCTAGAAAATCTTAACATCTTAGGCCCATGCTTAACCTATACCTTATACCTTATATCCATCATCGCGGAAGTGAAATTATTAATTGGGACCGCCTAAATATTGCGCATACTTTAATAAACATTGTTTATTTCATCAAAATTAATCCAAATTTTGACATAAAATGTCGTCAACATAAAATAGAAATCCCGGCATTTATCAGCTACCGCTTATTGTCTCCCTTTGAAATGACACTTGGAGATCGAATCAACCGATTTCATCTTGAAAACGGCTCTCCAAGTGTGATACCAGCGATCGAAAAGAAGAAGATGAAGTCTCCCTTTGTATGACGAGTTTAGGTTGTTACTCGAGTAGCGCGATGATGCTAATATTAGTACCCGGGCAGAGACATATATATATATATATATATATATATATATATATATATATATATATATATATATATATATATATAATCATTTCGTGATGGTAACCAAGTATTATACATTCAATCCGATCTACATATTTGGTACCCGTTAAAATAACTCTTTTCTGTTGATAGTTGTATCATACAAGGAAGTGACATAATTTGGATGGTATTTCCGCGAAGTTATTGCAAAATTTTGTTTCAAATCTCGTTTTATTTAACATTTATACGTTATTTATCTCAGAAATTTTTTTTTATTTACACAAACTGCTGAAATTGGAATGCAACTTCTATTAGATTCATTTGCTGGTTTTTTTTATACACAGTGGGTTAGGGTTAACCCTAACATACATACATACATTGCTGTCCGACTGGACATATATATATATAATTGTTGGAAGTAAATCTCATGTGATGTCATTGATTTATGTTGTCAAGCTAAAACAGAGAACTTTCCCACAAGAATCTTAATGTAATCCCGAGATATCCGAGTCTCCGCATGTTTATGGCATTGATTATGGTTGGTCAGTTCAGGGGTACTTAACTAAGGTGCATTTTTGCGTATTAATTTAATGAACATGATTTGTCAACTACTGATGAGGAAGCATTGATTATAACCACATTTGTAAAATGGTTTATAGTATTAACCCTTACCACTCGTGTTAAAATTTTAAATTTTCAAATTAAATTAAAAGACGAACTGGTGTTCATTTTTCACCAAATTTGGTGGGAGATGGTGCTGTCGTAGACAGCAACATCGTCCACCAAAATTGTTGAAAAATGTACACTAGTTGCCTTGTTACTGAAACAGAAGGATAGAATATTGACATCAGAGTGGTAAGGGTTAAACAGAGAGGCTTGATAATCATCCATTAGAGTTAATGTTTTACCCCTCCCCACCCCTAACCCAACCTTCAAAATGATATTTTGTAATCAAAGCCTGTCGGTAGCTTTGCTCAACAAAATTTCAATTTTCTCATAAAAATTGTCCATTTGCAGACCAAGAGATTATTTGTTGAAAATTTACAACTGTAACGACTAGCTTGGTTATTGAGCCAGTCATTCTAGTGGTAAATTTTCAAAATAATCTCTTGGTCTGCAAATGGACTTTTCTCATGACCATTACAGAAGGCATTTTTGGCCAGCTTGGAGGTTAATGGGCTAAGTCAGGTAACCTTTCATGACTGAAACACTAAAAATGTAATCAAGTTTCAATTTATAATGACCCAAGGTCAATTGCAAAAATGCACACATGGTCCTAGTCCACTGGGTATATACACATTTTCTGCCGGACATTTTTATGGTGCGTAGTACTTATTAAACGGAGAAGCATTCTTGCTGTTCATTTTGAAAATGGCATGTCTGAAATGGTATTACGATCAAAGACAGCAACATCACTTTCAAAACACATGGCAGTTAATGGCAGGTAAAAGAAATGAACAACATTGTTAATAGTCAATTCATTATTACAATAGTTGAACCTTTTATTGTCAAATGTTGTAAAAAGAATAAAAATATTTGAATAATGAATGTCCAGTTACAGGCCAAGGGAAGAACATTTTTTGAAAATTTACCACTGGAATGACTGGTTCATTCATCGAGCCGGTCATTCCAGCGAAAAATTTTCAAAAATAGTCTTCTCTTAGCCTGCAAATAGACATTCCTCAAGACCACTACAGAGACCGGTTTTGGCCACTTGACCATTAAAAGGTTAATATTAAGGTCTGTATTCCACATATGAATGCATTCTAACACGCAACCAAGTCATGAACCAATCTGAACCCGGAACTCCCAGCATCTCACCTTCAAAAGAATCTTACAGGTATGCTGTTATCTATTATGAGACTAATCTGTTTTAACAACATCTGTTTGAGGAAACTGTTTTAAACTATCCCCCAGTTAAATTAATTTCAAAAAATTGCTAACATACTCATATTATTTTAATATAAATTTGTAAAGAATTTGTTATTGTATCTGGTGTATGTACGGAGCATGAAATTGTTTACAGGTAAATCACATTCTATCATGTATGCGGTAGAGAATATATACATGAATAATGCAGGTACTGGGGAGGAGTTGGCAAGGTACTACTGTACCTGGGTGTCTGTTATTGGTTAACTGATATACATCATTAATACATACACTAAATGTTTGCCCCATAGCAACCAGCTTTCTCTGCCTCAGCACACTCAAACTCTGGCCAATCATTTTATTAGTGAGTTACTTATTGATATTTATTATTAATAACCTGGTGAGGGGTGTAAGCGCCCCTCCCCCATTCCCTCCAGGCCAGGAATGGCTGTTTTTGAAATGTTGACCAGAAGAACCACTCCGCATTTATTTACTAAAAGGTAGGTCACTTTAACCCTTTCACCGATGAATTCCACCATATCTCATTTCCAAGGCAACCATACAGAAAATTTTGAATGATTTGAAATTAATTTGACTGGAAGACATTGCCACCTTAGGCAGCAATGTCTTCCAGTCAAATTAATTTCAACATATTCAACAGAATAATTTTTACATTGTAAAGAATATACTTTTTCCAGGATTTGTTGGTGAAAGGGTTAAGGGTCACTAGTAGTCAACAACAAACCTCAGATGACATTTATGAGCTTTAGGCCAGAGATGACATTGCCTAATGTGGTTCTCAATCTCAACCAAAACGGGGTTTTCTTCCTATAAAATGCTAACTGCGGTTAAGTTTGAAAACAATGTTTTATAAAGCTGCTGCTTTGATTGTATTTTCATTGTCAAATAACAACACTTGAATGGCAAACAATCAACCCGACACATTAAATCGGAGGGATACAATTTTGCAGACTATTTTGAAAACAACTTACTCTTAATAAAGCTATAACTAGGGAGCATTAATATTAACTGGTGAGTTTTTGTGTGCGCAAAAAAAATCATTGAATTGGACAGTTTAATGCGCATAACTGTCAACATGTTTGCCAGACTTATTGTTAATTGAATATGATTTGAACTTTATTTACTTCACTATTGAAGGCACTGATAACACGCTGGTTATTTGACTGTTTGATGCTGTTGCTATCATTACTGTTACGCAGCAGCAATGTCCAGTCAAATTATTTCCCAAACATCATCAGATATTTTTATACCACATAATGGTGATTCATACCAGCCTTCATCAAACTGAATTTTTCAATGGTTTGGACAAGAAAATCTAAATATTTGCTTACTGAACAAATACTTAGAGGTTAAGAGACTATTTTCTTTTAGAAACTGGCTCTGTTATCGAGTTGGAACAGTGGTAAATTGAAAAAAATTCTCTTTGGCTGGCTTGATCATTAAAGGTTTAAGCATATCTTTCCTTCTCTTTCTATAAGTTTATTATAATTAACTTTCATCAAATGAAATCCCAATATCTAAAAATTATAACGTTATTATTTATTTTGAAATTAATTTCACTGGAATAGTCAAATTTAAAAACTCAGAACCGAATATTTCCTGCATAGTAACATAACCACATCTCATTTGTGGCATTGAAAGGGTTAAATACTCTAAATTTCAGAATGTTTACAGACCCACACATGCAGTACACTGTTCAAAGTCAATGGTGTGTGTGTGTGTGTGTGTGTGTGTGTGCGCGCGCGTGCGTGCGTGCGTGCGTGCTTGTGTGTGTGTGCGTGCGTGCGTGCGTGCGTGCGTGCGTGCGTGCATGTCTGAATGTTGAGTGTTCAGTTCTGAAATCTAGACACATTAACACCCTAAACATCAGATATGCAAAGGGAGCTAACTCTTGGTTATCAGAATAATGAACTATGTATGTTTGAAAGTGATCCACTATAATCAGTGACAGATTTTCAGAACAAGAACACTAAAGCGTGCAATGTCCCACCTGTAAAGGCATGAAGAGTGTGGATTACAAAACAAACTTGGCATCATTCGCAATGCATATATAGTCATTCAGACCCACAAACATGACTAATTTCATTACATTTCTGATCGCTTGATCGGACAAAGATCACCAAGATAGTCCAATGTGGAAGCCGCAAGGAGATTGTTGTGTCAATAGTTGTCTCCCTTAATATGGAGCTCTTCAAAAGTGGAGAGCATGAATGGATTCATGGAATGGCCAAGTAATAAATAACAAGTTAGAAATTTACATACCTACGTTTGCGTATCTTATACCTACACTATCCCTACTCCAGATCCAGACCTAACAAGTGGCGACGAGCGAAAATAATGGCAGCGAATACGATAATGCCACCTAATGCATTTCTACAAAGTCCAGGTGAGCCAGTACTACCATTCAAAGCGTGGATGAAAATGTTTGACAATTACATGTTGGCCATCGATGCGGAAGCATTTTCTCAGGTGAGGAAACGCGCATTACTCATACACAGTCTAGGTATGGAAGGTCAACGTATTTACTACACACTACCACTTACAGAGGATACATATACGGGTACACTCGGGGTGCGAGAGACATTTTTTACACCAAAAGTCAACACAGTCGCTGAGCACTACATCAGAGGGCTCAATATGACGGCAAGTCAAACGATCACTACGCATCCGCATTGAGAGAACTTGCATCTACGTGTAGTTTCAGGGACATGAACGACGAAATGAAATCAAAGCCATTTTCACATACCAAATCAAAATGCACAAATCTTAATTACGGTCCTGCTAAAAGTAAACCAGCAAAAACGGACACAAAATGTTACAGGTTTGGTTCAAAACAGCACATTGCAAATTACGTAAAATGTCCTGCTATTAAAGCTGAATGTCATGCTTGTAAAAAAATCAGACATTTCAGTTCAGTGTGTAAATCAACAACTGTAAGGGAAGTTGACGCACTAGAATGTACAATTCTAGCTGTAAACAGCCAAAACAAACACAAAATATACTGAAGCAAAAAAGTTTAGCAATTCTGTACAAAGAACGAAATAAATACAATCTCATAAAATATTTATTTTATTTAGTCACATTATTTCATTGACAGAGCATTTCTTAATGAGAATATCAATTCATTTTTGTCACAATATCAATGTTGCTCCTTTAACGTCACTTTATTTAGCGCAGGGGTCGAAGCGCAAAAACGGTGGCAACGTTTCAATAATGTGTGTGACCACCTCCGGCATTCATAACGGCAGTATAACGTTTTCTCATGCTTCTGATGAGACGATTGATCTCAGGAACTGTAATAGCGTTCCATTCCTGAATCAGAGCAAGTTCAAGGTCACGGACATTATGAATATTGGGATGGTTTTCTGGTACCCTATGACTAAGAATGTCCCATGCATGTTCAATAGGCGATAAGTCAGGTGACCTTGCTGGCCAGTTTAACACCTGAACATTGTTCCTCTGAAGAGGTTCAGTGGTAAGCCTAGCCGTATGTGGTCGCGCATTGTCCTGTTGAAACAAGAAGCCCGGATGATGCTGCATAAATGGAATGATAACCGGTGTGGTAACTTCGTTACAATAGTGCAGAGCATTGAGGTTTCCATGAACGATAACAAGATCTGTTTTTCCTGTACCATGAATCCCTGCCCACACCATGACGCTGCCACCGCCATATCTGTCATGCTGGATGATGTCAGCCTGATACCGTTCTCCTACTCTCCTCCATACGCGGCGCCTACCATCTGCAAATTGCACACAGAATCTGGATTCATCCATAAATAACGTGTTATTCCAGTGTGCAAGGCGCCAGTGCTGGTGAGTTCGGGCCCATCTTAAACATTCCTGAATGTGATGTGCTGTTAGTGGAACTGCAATGACCGAACGACGTGCGCATAATCCTATGGCATGGAGACGATTTCGACCAGTTTGTGTGTGAACTCTAGTGCCAGTGGCATTATGCAAATTCATGGCTAAACATGGCGCGCTTTCGAACCTGTGACGTAGAGATGTCACTAAATACTGATCTTCCCTTTGGGTTGTTGCTCGTGGTCTACCAGATTGTGGTCGTTCCGAACTTGTATAGTCTGCTGTACACGTTGGCGGAGACGAGAAATGGTACTGGCATCCACATTGAATTGCCGCGCAACGTCGTGAACACGTTGACCAGCGCTGTCTTCCCATTGCTTCATGACGCTGATTTTCAGTTAAACCTGGACGGCGACCCATGTTGACATGCGAAAGTTTTGCGATTGGAAATGTGATGTCATTTCACACGTGCTGCATGGGAATTTCGACCAGGAACACAAAGTGCACTAGCACGTGCAGTGCAAATACAGGCAGGACACGCGAGTAAAGAAGTTGATTTCATGACAAACAACGAGTGACCATTTTCCGCCAAAAACAATGCAATATTGATCATGCTAGCTTGCATATTTTTTATATGACAGGCAAAAATCCAAGATTGCTGAACTTTTTTGGTTCAGTATACATTGTACTGTCACAGTTGCTACAAACGAAAATGCAGACTGCTTATCTCTAGTAGTAGGTACAGGGTTTGCAGTGTCAATATTACCAGAAAACGTATATAAAGACACATTCTCAGCTACAAAACTGGCCAAGCCACGTACAAAATTATAGACTTATTCAAAACAGGAACTACCGGTTCTTGGTTATCTATCTGCAACAGTGTCTCATGAGAACAATTCAGTGCCATGTACATTCTACATTGTTAAGTCAGGAACGCCCATATTAGGCATGGATTTATTGAACTCGCTTAACCTACAAATTTCACAGAACAAAGTTACATACTCTTCAGAACCTACTACTTGCACTACTGTTGATCTTTGTTGCGCTAAAGGGTTCATCCATAAGGTCAAAGCGCGTCCAGACATTCCACCAGTGTAACAAAAACTACGTCCACTACCACTGTCAGTTCGTGAAGAAGTATCCAAGGAACTTGATAGGCTAGAAAGTCAAGGTATAATTGAGAAAATCGATGCTTCAGAATGGATTTCACCATTAGTAGTTACACTAATCAGGTGACGTTCGCGTCTGTATTGACCTCCGAGAGCCAAACAAAGCTGTTGTCGTGGACACTTACCATTTGCCATATATTGATCAAATTTTGTCTGAACTCAGAGACTCAGTTATATTTTCAAAACTGGACCTCAAAAGTGCATATCATCAGCTTGAACTACATGAAAATGGTCGTGATCTAACTGCTTTTATATCAGGAAATGGGATATACAGGTTCTGCCACGTCCCATTTGGTCTGTCTTCCGCTCCAGCAGCATTCCAGAAAATGATGACTCAGATCTTACATGGAATACCAGGAGTCCAATGCTATATGGATGACGCCATTGTCTACGGTAAAACACCAAGTGATCATGAACGAAATCTCAAAGATGTACTACATCGTATCAATGAGTCAGGTTTACGTCTACACTGGGAAAAGTGCAAATTTTGGCAGAATGAAATTCCTTTCCTTGGTTACCTAGTAACAGCCAAGGGATTACTGCCTGATCATGACCACATTTCTGCAATACTTGATGCACCAGAACCGTCAGATATTCGTACACTACGTTATTTTCTAGGACTTACTTCGTAGTACAATAAGTTCATTCCAGACTACGCTACAATAGTAGAACCACTACGTACATTGACAAGAGGTGAACAAATACTTGTATGGACTAGTGCTGCTCAGAACAGTTTCGAGAAAGTTAAGAAACTGATTGTTAACAGTCCAGCTCTTGCCATGTTTGATCCACAACTACTGACTATTGTTTCTACAGACGATCAGATTGTGGACTAGGTGCAATTCTTACACAAAAACATACTGACGGTTCAGAACGAACAGTTGTCTTTGCATCTCGTACACTCACACCAGCTGAAAGAAAATACTCTATCGTTGAAAAAGAAGCTCTTGCATGCGTGTGGGTGGTTGAAAAATGGAGAACTTGGCTTTGGGGAAAATGGTTCATACTTCGCAGAGATAATCAAGCATTAACAACACTACTTACTACGAAAGGTAACAATCGCACCAGGATGAGAGTTTCCAGATGGTCTGCACAACTACGTGAATTCAACTACGATGTTGAATATCGTAAAGGTTCAGAAAACATTGTTGCCGATTGTCTTTCGCGATTACCACTACCAGTCAGTGATGAATCAGTTACCATTGAACCAGAAACAGTTGCATTAGTTGCTCCAGATCTTGGAACTATTACAGAACAGGAATTCTACAATGCTAACACTACATGCCCAATCATGATAAAATTGCGTAATCAGATTGCCCAAGGATGGCCTAGTCGTAAGCAGGTTGATCCAGAACTATTGCCTTACTTCACTATTCGTGATGAACCTTCTGTTCAAGATGATTACATATGAAGAGGTACACACCGTCTACTTGTTCCGCTCACTCTTCAACGAAAACTTATCGAATTAGGACATGAGACCCATCAAGGCATAGTACGTACGAAACATCGTTTATGTGAGCATTACTGGTGGCCAAAACTTGACAGTCAGGTTGAAGAACTAATTAAAAACTGTAAAAAAATGTCAACTGCATGACAAAACCGCAATTTCAAACAATGCTTTTACAACCAGTGACATTTCCATCTGCTCCATGGAACAAATTAGCAATAGACATTGTTGGACCATATGAATCAGCACCATCAGAGTGTAGATTTGCATTAACATTAGTAGATTTCTACAGTAAGTGGCCTGAAGTTGCGTTTGTTTCAAAGATCACTACAGATGTCATAATTCGGTTTCTTAATTCAGTGTTCAATCATTATGGTTATCCATAAGAGTTAGTCTCAGACAATGGACCTCAACTCATTTCCAAACAGTTCAAAGACTTTCTTGCTATCAGGGGAACCCAGTATAAATCAATTTCAGTCTACTATCCGCATGCTAACGGAAAAATTGAACGATTCAATCGAGTATTAAGCAACTGTCTACAAACAGCTTCACTCGAGGGAGTGCTGGAAGGAATTCGTTCCCAAATTCTTACATGATTACAGGTCTACCCAGCATAATACTACGGGTGAATCACCATCATTGCTTAACATGGTAGACAAATGAGAACAAAGATTGATATTTTGGACTGTGCTAATGGACACAACAAGAATTCCGCGGAATTAAATGTCTCGCCTCTCCCCTGTTTGTCACAGTTACCTTGACCTTTGACCTTCTGTCCTCAATGTTATCATGCTGCTTCCTAACATTATAGGTATCCAGGTTTCCAAGTTGTAATGGCCTTAACCAATCCTGAAATATAAGCTGAGAGGTTTTGCTAAACGCAAAAACTTAATGTTGAAAAAACAGAGTTCTGTATCAAGGTCACAGTGATATTGACCTTTGACCTTCTGACCCCAACATCATCATGTTGCATCTTATCATTATAGGTAACCGTGTATCCAATTGGATCAGGCATTGCTGAGATAAGAGACAATAACTTTTGTTTAATGCAAAAATGTAACGTAAAATATTAACAAAGATTATACTGTGACCTTTGACCCCATAACCTTGACATCATAACCGCTTTATCAGTGGGATGCTTCCACTCAATGTATATCACCATGTACCCAAGTTTGGTTCCAATTGGATCAGGCATTGCTGAGATATAAGGCAATAACTTTTGTTTAAATGCAAAAACTTAACGTAAAATATTAACAAAGATTATACCGTGACCTTTGATCCCCATAACTGTGACCCTGATAAGTCTGCATCAGCATGCTGCTTCCTTTTGATGTATATCACCATGTACCCAAGTTTGGTTCCAATTGGATCAGGCATTGCTGAGATATAAGGCAATAACCTTTGTTTAATGCAAAAACGTAACGTAAAATATTAACAAAGCTTATACTGTAACCTTTGACCCCTGTAACCTTGACCTCATGGCCTTTTCATCGGCGGGCTGCTTCCTTATGATGTATATTACCATGCACCCTAGTTTGGTTCCAATTGGATCAGGCATTGCTGAGATATAAACTTAGCTTAAATGTTTACGCCGCCGCCGCCGGAAAAGTGATACATATGTCTCAATCCTGCTTCGCAGGCGAGACAATAAAACAGCTACTGCAGAAAATGTTTACAATCGTGTTCAGCAACGTCAAGAATATTCGAAAACCTATACAGACACAAAGCGGTCACCTAAAGACATAAACATTAATCCAGATTATGTTCGCTTTCCTAAACCATGGAAGGTGCGCAAAGGACAGCAAAAGTTTACTAAGCCTCTACAGGTGTTGCAATGTGTCGGTCATTTTTCGTTTCGGTTGGAGGACGGTCGAGTGTGGAACGCATCATGCCTCGGCGTACCAAACTATAGCAAACAGGGACATACACAGGAGTACACAATTGAGATGGACAATGATACACCACCACTAATTCCTGATCCAAATGTCCGTGCAAATCCACGCCATAATGATCGACAGAGATGCCCTCCAGCATGGCATCGTGATTTTGAACTCTATTGACTTGATTAACGTTGCTCGAGAGATATATGATGATTAATTAAGTAATTAAGCATAATTCTATAATACAAACTTATGTATATTAATCACACGTTAATCACTCATACTTTACTATTATTCCACTATTACTACTCATTACGTTTCATTTCACATGCAGTTAAGGTAGATAGTCTCTTATTTAGAAAGAGGGATGTTGTGTCAATAGTTGTCTCCCTTAATATGGAGCTCTTCATAAGTGGAGAGCATGAAAGGATTCTCGGAATGGCGAAGTAATAAATAACAAGTTAGAAATTTACATACCTACGTTTGCGTACCTTATAACTAGACTATCCCTACTCCAGACCTAACAGAAATAGCCAGGAGGACTTAACCATGAAGTCTACCTGCTCACTGCGCCTGTCATGCAAGCAGTACAAGACTAACATATAGGCAAATGGTCCCAAAGTTCCCAAAATTCTAACTAGTGACGCTGCTGAATGCATCCCTGTATGGCATAGAACACGTCTGTAAAGTTTCATTGAAATCTGAGGAACCATTATTGAATAATACGGTGATTTAAAACAACCGTAACCAAAAACAGTTTACTAAGATCTTCACAGATACGAGATGAGTAAATCTATTAGAAGTTGTGGTTGATCTTAACAACTACTTTGGAAAATGTAGCACTGGAATGATAAATAAGACATAACAGCAGCAAAGTATCCTATTTTGGCATGCAAATGGGCATACTCTATTAAAGCCAAAAAATGTAATTAATTAACAAATTTTGATGCTTAAATGATCAAATATAGATACATCATTTTGCCAGGACACCAGATGAGATGATAGAAGGTTCACATAGACAGTAAACCCGAGATCATCAACAACAACAACAACAACAACAACAGTAGTAAGATATAAACATGTAGCTAATGCCCAATGCACATTGCCAGCATTTGCTAGATTCCAATAAAAACATGATTTCACATAAAAGTTTGCTACCCACACAAGAACAACAATAGAGGAATCAAGTTTTAGCTATGCCCCGCCCATCTCCAGCTAAGCTCCACCCACACTTTACCCATGAACTCCATGAATCTCAATGTCCAGAAAACTATACAAGTAAGCTGTTGAATATTTTGAAACTAATTTGACTGGGCATAGGCAGCAACAGCGCACAGTCAATTAGTTTCAAAATATCCAACAGCATGTTTATTACATAGTAAAGACATACAATTCATAAAACAACCGTTAGTCTGTCATCACATAAACATTCATGACGAACTTAGCTACGTCATGTGACATAATTGATTATGATGTTATCCTACATGTCAGGTAGTTGATTGACATCATATGATTGACACATAAACTGGAATCCTCCATTGCTGGCTGAAATAAGTCATCAGCACCACTGTGGGCAAGTGTGTATCCCTATGGTATGAGCATGCCACGATGACTGCAGACACACGCATGCACATGCTCACACGCACACACATACGTACGCACGCATGCACGCACGCACGCACACACACACACACACACTGTAGGTGAATAATGTTTTTGTGTTTACTGTTGCGGGATAGTCTGATAATGCTGAACCAGAACTGTGGTTGCAATGCTTTAGGACTTTGCAATGAACTATGAAGCTTGATTTCAAACATAAAATAAACATAAAAGGCTTATCAATACACTTATCAATGACCTAAGTCCTTTGAGTTTTTGACCCCCTAAGTCTCATCCCCTCTCATTAGCAAATGTCCAAGTTTGGGTGCAGTATGATTAACACAACATAAGATATGAACTACTAATTTGATGTAAAAGCAAAATGTTAATGTTGCGAAAACCCTTGAGTGATGTCATTATCACACTGACCTTGACCTTTCGACACCAAGGTGAATGTATCATGCCATCTCACTATAAGGAAGGGTGTGTCCGGATGTGGGCCATTTATGCTTAACCATACATGAGATATAAACAGCTAAGTCAAGCTAAACACAAAATGTTAGTTTTGATAAAAAACTAGGTTTTAACAAGGACACAATGTCGTTGACCTCTGACATTTTGACTCACGGGTGTCCTGTTCCAGTCGTTATAAAGAAGCATGCATCAGACTTTATCTCCAGTATAATTACACAAGCAAGAGATATACGCAGTGAAGTTAAGCTAAACACTAAATGTTATTGTTGAAAAGGTTTTCTAAAGACTACAATGAGATTTGACCTTTTGACTCCAAAGGACATTATGCGATGATCTCACTATAAGGAAGCAGTTTCAGTTTTCTTTATTCACCCAGGCCATTTACACAGCATATGGGGTAGACATTATTATTAGATATATTTATACTATGGCGGTAGTTATTATTATTATTATTATTATTAACATAATTATCACCATAATAATCACTATTATCAAGATCATCATAATAATAATAACAACAATAACAATTATTATTATTATTATTATTATTATTATTATTATCAAGCATGTGCCAAAGTTTGGGTCCAGTATGATTAACCAATTATGAAATATAAATGGACAAATTGAGCTAAATGCAAATTGGACGCCAGCGCCGTCACCACCGCCGCCGGAAGACATGCAGAGTATTACAATAGCTCACTTTACTTCGCAAAGTAGAGCTAAAAATGTTTCATTTTGTCCCACTGCATACATAGCCTGTCACCTGCTCATGAGAGCAACTGGATTCTGTCTTGGTTATCGACACTGGCTCTATATGTCAGGTGGTCGCAAGAACAACTATCTTAAACCATTAAAGGTCAAGTTAGTAAATATCTATTTAGAGCCTAAGAAGACTATTTTTGAAAATATACACCTGTGCAAAAGTTAAGCACCACCCTATTTTTACGCACATGCGAAGGTATATTCATGTGCTATGAAGAAAGCAATAGCATAAACATTTATGTACCCATCCATCTTAGTGCAAGAGGTAATAATGCAACTAGAGGAATGCTGATTATGATGGTGGGGAAACACTGTATGTTTTTGTTTGAACTTGAAAACGAGGCCTGAATATGGTTACGTTGACACAACTGACAACTATTGCCCTACAGTTGACACACGTGGCTAGATTGTCATTAATGGTGTCTGAAAACGAAGTTTAACATCTGTGCACGAGTTTGAGACTGTCATTATTAATACCGGGTATATCCACCTTGTGCCTGGATGACGGCCTGGACACGACGTCTCATGCTGGTCACCAACCGACTGATACGCCATTGTGGTATTCGTTGCCATTCAAGATGGAGTGCGTCTGTTAATTCCTGTAGGTTCTGCACAGGAGGATCCCTCCTTCTCACCATGTTTCCCAGAATGTCCCAGATATGCTCAATAGGGTTCATGTCAGGGCTCCTTGCTGGCCATGGTAGGGTTTCGATGGCATTCTGGCGGAGGTATTCATGCACAGCTCTAGCACGATGTGGTCGGGCGTTGTCATCCATGAATATAGGGTGGGTTCCAGGTGCATGATTTACAAAATGAGGGACCACAACTCTATCCAGTATGGAATCTTGATATCTTTGTCCATTTAGTGTTCCAGGTACAGTCAACAGATCCAGCTTACAATCAGATGAGATGCACCCCCATATCATAACGGAACCTCCACCAAATGGAACTTCTTCCATGATGTTACGTTGGTCGTACGCCGTGCGTCTGGACCTCCATACACGAGTTCGACCATCTGTGGCATGAAGCAGGAACCGACTTTCATCGGACCAGTGTACCCGTCTCCAGGATCTCATGTTCCAGTGTCTTCTTTCGTTGCACCACCTCAGACGCTCCTCTTTGTGGTGTGCAGTGAGGAGAGGATGTCTGACAGGTCTCCTAGCTTTCATGCCAGCAGCATACAGTCTCCTTTTGACGGTAGACATTGACACTCTATTGCGCGTTTCCCATTGCTGGCTGAGCACTCTGCTGTTGGTGAATGTAGATCTCCTAACAAGGCGTACTAGGGCTCGATCATCACGGGCAGTAGTCTGCTTCGGTCTTCCAGATCTAGGCCTGTCCTTCACCTCGTTAGTTTGCCCATGTTTTGCAATCAAACGACTGATTACAGTATGGTTAATGTTCAGCTGTCTGCCAATCTCTCTGCATGACATACCAGTGGTATGCATGCCTATGATTTGCCATTTCACACGATCACTTAACCTTCGTCTTGCCATAGCGGTTCACAATCAAGAGCTAATTCTCTCTGTACAAATAAACCACGGTCATGAACACAAAATTCCTAATCTTGTCGCCTAAATCTGTATGTAATGTTCTACACCTCAAACTGGACTTTTACATAACTGAACACATGTGCTGTTTCCCGCCACGCACAGACATCAAGCGGCGTGAAGTCATGCATGCATGTGCATTTCGTACTTGGAATTATGTCGGCTAACGCGGGGACAAAAAGTATGGCAGCCTAGTTGTACCATCATGTTTCTACGTTCTATTGTTTTTGCTGGTGCTTAACTTTTGCACAGGTGTATATATCACTGGAATCACTGGTTCGGTAACCAAGCCCATATTCCAGTGGTAAATTTTTTAAAATAGTCTTCTCTTGACATGTAAATGGATATTCTTCTCTTGACCACTACTACAGAGGTTAGTTTTGGCCCGCATAACCATTAACCCATAGCACACTGATGTAAATATTCTATCTTTTACTGTGTCAATAGCAAAGAAACTAGTGTACGTTTTTCAACAATTTTGGTGGAAGAGGTTGCTGTCTATGACAGCACCATCAAATTTGTTGAAAAATAAACACCAGTTCATCTTTTACTTTAATTTGAAAATTTTAAATTTTGACATAAGAGTGGCAAGTGTTAAAGGGTTAAAGAGCCGACATCTTTTGGCCCAATCCGGCACATGATAGAGAGTGCCTTGTATTAAGAGACCACCTCTCTTTACTGACCACTTCTTTGTGTTCCAGTAAGGTGGTCACAATAGACAGGTTTTACTGTATAACAACAGTTTCTTTAGGAGAATCAACTGACCTGCTCGTGTGAGTGTCTTATAAACTGGACATTCATAGAATCCTGTCATCATTATTTTCCTGTCAGGCATGGGTATTAGCCACATTATTGGCATATCTGTATACAGTTCTTTTGGACGTGACTCTTCTAGCATATTGATGTCCGAATCCCAGCGAGCGCCCTCCACATACAGACCATGGATGTAGCAACCATTTTCAGGTGCTTCTTTCAACTCTGAGAGACTCTCTTTCATGACCTGAATCAGGGAACAACAATGTTGATTTGATCATCTTGATAGAACAGTTAAAGAAATAACTAATACAAGTAAGTAAACATCACCAATAAACTTCAAAGAAAAGGTTAGCTAGAGTTCATTATATACTTCACCTGGAAATCAAAGGTGATGATATCTATGGATATGACCTTTTTACGTGCAAAATTTTGTAGTGTTCCTGTCAAGAATGCTTGTGGGAAGAAAAACCCAGAGATCCAGAACACCTGAAATAATCATACAATGAATAATCAGGACATCTATTTATAGGTCAATGTTATTTGTCTTCAGCAATTCACCTTTCCAGAATATACATCTATCATCTGACATCATAATCAGCTAAGTGGCATGTAGGATGACATCATAATCAATACGTCATAAACGATTCTATTTGGCTCGTCTTTAACTCTTAATAGTCGGACTACAATACATTGTACAAATTCTATGTCTCTACTATATAATAAACATGCTGTTGAATATTTTGAAACTAATTTGACTGAATGCTCTTGCTGTCATAGGCAGCAACAGCGCGCAGTCAAATTAGTTCCAAAATATTCAACAGCTTACCTGTAGTTTTCTGGAAAATGATAGTCAGAGTTCAGAGATCGATCGATCTCAACACGAGCGCGGTGTGGGTAGAGCTTTGCTAGAGATGGGTGGGGCATAGCTAAAAATGGAAAGGTCCATTGCTTATAGATACAACATGGAAACATGAGCCACATTTAAGGTACGAATCCCTAACATAAACATAAATGCCGGGACTGATTTTCAAATAGAAATGTCCATTTGCAGGTCAGAGAAAACTTTTGTTCAAAAAGTTATCACTGGAATGCCTCATTTGATGCTGTGCCAGTCATTCCAGTGTCAGAAATAGTAGAAAATTGATTTGATTGCTTGCGCGGGGGCGGGAACGGAACAGGAAACAGAGGAAAACGAAAGCAGATAATTAATTAGTCATCATACGCCTTATTCAGGAATAATATCAGCTTTGTGATAACATCAATTTGGAAACTAACCATTCAAAAATCCTCTTACTAACAATCAGAAACAACCATTGGTTGCATGAAATAACTTGATCTTAGTTGTAAGTTATTCAGATATGGTTTTTACTGAGAGATCAAGCCTAACAGGTGATGCACTGGCGGATTTGTTAGAAATGTGAAAAAAATAAAATAAGATGTACATTGGATGCATACATTAGATGGGACAAATGTGTAAACTTTAGTGAAATCATATATTAAGGTATAGTTCAATGGCGGGATGCATTTCTAGCCATGCCCCACCCATTTCTAGCTAAGCTCCACCCGTTTTGGACATGTGGTAGAATAGATTTATCTACTTTGAATCCTGAATTCTCATAATCCCAATTATTGGTAATTATACAGGAGGACGTAATTGCAAAAATCTGTTAAGCATGCTGCAAGGTGAAATTAAGGAAACAGGATCCTCTATACTCAGATCAAGAATGGGCCTCGGGAAACTAAAGGTTTTGGCTGAGGACAAGACACAGTGGTCAAATGCAAAGGACTGATTGCAGCTGTACGATATTTCTACTACTACAGCCACAGAATACAGTAATCAATCATCGTCATCATACAGTTAAGCTGTTGAATATTTTGAAGCTAATTCGACTGGTGATGTTGCTGCAGTATGTTTATAAAATTACCAATTCATCACATTTGCACACTTTAGTGAGACTTTTTCGATCTCCATGAATGAAGCTGCGTAATTTTGATTTCGATGTCAGCTAACATGTGATGTATTTGATTATGACGTCAGATACTTGAGTGACAGATCAGATCCCTCCATTAAATAACCACCAAGCTGAGATTAATCAGTGCTCAATCCTGAAAAATATCTATGCTAAAATCATGTAAATTTGACAAACATCCCTTCATTCTTATCCACAGTGTAATCATGCATTCTATGGAACAAAGCTGTTAAGTTTGAGAGAAATCCGATATAATCGCTTATTGAATTAAATGAATGTTCCTCTACTTACACAAGGTATTCCATTGTCGATCCAATCTTCGATGAAACTGACACGTGTTGTGAGATCGAGTACCCATGCTGCCAGGGGTTTCAGGGACGGGTATGCCTGTAAGAGAAACAATCACTGTATTCTATGTATTACTCATCATTTATCACGAGGCAATCCTTTGCCACGGTTGTTGCATTACAATGGATGGATCAGATATGTTACTCAACTATATGACTTTATAATCAATTACGTCATATGTAGGGTGAATTCACAATCTAAATGCATAGTGAATGATGTATCTACCTTTACCTATGTCACAGTAATCTTAACTTTTGCCCTTTTCACCCCAACATCATTCATGTATGATACCCTCCAATTATAAGGAATTATTTGTCCAAGCTTGGGTTCAGTATGATCACCCAAAGTTGACATATGAGCTGCTAAGTTGATTCAAAAGAAAATGTTAATATTGAAAACACAAAGTATTTATGAGGGTTACAGTGACTGTGCCCTTTGAACTTTTGACCCAAGGTCATTGTTTGATGTGGTGTCATGACAAGGAAGCATATGTCCAAGTTTGGGTCCTATATGATTAACCAGACATCAGATATAAACAGAAAAGTTGCGCTAATGGAAAACGTTAATATTGCAAAAAACTGAAGGTTTTTTAACAAGGTCACAGTGACCTTGAACTTTGATCCCAACATCAGCATTGTAAGGAGGCATGTGTCCAGTATGATTAACCAAACATGAGATAGAAACAGAAAAGTTGAGCTAAATGGAAAATGTTAATGTTTTTTACCAAGGTCATACCTTGACCTTTGACATCAAGGTCATTGTGTACTCCAGTGTCATTACAAGGAAGCATGTGCCCAAGTTTGGGTCAAGTATGATTAACCAAACATAAGATATAAAGAGAAAAGTTGAGCTAAACGCAAATTTCGTAAAGTCGAGTTAAAAATGATGGTAGGGGTCGGTGGAGAGTAGAAATAGGTCGGGATGAATAAATGTTACCTTTCCTGCCCACATGTTCGGTACAGTGTTTGTGAACAGACTATTGGCCATGTCCTCTAGTTCTTGTGACATAACCACAAGACCTTTGAGAGCCTTGAGCAGGTCATCCAAGCTTTTATGGATCACACCCAATAAGCGGTTATATCTGAGGATCAAACACATATAACATTGCAGAATATGTAACTGAAGACACCATTATAACATTGCTGTTAATCTGGGGGCCGAGGGGGTGGGGGTGATGATTATGATCTTGACCACTGGACACCAAGATCATTAGTCTTCTTCATAAACACAATACCACACTCACCTAGGCGTTATGAGAATGGATGAATCCAATCTGTCGCTCAAGTATATGACATAATTGAGATTTCATTCAGAAATACAACACAATGCCTAAATTGGGTGATATTGGTTACAATGGCCATGACCTTTTGAACCCGACATCATTGGGCATCTTCGTACACCAGGGTTAACCTCTCACCCAAGTTTGTTTAAGATACTTCTAGTATAAATGAAGGAAGCATGTCACACGCATGCACACAGACAGACAGACAGATAGACACAGACACACACACACAGATGGAATAAGCAATGCTATATACACCCCCTTATTCAAATGGGTGATGTGGGGGCATAACAACTTTCAAAATGAAAATCTAAGTGATGTCAGTATGTAAGCCATAACATATTACCGGTATATATAAATAAAACTCAAAACTAAGATTTGATTCTAAGCGGTTAACCCCACCCCCATACCTAAAAATTAATGAAAAAACCAAACAATACAAGCGCGGTGGCTTTATACAGTCTATTATACCATTATTGATTTGAACATGGGGGTTTAGAAAATTAATAAAATCAAATCAACACATGTGGCCAAAAGCAGTATAAATGTTCAAGTGACAGAGATCTCTATGCGGTTACATTGCATGGACTTTGACTATGTCATCATCTATACACCCAGCTGTGTGACTTTTGAAAGCAGTATAGATTTTCACCCTGGATATCTAAGATGAAATCAATATATAACTTGTATTTTTTTTCATCAAAACATCTGTGACTGCAGAACGCATACAAATGGAATGACGTGAAATATTTGGATATTGATCACTGGAATTTGATCATGATGTGGTATATTTCCATCATTTGATATTATTGTGTATAAACGACAATAGGTGACTATGTTTGACATTATGCACATCTAATGGTTATGACAATGCTTAACAACCACAAGTGTGCTTTAGCGATGCAGCAGCCTAACTCTTTCACTGTCAAATCCATGAAAAAATATTCTTTATGATATAAAACCTATTCGGTTGAATAGCATCAAATTAATTCGACTGGCAGCCATTGCTGCCAGTCAAATTAATTTCAAAGCATTCAACAGTTTTCCTGTATGGTAGCGTGGAAAATGAAATATAGGATTTTCAACTGTGAAAGTGCTAACTCTTCAAGGTGTTGATCAGTTTTTAAAGTCGTGACTTATATTCTCGACATATGAATCCTCCGCCCAGGCCAAACTTCTAACTCTGAGATTCAGCGCCTACAGACCTACTGCTGCGCTAATAATGAACAACAATAGAACACTTATTCAAAGATAAATTAAAATGTGGATGCAAAGTTGAAAATGGGCTTTTAACAAATGTTTGAGTGACCCCAGTCATGCCGAGATTTGAACGTGTTCAAATGATGACCAAAGCAAACCAGTACATACACCATTGCTTTAAGCTCCTTTAACCCTTTAGCACTCGTCAGCCAAAAACACTTCTGTAGTGGCTTTCACAAATGTCCATTTGCAGAGCAAGAGAAGAGCATTAAAAAAAATTTACTACTGGAATTACTGGCTCGATAAACGAGCAAGTGATTGGAAGCAGTCATTTCAGCGGTAAATTTTCAACAGTTCTCTTCTCTTAGTCTGTGAAAGAACATTTTCTATGAGAAAATTGAAATTTTCTTGGATATATTTAAGTGTTAAAGGGTTAAGAATGAAAGATTGGCAAAGATCAAAACGTTAGTATTTAAAGTTATCATAATTAAGAATTTCACTGTCAGTCCAGTAAAGACTGGCCCCTTTCATGCCTAAGTCAGACCAAATCCACCCATGCAGTGGTCTTGAGAAATGTTCATTTGAAAGTCAAGAGTTTGTTTTAAAAATTTTACGACTGGAATGACTGGCTCCCTAACTGAGCCAGTCATTCCAGCGGTAAATTTTGAAAAAATAACCTCTTGTCCAGAAAAATGGACATCAAAGGGCTAAGGAATGTCCATTTGTATGCCAAGAACATTTTTTAGAAATTTTACCACTGCAAGGAGAGGCTCGATTACACTTAGGATTTACCAATCATTATACATCATGTCTTTAATATTTAATAAATATTTTGAAACTAATTTGACTGGACGCTGTTGCTGCAATACACAGCAACAGCACCCAGTCAAATTAGTTTCAAAATATTCAACACCTTACCTGTATAGTTACCGTGAAAATGGGATTCTAGAAATTCAGGATTCAAAATATACCAAGAATTCCGTCGAATTAAATGTCTCGCCTGTCTCCTGTTTGTCACAGTGTCATTGACGCTTGACCTTGTGACCTCCATGTTATTATGCTGCGTCCAACATTATAGGTTACTATGTATTTAATTTTAGTTCCAATAGGATTAACCAATCCTGAAATAAAATTTATTTGCTGAATGGAAAATCTTGCGGTTGAAAAAGCAGAGGTCAAATAACAATATTAGAATGGCCTTGACCTTTGACCTGCATGAATCCACATGGCATAAGCAACCATGTACCAAAGTTATGTTCCATTAGGGTTAAGCAATCGCGAAATATAACATTATAAGATTTGTAAAGGCTAAAAACCTAACAAAGTTTTGTAGATGTCAGAATGACCTTGACCTTTGACGTTGTGACTTCAGTGTCAATATGCTACTTCCTAACCTCATAGGTAACAATGTATCTAAGTTAAGTTTCAAGGGAACAGCTAAAAATGGATCCCTCTACTGACAGACAAGACAAATATAAGCAACATGATTCAAAGTTGATAGCTTTTATAACAAACTTAAAATTTTGATGAGCTTTTGTATATAAATGACCTTCATTATGACCCGATAAACCACATTTATGTGCGAAAGCTTGTCGAAATCTTATAAAGTTACTCTTTAAACTTTTCACTTTTGAATCTTGTTCTCATTATGAACAGGCTTAAGATGGCTAGAAGAACTTTCAATCACAAAGTACTGACCTGATGACTTCTTGTACAAGAACAGTATTCATTGATTGTTCATATAGGACAGGATATTTCTTCATCACAGCAGCCACAGGTAGAGGCTTAGGAATATTGGTCAGTATGTCCTTGGCCGTCTCCTCCATAACCTAGAGAATAGAGCAAATGATGAGTACACTGAAATACCAAGCAGAGATATCTAAATGCACAATTGAATGGTAATAAACTGACACATAGAACAGATACATTAACCCTTTAACACTCAAATTTGGTAAAAAAAATTTGAATTTTCTCATAGAAAATATCCATTTTCAGACCAAGAGAAGACTATTTTTGAAAGTTTTCCGCATTACAGTGGTAACATTTTTCAAAATAGTCTTCTCTTGGTCTGCAAATGGACATTTCTCAAGACCCATGCAGAAGGCATTTTTGGCTGATATGAGTGTTAAAGCAGCTGGTGTGAGGACTACTAGCCTATTGCTTTGATTAACTGGACAATCATAATATAGATTCTCCTCTACAAGAAGAGAAAATGCTATTAAAATTTTTAAAATCGGCTCTGGGCCAAAGCTGAGATAAGCATATAGCAACCATCCTGACAACCAAATGTTTTCGACAATCAAGCTGACGTTGTGATGTCACACCGGGAAGCCGACAACAATTCCTGTCAGAAACAATACTATAGGGAGTATAGGTACCTACCACTGCATGTATTAGGCATATGCACCTACCTTCCCCCCCCCCCCCCCCCCCCCCCCCCCTCCTGTGTCTGGCAATTCATTGTTCACACAGGGACGCTATACACTGTTCGAGTTGCACAGAGATTCATTAATATAGAAAAAGTGGAAGATATTTTTGTCGATTAAATGACAGACTTGCATAGTGACGCTGCTAACATAGGCCCATTGGTGGTGACAGTAACAGCGGGTTATGTGTACATGAATTAGGTCATATATCATATTGAAATGACCTATATGCTTTACATGTTGTTCTAATAGAGCAACATATAATGTGCGTAAGCAGCCATAGCCTAATGTGTGCATGAAAGATATACATGGACTAATATGGATGCAGATCATGAGCGGGCATATGGTGGGCGTGAGTAGCTCAAGGATAGACTATATCACACACTTCTAAGAAAACAATTATACAATGCATATATATATATATATATATATATATATATATATATATATATATATCATTTCTTTCTGGATTGACTGTAATGATTACATAGACATTAGACACGTGTGTACACAAACGCTCAACTTTTTCAATGTTAGTATAGGCGTACACTACTCAGTGCAGTGCGTGGACGGTCGCAATTTACCATCGTCTACTCCTATGAATAAATTTGCGATTGCAATATAGCAGTTAGGTACTTAAAATTAACTTAAATGATGTGTAAATATAAATCTATTAATAAAACAAATGTATTTATTTATAGTCTACTTAACATATTATTGAGAACACACTGTTTACAATTTAGGCAGTGGCAGTTGCGTAGCTAGGCTTTCACTGACGTCCACATGAGTTGAAGGGTCACATACAAATGTTTGCCAGACTTAAAGACGATACGCTCGTGATCTCTGAACATCTGGTGTCAGTTTACCTTCCCATTTAAAATTTGTTATCTATGTACAATTTTGCTTTTTCACAATATTGAAATATTTATGTAGGCTACTTCCATCACACGGAAAAAGTTGTTTTGGAAAGTGGTGGTGATTGTCACAGGTCTCTCACTCGCTTGCTCACAGTTTTCACTTGCTCTCTCACACACGCACGTGCACTCGCACGCACGTATGTATGCATGCACACCTAGAGATATGGCTAGTCGTCACTTAGTCAGTGTACCTACCTCAGAGGGTAACCTTGCCCACTATAATGTGAATTAGGAATAGGTTCAGTTGACCAAAGAATGCATAGATTCTTCACTCAGCATTGCTCTAACATCTATCTAAAACATCTGCCTTAGGCAGCAACAGCACCGAGTCAAATTGGTTTCAAAATATTCAACAGCTTAAATGTGTATTTTTTTTTATATTGATAGTCAGGGTGTGTTCACAGATCGATCGATCTCAACATGAGCGAGGTGTGGCTGGAGCTTAGCTAGAGATTGGCGGGGCATAGCCAAAACTGGAAAGGTCCATTGGACCAGGATTACCTTTAACCCTTTGACCCCAAAATCTTTAAGGTTCTTTGGATAACCAAAGGCAACCTCGCAGCCAAGACTTGTGCAGATCCATTCATTCAGTAGCACTCAACTATAATCCACAAACATAGTGCAATTTGCTTAATGGATCTTTCCAGTTTTAGCTATGCCCCGCGCATCTCGATCTAAGTTCCACCCACACCTCTCTCGTGTTGGGATCGATCGATCTCTGAACTTCCTGACTATCAATTTCCAGCAACAGCGTCCAGTCAAATTAGTTTCAAAATATTCAACAGCATGTTTATTAAATAGTAGAGACATACAATTAAGAAAACCGTGTCAGACTATTAAGAGTTAAAGATGGGCCATATAGAATGATTTATGGCATAATGATTATGACGTCATCCTACATGCCACTTAGCTGATTATGACGTTACATGACGTCAGATTGATAGATGAATACTCTGGAAAGGTGAATTGGGCCACCGTGAATACGAACTTTGACTACAACATCAATAGATTCTTGAGACAATGAGGGTTATTTCCCTGGGAAATTTGGCAAAATTCTCTTCAGTAGAACTTGTATTGTGGTTTGGAAATGTAACAAAATGTAGTCAATTCGGTCACCTTGACATTTTGAACTCAAAATTAATAGGCCTCCAAAATTGGTGAAGATCCGTGAAGTATAACCAGAATTATCAACGGAAAGTGTAATGGAATGTTCTTAGCTGGGCCAAATTGGATTGCCATAACAATGACGTTTTAATAGGCTTGGGGTAAAATAATCCTGTAGAAATGGAAATAGCCAGCCAGCCAGCCAGCCAGACGCACGCACGCACGCACACAAACCACATGTACGCACACGCATCCCACAGACACGTAAATATGGGGAGGGTTGGGGTAGGGCATAAATAGGACCAGTAGCACAAATCTTACCTCCTCCCTGGACTTGCCACCACCCGATGCTGTCTTTGGCTGAAGATGAAGTAAAGCTCCGAGCTGCGAAAATGTCTCATTCTGAGCAAAGGTGATGTTGGCATTGTCATGCAGACTGAATATCTCTGGTGTGTCATTGATGGGTAAACTTCTTATATAAGCCATATATCCCTAAAGTTCACACACACACACACATGTACATGTAAAACAATGTCATGAGAATGTAGATTTAAAAAAACCACTCAATATTACCTGCAGTTTATTAAAGGCTTTAATGGTCAAATTTGGACAAGAAAATTTTTTAATATTTTCTTATTGAATGTCTATTTACAGGCCCAAGAGAATACAATTTTTGTAAATTTATCACTGGAAGGACTGGCTCGATAATCGAGCCAGTCCTTCCAGTGATAAATTTACAAAAATTGTATTCTCAACCTTTAAATGGACATTCCACAAGACCATACCAATCTGGCCGGTATGACCATTAAATGGTTAATTATGGTGACCTCGTGAAGTAAAATCAAACACGTACATAAGCCTTGTTTATGCTGATGCTGTATCAATGGATGAATCCACGCCCATGTCTAGCTAAGCACTGCCCATGCTTTGCACATGTTAGGATCAATTTATATACATTGAATCCTGAATTCATGGAATCACAATTTAATGGGAACTATACAGGTATGGTGCTGAATATTTTGAATCTAATTTGACAGGGCGCTGTTGCAGTAATAGAACCCAGTCAAATTAGTTTCAAAATATTCAAAAGAATGCTTATTAATTTGGTACACTTGATAGACTATGTGTTTATGACAGACTTAGATACATCATTCCTTACGCACTTTGAATGTGATGTCAGCCTATATGTGACATAATTGATTATGATGTCATATAGTTGAGTGGCAGATTGGATTCATCCATTAACCCTTTCACTTTCAGCTTGGAAATGGTTAAGACAGCATTAGCAGCCCAGCTCCAATATCAAAGCGTGTTGTGAAAAAAAGTGAGTAATACGCAGTAAAGATTCTGCCTTATTCTAGAATTAATTGACTAATGTCCATCCCAAAAATCCAGGCCCAGAACATTTGGACATGCCGACTTTCTTAGAGTTAATGTGATGATCTGAAATTTGCCTATATAATAGGAGAAAATATGGAAAAAAAGTATCGAAATTTCTTAAAATTTTTTAGCACTATTGATCAGCAACTAATTAGATTATATTTTTAAAGAAAAATACATATAGGCAGTTCTAAAACTTAAGAAATGGTTGAAAATGATGGCCGTGTTTTGATTTTCTGATCAGTGAGAATGCATAGATCATTTTCCGAAGACAAACAAGTCATAAAGAAAATTTAAATGCAACACAGAACAGTAACGACAAATTCTTTATCATGTATGGCATATTCTGTTGAATATTTTGAAACTAATTTGGCTGGGAGCTGTTGGTCAAATTAGTCAGGTTCCAGTCAAATTAGTTTAAAATGTTTCTAGTGTCAAATAATCAATCATATGATAACATATATTGAGGTTATTTCAACTATGGCTAACTTCAGTTACCTTCAGCATGAAAATGGATGTTTCCTTTTGACAATAATGTTTATGTAAGCTGCTACTGTCTCAGACAACAACAGTATTCAGCAATATGGTTTACAAATTGTATATTAGTTCTTTTGCTACTGGGAGTGAGGAGAGGGGGAGTGTGCGTGGTGGAGGGCATTGTACTAACATACGCCCACTCACATAGCTCCATTGTACATGGATGTACGTGCAGCTCTGTTCTCCTGCGATAGAATGTAGTGGAATATGCAGTTTTTAGTTTGCACGTACATCAAATGCCTACAGGTATGGTACTCGATAGTGGAGGAGGGCGAGGCCCACGCAATAGGATGATGGGTAGAGAGGAAAAGAGTGAGGGATGGTGGGAGAAAGAGGGCCAGTGGCATATTCTTTATCCAAGCAATACAAAAACATTAAGCGACGTCGCCTGCCATTTGCAATCCGTGGTTTCAGTAGTCAGGTTTCAAGCAAGAAAAGCACCACTAATGGCAGCATGATAATATATAGCAGCCACTTCAAACATAACACAAACCAGTCAAACAGAAGCATTCAAATAGCAATCTTGTTGTTAGATTTATCCAACACAATTTGGATGAGCACCGATAAGAACCAGTAATAATTATCTAAAATAACCGAGATAATTAATGCTAGTTCTTATAGAAACACATCACAAACACAGCAAAACCTGCAGTCATGCATTAGTCAGGAACAATGCTGTAAACATTAGCAATTAGCTCTCTGTTGCAAGCCATCAGACAACAATATGTTCAATGGGCACTAACTCTGTACCTGCTGACTATTTTGAACACAATTTGACTGAAAGATGTGGGTGGCAAGCGCCACCAACAAATTTAAGTCAAACTATTTTCAAAATATTCAGCATATCCAGAGCTAAAACCCATGGAAAATGTAGTCTGCAGAAATTCAGCTGCACACAGTTAATCAGTTTGATAAACAATTGTATACCCATTAGATAAGATATCTAAGGGAGATAACGAACACCAGGCAAACATTGGAAATCAGAGGAGTTGCCTCCCTTGTCATAAGATGAAAGATTTGATTACTGTCTTTGAAGCAGAATACGTCAATCAATTCGAGTAGATGGTTGGTAAGTTTGCATTGCATGGCCGCTAAAGACATGTGGTCGTCAAAGCTATTTGCCAGGGTAAATAGTTTTTGGAGACAAATGATGGTGTTCCTTAAGATGGTGGCCCATTGTACCCCTCTCATGGCCATACGGGCCAGATACCAGCCAGCTGATTCCAGGTGAATATCAGCCACAGCCTGCCAATGGTTAACCCATGGTAGTTATTCCAAAATTCAGTTCTTTAACTGTCTGACTACAGGAAGCCACCAGACAACAATTTCAATGAGCAATACCTCTGGACATTCTAAATATTTTGAAAACAATTTGGCTGAAAGTCATTGGTGGCATAGGCGACCAACAACTTTCAGTTTAATTATTATAAAAATATTTAGCATATCCAGAGTTAAACCCCATGGAAAATGTAGTCTGCAGAAGTTGAGCCGGCAGACAGTTAATGGATAATCACATAGCATTATCAGAAATAGTGGGAATGAATTGCCAGGCTACAGCTAGCAATTGACCTTTCCAGTAATAGCTATGCCCTGTCCATCTCTAGCTAAGCTCCACCCACACATTAATCGTACTGGGATCAGGCGATCTCTGAACGACTCGATTTCCAGAAAAAAATCCAGGTTAGATGTTGAATATTTTGAAACTAATTTGACTGGGTGAAACAGCGTCCAGTCAAATTAGTTTCAAAATATTCAACAGACTTTTTATTAAATAGTAGACATACAATTCGTATGACGTGTCCGACTATTAAGCGTTAAAGATGGACTATATCGAGTCATTCATGATGTCATCCTACACATCACTTAGTTGATTATGACATCATATGATATCATTTGATGGATGGACACACCGGGAAACGTCCATTGATTCTGAGTAGCATAGACATGAACTTGTTTAAAGGTACATATTCATGATAAAATGCTTGAAAATAAAATTGTCAAAATTGTATACTTTTAGAGGCTTAAATTGTGTACCTAGATGTAATGAAATGAAATAAATCTTAACATATGGTGATTTCATTACATTTAAATTAATATAATTTTTTAAGTTCCCTAATTCAATTTCGCAATTAAAAAGGTTATAATAATTTGAACGGAATGAAATCATCATATGTTAAGATTTATTTCACTTCATGACATTGAGATACACAAATTAAGACTCTAAATAAGACGCTAAAAGCACACAATTTAAACAACTTTGTTTTCACGCATTTTGCTGTGAATATGTAACTTTAATGTAAATTTTGAGTCATGATTCATAAATACGGGTAGCATAAATTGGTTTGTCGGTTCGTTTTGTCAGTCTGTCAAATTCTTGACATTTCTGACAAATCTGCCTAAGTCGCAAAAATGGCTCATTGCATTTGATTATGAAAAATCAGGTCAGTCCACACAGGATATTTCAAGAAAGTCAGGGATGAAAGCGCTAAAGATTTGCCATCATCGGGACCAAAAAACCCAGATGTTTGTATAAACTTTATGGTATGAAGGTTGTATTGGATATAATTATATGGTTGTTAGATAATCATAGAGTTATTAGATGACAAGTGTGGTTAGATGAAGATAAGATTGTTAGATGATGATAGGGTTGTGGTTAGATGACTATAGGGTGGTTAGAGGTTCATAAAGCTGTTAGATGAGCATTCCTTTGAGGATCCTTCTAACCCTCAGATTTGTTCAATAACATTTGCGGACCAAGATATTATTTTTGAAAATTTATCACTGGAACGACTGGCTCCGTTTATCCAGTAGTAAATTTTCAAAAATAGTCTTCTCATGGTCTGCAAATGGGCATTTTTTCAAGTTCACTACAGAGGCCATTTTTGGCTGGCTAGACTGCTACAGGGTCAATGAGAATAAAAATGCATTACTAACTCGCATAAAATTATATAACCTATCCTTTCTCAATCATGTGAGTGGATGTTTAATGTTGCTTTGTTAAGAACTCCTTGCACAGAATGTGAAGCAGTGGCAACAGAAGGCAATCACAAAAATACATGCAGAAGCACAAGCAAGAAAGAAGAGCATGCATTATTTTACCACAAGTACCCAGTCCACAGTACCATACTATAACAGTGATACATCTTACTGCTGCTGCTGCGAGAGAGAGCAAACGAGCAGTAAGCTAGGCTACTCATGCTACAGATAGAATAACCAACTTTCACACTAAACTGCACAATGAAGATAGACACAGAAATCAAACATTTACAGGCTCAAGCATTTATAAATATCTGTTAAAACAAACATCAGATGTGATAACCTGTTACCAAGTCACATGCATACTCCTTACAGATAAGACCAGCCGATTCAATCGTGCTACACTTCAACATGGTCATAGTCAAATCTGAATGAAAATGTCCATTTGCAGGTCGAGAGAAACAGATGGACATTTGCCAAAACGCTAATAAAGACTGGTTGCGTTCAGTTTGACAATAGAGGGATCAATTTCTAGCGATGGCCCGCCCATCTACAGCTAAGACCTTTTATGTGTGCTGGAATTGATTTGAAACTTTGAAATATGAATTCCAAGAGTTTAAATTTCAAAGGTAATTTAATCCGTTAGATATTTTAAAACTAACTTGACTGGAAACTGTTGGCAGCAACAGCTCCAAGGTAAAGTAGATACAAAATATCCAACAGAACAAATCCACAAAGACATACAATTCGCACAGACCTTTCGACATTCATGACAGACGTGTTTTGATTGTGATGTAATTGAACAAATGATGCATTTAATTGACGTCATTATTCGAGTGACGGACCAGATCCTCTATTACAGGGTCAAGCACTCATTACCATGCGAGGTGTGTGGTAAGTTTTAACAAGTATGCCATTCACCTGTAAATGCCTGCTTGTCTAATAACTATGAGCTATCTCCACTGGACAATCAGTACAAACAATGGTTAATATACTAAACTAATCTAGTATACTATCAACTAGCTACAGAGTGCGCTACATGCAGGCATGTAAACAGACACTGACGAGTGTCAGACATGCATCACAGAATTACATTATGGTCCATGGAAGAGGGAATCTGTTTGTAGATGCCAGATGGTGAGTACGTGTGCTCATCTATGAGGATGTTCTCATTGTAGAAGTCATTCAGAATATTCATCATACAGCGACGATCCCAGTCATCCGTTACACGACCACCATAGTTGATATGGCCGGCAGTATACACGAGAACCTATAGTAAGATATAAATGTCAATAAATCAGCGCCATGGTCAAGTCGGCCAAAACCAGCCTCTGCTATGGTCTTGTGGATGTCCATTTACAGGCCGAGAGAAGACAATTTTTGAAAATTTACCACTGGAATGACTGGCTCGATAACTGAGCCAGTCATTCCTGCGATAAATTAAAAAAAATTGTATTCTCTCGGCCTGTAAATGGACATTCAATAAAATATTTAAATTTTCTTGACCAACTTTGACCATTAAAGTTAACACAGGTGAACTGTTAATCCATGTAGCGCAATGAGTTAAACTACATGGACTGTGTGTGTCCCACGCATATCACAAATAATGTGTGGCAGTGTCCCGAAATAAGGATTTCTTTAAACAGTATTACTCCCCTTAATGAATCTCCAAGCTCCGTAAAAATATTTATCATATAAACAAGCCTTCTAGCCCGTTCCACATTTTTCGATATGAGCACACGTGCCATATTCAACGGAGTATTTTCATTGGCTGTTGGGTGTGCAACCCATTTAAATCGACCAATTAAAACATCGATTGATGTGAGCGTGATGCGTAGGGATTACTACGCAGTACTGTTTTACTACGATTTGTTTACTATGATTTGTCATTCATGAAACGTCATCGCAAAATGTCGTTGTTTGACAGTTTATCAGTCGGCAGCGAAGTAACAATTGATGGCTGTGGCTATAACTTTCAATGACTAGTTAAAATACTATTTAACAGCTGACATTGCCAGATTTTGTGTTTGTCACTATATTTTGCTGCGCATTCAGTATCTGTTATTAAGTAGTGGTGCGTCACAGCGGCGGTATCGATTTCACGAAAATCAACAATGAGAAATCAGATAAAAGTCACATCAGCAACTATTGGCAAATATTTCAACATTACAATTTATATGATAAATAAAATCTCAAACTTGGTCACTTTTCATATCACTATTATGAACCTCATTGAAAATTATCAATTTTGCACTCGCTAAAGCTTGTGCAAATTGATAATTTTCAACTCGGTCCATAATAGTGATATGAAAAGTGACCTCGCTCCAGATTCTCTAAGTAAAAATATGAATATCATTTCAATTATGATGCAGACCGATGGTATAAATTAAATCTGTAAATGTTTTATTAAAATTGAATTAAATGGCCATTGAAAAACTTACACATGACAGACTATCAATGATGGACCTAGATCCGTCATTATTTAAGCATTTTGATTTCGACGTAATCCTATATGTGACGCAATTGAATATGATGTCATATATTTTATTGACAGGTCAGATCTATCCTCTATAATATTTAAAGGTGATTTTCAGAAGGCTCCCATACAGATTGTGTACATGGTACAGATGGTGTACATATTGCGTAAAACAAAGCTGTATAGATACATTTCTAACTATGCTCCACCGATTACTAGCTATGCCCCACCCATTTCTAGATAAGTTCTGCACACTGTATACATGTGTTGGAATCGATGTCAAACTTTGAAATCCTCATTCACAGAATCTAAATTTCAAGGTAACCATACAAGTATAAACCTGCTGAATAATGTCAATGCTGACAAGCTGTTGAATATTTTGAATCTAATTTAAATGGAAGATGTTGCTTCCTCTGGTTCCCAGTTAAAGTTGTTTAAAATTGATTTGAGTCACTTCAAAGTATTCAAATGAATATTTATTAAATTATAAATTCATCAAAGACATACAATCTGTATCCTTTAGTGACAGACTTTTCATGATGGCACTTCGTCATTTTGAGTGCGACATCAGCTAGCATGTGACGTATAGAGAATCTGGAGCGAGGTCACTTTTCATATCACTATTATGGACCGAGTTGAAGATTATCAATTTGCACGAGCTTTAGCGAGTGCAAAATTGATAATGTTCAACGAGGTTCATAATAGTGATATGAAAAGTGACCGAGTTTGAGATTTTATTTATCATATAAACTGTAATTTTGAAATATTTGCCAATAGTTGCCGATGTGACTTTTATCTGATTTCTCATTGTTGATTTTCGTGAAATCAATACCGCCGCTGTGATGCACCACTACTTGATAACAGATACTGAATGCGCAGCAAAATATAGTGACAAACACAAAATCTGGTGATGTCAGCCGTAAACTACACTTTCCTTCTAAGACTATTGCAGAGCCACGACCATCAATTGTTACTTCGCTGCCGACTGATAAACTGTCAAACGATGACATTTTGCGATGACGTTTCATGAATGACAAATCGTAGTAAACAAATCGTAGTAAAACAGTACCGCGTAGTACTCCCTACGCCTCACGCTCACATCAATCGATGTTTTAATTGGTCAATTTAAATGGGTTGCGCACCCAACAGCCAATGAAAATACTCCGTTGAATATGGCATGTGTGCTCATATCGAAAAATATGGAACGGGCTAGAAGGCTTGTTTATATGATAAATGTGATTATGACATCAGAAGATACTTGAGTGACCGATCAAACACTGCTATTGTAAAACATTACCATGGATACATGCTAACGGTCCTCACCTTGTACGGGAGTGCTTTATACTCCATGAGGAACATCTTCAGTTGACTGATACAAATACGCAGATCACCGTCTGTAAAGTCATATGGTATGTTGAATCCAAGTGCCCCAAATTTTCGTCTTTCAATAACGACACCGTGGAAGAGACACAAGGATAACAACAGATGCTTGAACTCATCAACCTAAAACAAAGATAAACGGCGATGATGATATCCTGGTACTGTGCATACACAGATAGCCTATAGTAGACTAATACATAGACAATGCTCAAAAGAATATTCCACAGAACATAACACAGGTGATTATGACATCAGACACTTGGTGACAGCCAGGATGGATGAACTTTTAGGCTTAAATATAGATAATGCACTTACATGGAATGAACATATAGGCAAATTGTGTAAAAAGATTTCTTCGTTGATCTATATGCTAAAGAAAAATAAGAATTATCTTAACACAGAACAAAGAAATCTGTTTTATAAATCTTATATTCTTTCACACATAGATTACTACAGTCTTGTATTTTGTCACTCTTCACCTACACTGTTGGATAGGCTAGAAAAGTCACAAAAGCGACCTACTTTTGCCAAAACCAACCAAGGAAATCAACACTCGGATATCATGTATCACTGATTTCCACCAACACAGCAAATCAGCCCAAAAAATCATTAAACGCCATTGGCCAACACTACAGTCCAGCCCAAAATGTCGGGCAACATTCACAGAAACACCTATCTTTGGCCACAGACGTAATCCGTCCTTCAAGGACACACTAGTCACTGCTAAATTCGCAGACCCAAGGAAATTCGGACAAAAAGGGAAAAGCATAGCAAACCCTATACATCCATGCGCCAAAAATAACTGCTTATTTTGCAAAAACATGGACAGCACAAAAAGTTTCAAAAGTTCGCACACGGGGCTAAAATATTTCATCAAAACAAAAACATTCTGTCACACAATGAATGTTATCTACCTACTTACCTGTAACCAATGCCGCAAACAATATGTAGGTGAAACTAAACGGGAATTCCAAGTTCGCATCAAAGAACATATGAGGGACGTTAAAAACAACAAAGACACACCTGTAGCACAACATTTTAATCTCCCTAACCACGGACCCACAGATGTCAACCACAGAATCATCGAAGTGTTACGTCACGATCCTGATAGCACAGAAGCCACAGCTTTCCGCAAGGACTGTGAAACATTCTGGATCCATCAACTACATTGTATGGACCCAATCGGCATCAATCATGCTGATTGGTAACCATCATCCACCTTTGGTAGTAAAACTTATAATATTAGATATGCCTTATAGAACACCATCAGCGCCATTATATAAAACACTAAATCGGACAACTTTAACTAAAAGAATGATGATTAAAACAGGCATTATGACATACAAGGCGAGAAATGGGCCTGCTCCCAGCTACATAAAAGATATGTTCATTTCAATCGAGGATGCACACACTAGGAATTTGCGCTCAAAGACATTTAATCATCTACAAGTTCCCAAGATTAAAACAGATTATGGAAAGAAAAGCTTTACACATGCAGCCCCACAACTGTGGAATTCTCTACCCTCAACTGTTACACAGTCTACCACTTTTATGTCCAATCTTCAGGAATATATAAATCAAATGTAATGATAAAGTAATAAACTCAAAGAGCCATTACACTCTGAATTCCGAGGGCATAGGTATAAAGCCAACTAAGTATGTTATATGACATGATTTAAAGTTTGTTTAGCAGTGACACCCACGCAGCTTTCAAAAATAAATAGCTAGCATTCTAATAATTGTATATCATTTGTACACAGGATATAATACATGTATGTAAACTTTTGACTAATAACTGACTATTTCTACTTGTAATATGTTGTATATATTTGTACATAGTATGATTTGTGTGTAAGTGTACTTGCAGTGTGTTTCTCTGTCAGTTTGTCTGTGTGCGTGCGTGTGTATGCATGTGTGTGCATTCTTTCTGAGGGCCTCGGAAAGGTCAGGTTTTACTGACGTTGTTTACCCTCATTAAACAAAGATTATTATTATTATTATTATTATTATTATTAAAGGCCATCTTGGAGCTAAATACACGTTTATTGTCGCAATATTTAGCACGTTTCAGTTAGGTGCTTTGAAATATGGATTGTTTTAACTGATATTGATAAAGGGTCATAGCAGGTTACACATTGAAGTAAATGATACTGGATTGGAGGATTCAGAGCTATTATCTTTTAAGTCTAACATAACCCTTTCATTCTGGAATGTTTTTAAAAATTAAATTTTTCCCATAAAAAATGTCCATTTGCAGAGCAAGAGTAGACTACTTTTGAAAATTTACCACTGGAATGACTGGCTCGGTTATCGCGCCAGTCATTCCAGTGGTAAATTTCCAAAAATTGTCTTCTGTTGGTCGGCAAATGGACAGTTTTCAAGACCTGTGCTGAAGGCGTTTTTGGCCGATATGAGTGTTAAAGGGGTAAGCACATTTATGCATGAAACCAAGTTAGTATTAAACAGTAATAACTCCAAATCCTATTATAATGGACCTTTCCACTCTATCCATTCATCATATGATGTTATAATCAACTACGCCACATATAGAATGACATCATAATCAATGAGCTCATTATGACGTCATGAATGATGTAGATAAGTACGTCATGAAGGCATAATTGAAGACACACTACACGTTGTTGTACGATGGCGTTACTATTTACTAAACAATCTGTTGAATATTTTGAAACTAATTTGACTTGGCGCTGTTGGTCCTATAGGCAGCAACATAGAGCCAGGGCATTCGGGGATCGATTGATCCCAACATGGAGAAGTGTGGGAGGAGCTTAGCTAGAAGTTGGCGGGGCAGAGCTAATACTAGACTACTACACCTTTGAATAAGCATTAGAATATACACAGAATAATATATTAGTGATTATTATTCTTTTGAAAGCTCACCCGATCAGTACATGTATTGAGAAAGTCATCATTAATATTGGAATAGCTTTTGAGCAGATTGGCTTTGATGCCTCGTGGAGGCTCAACGGTCATCTTTGACCCGTTCTGTAGGATAAATACGGGGAACTTGTCACTCGGCATACTGGTCAGCCAGACACGGAAATCACGGTGAACCTGCAATAATAAACACATACCTGATCAGTTTATATACAGGGAGTTGATTCCACTGGTGATTATATCATTAGATTTCTCAAAAAGGGGAATAATTTAAGGAATGCTGAGGAAGATTATCGATCAGTTCCAAAAAGACCCCTAGAGAATAACGATCAGAGTAATTAAAGCACATGATATCTGGTCTGTCAATCGAGTACAGGTTTCAATATCAATCTAATGTTAATTCACCTGATGTCACTTAGACTGATATCACTCAAATGATGTCAGGTCAATTGATGTCACTGCAATCGCGGTCACTTCAACTGACGTCAGTTCAATTGATGTCACTTCAACTGAGAACCCTGCATCTGACATCATTTTGACTGACGTCACCTCAATGGGTGTCACATCAACTGACATACTTTCATCTGACATCATTTCAACTGATGTCAGTTCAATAGCACTTCAACTGATTTCACTTCAACTGATCTTACTTCAAGGGATCTCACATCAACTGACTTTCCTTCCAGTAACATTCCTTTTCCTGACATTCCTTCAATGGGCATTCCTTCGAATGACATCATTTCAACTGATGTCGTTTCAACTGACATGAGTTCAACTGACATCACAAGCAAAAGACGTCAGATTAGTTGACAATAGCTTGATAGGCAACCAAATTATGAGTCAGATTTTCAGACTAACACTTGACATGCAATGCTCCCAGAAACCAAAGATTAGCAATTTTTGCAAATTATGCATGTTTCAATCATACGCCTGTTCTGAACCACTCAAAATATTGAAATAATTTTTAATGGAAATTTAATCACTATTAATGTGTATAATGTTGTTCAAATTATGACTAGATTGTATGAATCCATATGCAAAAATTGTTGTAGCCGTGTTGGTCTGTTGATAATAATAATAATAATAATAATAATAATATAATAATAATAATAATCGGATTCATATGTGGTACTGTATAAAACTAACTTTATTTTGACGAGTTTTCACATATAAATGTGCTTTATCAAGACCTAATGAAGCACATTTATGTGTGAAAACTCATCAAAATAAATAGTTAGTCTTAAAAGGTATTACCACTGAATCCCGTTATTATGACTATATATGGGAGCATTATTTAAAAAAACTCCACATTATTGATGACAATGGATGGATCCAATCTGTCACTCAAGTATATGGCGTCATAATCAAAAGTCCATCATGATCGATTAATAGTCCGTCAAGTGTACGAATTGTATGGCCTTACAATTTAATAAGCATTCTTTTGAATATTCTGACGCTAATTTGACTGGATGCTGTTTGCGCCATAGGCAGCAACAGCACCCAGAAACAGCACATAGTCAAATTAATTTCAAAATATCAAGCTTACCTGTATATTTTTCTGGAAATTGAGATTCAGGGAGTTCTGGGTTCGATCAATCCCAACCCACGCAAAGTGTGCGTGGACAATAACTAGCGATGGGCAGAACATAGCTAAAAAGTGAATTCATCAATTGTTCCAAGCTCATAGTAAGTGTTTGAGTCTGTGTTGTTCTTACAAAAATGGATCAATAATACCTTATCTGGGTCAATCTGTTCAACGAGCCGTTCTAATGACGGCATCCAGCTAGGAGCAAGATGACAATTCTGGAAGAACACCCATTTACCACGTTCCATCGCGCTTCTCATCATGGCTTCTGCTCTGGGTCCCTAAACACATGAAGAAACAAGAATGTTTTGACAAGTTTTGAAATTTCAGTGTTTTAAGTTCAAGGCAACCATATACGAAAGTTGATGAATGTTTCTAAAAATATTGGCTACGAGGTGTATTCTGAATATATACATCTTCATACTTGTAAGACATTTTCTGATAACTCTGTATTCGTGCATGTGTAGAAAAATGTGTAAATAAATCCAGGCTAATGTCATTTAGAATAACATTCATTTCTTTCTTGTTTTTGGTTTTAATTGGCACATAATAATCAAATGATACAACAGCACAGAACAGACAAGAAATTCATCATGATGTCACAGGTTAAATCATTGAGCAGATAGATGTTTGAAATTTAGATCCGTGTGTTCTGGCTAAGACATTGACAAAGCTTAGAAAATATACCTGTCCTTGTCCAAGTGAAATGGCACTGAGTTTCTTCGAGAACCTCATTTCCTCAGCAAACTTATAGAGATCATTGGCTGGGTCTGTGCCCTGGGACAGCACAAAGATAAGTGGTGTTGATGGAGATGATTCTTTGAATACCACTTGGAGGTCAGATGTCTGAGGAAAATAAAGTAAACAACAGCAATGAGAGATTACAGACCCTCTCACTAGATTTATTTTTGTCACATTGTAATGATTCTTTGGATTTGTTGTGGAATCCTAGTGGAAAAATATAAGCTATGTATGATATCCAATATTCATACACAAGTTTGCAGAGCTACAAGCAGCACCTATAGATTTACAACACAATGGAAAACACGCACACACACAATAATAGATGCATAGATAATACATGCACGCACGCGCGCACGCACGTATGCACGCACGCACGCACACACACACACACACACGCGGATACACGCATACAAGCGTGCACATGTCATACCTGTGGTTCAATGAATCTCTGACCCAGTGTAGCGGCCACATAGTCTTGCATAGCGTGTGTCACCTTGTCTGTTCTGAGACATTTGAGGACAATAATCTTCTGGAAGTTATCCAGGTCAGTATTCCAGCTACCAGGTAGATCCGCTCTGAAGTGAAATAATGGCATACCAGTTAACACTTGGCACAGCATACATGCCCAAGAGCATGTGTGTATGCTTAATTATTTTTATGACGTCAGCCTATAATCATAGGTATGTCCAGGGTCAGAAATCCGGCATTTCGGGTATATGGACTATCTCACTGAGGCCGGATTTCCAGCATTTCAGGTTCAAAGGATTAAAGAATTTTTGGAAAATTTTTGAAAAATCAAAGTGGGCACCAAAAAAATTGACCAACAAAAATTCTGAAGTTTTGGAGCCTGCCACCATAGGGTCAGTCCACACAAATTTAAAGGAAGGGAAAAGGGAAATAACAAATGATGTTTATTAGTAATTTCATACAATATTAAATAAACTACCATTGGTAAAAAATGGAAATGGATCAGAATTATTTGAGAAAAAGCATTTACTAAATCTAGGAGCTTTGCACTCCGCCGTGTGTCAACAGTGTGCAGGTATACTGCATAGGCCTACCTGAATATAGCGAAAGTACACCTAAATATAGTTTTATGTATAGCAGTATGAATAGTATTCTCTATAGGCACCGATGTAGAGCGATTAACTCACTACTGCTAATTCACTATTGATCCTTTTGAAAACGTTATATTTGAATCACTTTCTGGTTGAAGCAACAAGTTTCGGTCAAAATGATTTCAAAACACACTGCTGGTTTCCAAGGTCGCAATATGATATCTACTGAATATTTGGAAATTCATGTGACTGCATGTAGACCCTGTCACTGGAAACAACGACAGTCAGTCAAATTGTTTTACAACTAGACAGCATTTTACCTGTAGGACGCAGTGGCTAATCAGCATAGCGTGAATATAACTGAGCTTATATGACCGGCTGTAGCCAGTATGATTTATTATGCTTAGCACACCAGAGCGCATAGGTCCAGCTGCATCATGAATTGGTTCCCGCCAGAATGACATAAATTATATTTAGCTGCTTTTTTCTAATTATTCTGATTTATTTCTGTTTTTCACTGGTGACTATAGGTTGATTATTATATAAAGCTGTCATTCAAGAACATATGTTAGTTCCCTGATCCTTTACTTTAAATTGGCAAAGCCGCTTAGGAGTAGCGATTTGATGGATGGAAAACAGTTGAGCTTTTAAAATCTAAGATGTTCACCTAAAAATTGACTGATCAAAATTATGCATACAAGTTCTGAGAGTTATCTATCTATGAGCATTCCAGTCAAATTTTGTTGAAATCGGCCAAAGCATTTAGGAAGAGTATCAATTTGACAATTTCCTGTAAATATTTTCTAAAATTTAAGATTTTCACCCAAACAATGGATGAATAAAAAATCTGCATAAAAGTTGTAGAGCCTACCACCATATGATGCCCTTAGTCAAATTTGGTTGAAAATGGTCAAGTTTTTAGGAGAAAAGGAAATTAGACAATTTTCGGTAAATTTTCGCTAAAATCTAAGATTTTCACCCAAAAATTAGATGAATTAAAATTCTGAATAGAAGTTCTAGAACATATCACCATATAATCCTTTCAACCAAATTTGCTTGAATTCGACATTTGACAATTTCTGTTAAGTTTTTCAATAAAATCTAAGATTTCACCCAAAAACATTGATGAATCAAAATTCTGAATGCAAGTTCTAGAGCCTACCACTATATGATCTTTCTAGCCAAATTGGTTGAAATTGGGCAAACTGTTAAGGAGAACAGCCAGCCAGATAGCAAGATAGACAGACAGAGATGGATAGATAGATAGATTAGATATAGATAGATAGATAGAGATAGATGAGAGAGAGATAGAGAGAGATAGAAGAGAGAGAGACAGAGAGAGAGAGAGAGAGAGAGAGAGAGAGAGAGAGAGAGAGAGAGAGAGAGATTTAGATAGATAAGAGAGAGAGGATGGTAGGTAGGTATGTATTTTTATTTTATTGACGCACTGGCAACGTGCGGCTTCAATTTCTATGTGCTAACCAGCCGACAAATATAACACCCATTAGTTTAATTTGTTGATCACCATCTCCCGGTTGGGGGAATCGAACCGCCATACTGCAACTCCGCATAGCATCAGCAACCACACATCTTTCCACTGGACCACCGCGCCAAGACTAAAAGTCTAGGTTTGGTCGACCAGCTTTCACATGTCTGATATACTGACACACTGACGATTCATATATAGATAGATAGATAGATAGATAGATAGATAGATGACGATGGATGGATGGATGGATGGATGGATAGATGCATGGATAAATAGATAGACAAAGATATATAGATAGATAGATAGATAGATAGATAGATAAATAGATAGAGATATAGATAGACGGACGGACAGATGGATGGACGGATGGATGGGCGGATAGATAGATGACGATGGACAGATAGATAGATAGATAGATAGATGCCGATGGATGCATGGATAGATATAGATAGATAGATAGAAAGATAGATAGATAGATAGCGCATGTTTTGGGCAGGCATGTATCAAGCTCATACAACAGATAATGCGAGGAAGAAAAAGTAAAATACTGAGATTGCTGTACATTGCTGCAACATTGTCAAAGCTCCAGGACAACACAGTGATATTCATTTACCTATGTGGCTCAATGCTGTCAAAAATCTGCTTAAAGCCCACCATATGGTTCTTGAAGTCTGGGGCGAATTCTCCAAATGTTGGCAATGAACCCATGGTCTGAATTTCATTCCAAGATCGATCACTCAACCATTCTGTGGCAGGATTAGGCAGCTCAGCTCCCTTGTGGGCTCCGCCGGCGAGCAAGTAGCGCCATTCATCCTGTACATGGGCAAACATTTAATCAAAAACAAGAAAAGGATTGTTGGCCACTTTGATTTTATATTAACCATTGCCACTCTGATGACAAAATTAAAATTTTTAAATTTATATTAAAAGATGAACTGGGGTTCATTTATCAACAAATTTGGTTGAAGATGTTGCTGTCACAGAAAGCAACACCATCCACCAAAATTGTTGAAAAATGTACACCAGTTTCTTTGCTATTGACAAAGTAACAGATAGAATATTGACATCAGAGCGATAAGGGTTATCCATGCATTTCACTCTCAAAATCCAACGGCCAAAAATAAAACTGACCATTGCGCTCAACTAGATAACTATAAACATGTTTAGATTAATCAATGCACAACAAGCATCATTGGGCCATCAGGCAACCATAACCGTTGCCATAGACAGATGGCAATGGTCCTCATCATTATTGACCAATGCGGCAATCATCCTTACCACTAATACAGGAGCTCCGCAAATAATATGACGACATGATGACAAATCAATGACTGAGAGCTATTAGACGTAGACCAGCCATCCTATGAAGTTTAAACATTCATGAAGTTATCGTCTGGGAATCAATTTTCAAGATAGCCGCCGGTGGCTAGCAGCCAAATCGGATTTCAGATCTCTGACCTAGTCCTGTCATCAACATGAGGTTTTGAAATGATCCGCTAAACAGAAATGCAGAAATCAATTTTGAAGATGGCCACCAGTGGCTGGGGGTGGGGGGGGGGGAACCTTGCATTTAGGATCATCGTTGGCTTCTTGTATTTTCGTCGATTTCAATGAGTTTCTTCTCCAGACCTAGTCCAACCATCATATACCGGTGACTGGCGACCATCTTGGATTTCGTATCACTGTCAATTTCAGAAGAGTTCTTATCCACATGTAGTCCGCATGAAGTTTCAAATTGATCAGAGTTATCATCCGGAAACTACTCTACTGCCTGTCCGGATGGTGCCATCACATAATACAGAGCCAAAATATTGGTGTCCTTGACACTATTGACCCAGCAGATGATGTTTACCAACTGGGCGATGGTCACAGCAATAAAATTGGATGATGAAATACAAGAATATTGGCATCACTGACATTATTGACAAATGGGAAAGGTACCATTGATCAATGGGTCAGCCATCACTGACATTATTGACCCAGCAGATGACATTTACCAACTGGATGACGGTCACAATAAAAAAGATTGGATGAGGAAATGCAAGAATATTGGCACACTGACATTATTGACAAATGGGAAAGGTACCATTGATCTTTGGGGCAACCATCCCTGACATTATTGACTCAGCAGATGACATTTACCAATGGGACAGCGATTAAAGGTAAACAAATTGAATGAAAAAATGCAGGAGTATTGGTGTCTGATTGACATTATTTACCAACAGGAAAAATACCATTGATCAATGGGGCAGCCATTACAGACACTATTGATCATTAGTCCAATTGTCACAACACTGACATTTACCAAAGAGGCAATAGTGAGGTCACAGTAACAAATTTGGATGGGGAAATGCAAGAATATTGACATGATTGACCAACAGGAAGAGTACCATTAATCAATGAGGCTGCCATCCCTGACACTAATGCGATTTAATTGAAGTGTACTAAAGGAACATTTCTGACAAATCTTGTTTTAGTCCATTAACAATTTACGAAACATGACACAGATTATTTTCCCCAATGGTTTCACTACTTGAAATGCCAAAGAGCCAGAGTTAAGGCCCTTATTTCAAGTCGTGGCTACTTCATATTCATAGGGTGAATAGACATTGCCTGAAGGAACATATCTGCTAAATTCGATTTTAATCCATCAACAATTGACAAAACAAATGTATTTTAATCAAAGGGTTCAATAGTTTAAGACTTAATGAACCAGAGTTATGGTCCTTGTTTAAAGATGCATCCTCTTTATATCCAAAGTTCAAATAGATATTTGACTGAAGGAACATATCTGCTAAATTTGATTTTATTCTATCAACAATTGGCGAAAACATGTATTTTCCCCATATGGCTCAATACTTAAAAACACTCAATGAACCCGAGTTATGGTCCTTGTTTAAGGGCGTTGTCACTTCATGGAACATACCTACTAAATTAGTTGTAATGCATCATGTCTGATTTGGTTTTAATCAATTGATAAATGACGATACATGCCATAAACATATTTTCCCCATAGGCTTCAATACTTTGAAAATATAGCAAGGGCCATAACTCTTCTATTTGTGGGCAGGGCCACTTCATCTTCATAGCTCAATAGATATTGCCTAAAGGAACATGCCACAAACGTATTTTCCCCATAGGAATTTTTCTGGGAATTTTTTGCACATAATTCTTTTGTAAATCACAAAGGCAGTTATAAATTCAGTCACTGTTAGATTTCTCTCGAGCGCCTGCTGTTCTGGCTTCCCTTTGAACATCTCAGTGTCAAGCTTTGGGATAAGAAGGGAAGCTAAGTTGATATCCTTCCCTTCGCAAACCTTTCTCTTAATAGCATCTGTTCTGGTCTGTTCTGTTCTGCTATCACCACATAGTGCTCAGATGCTGATATTGTAAACTGGCACTTGAGGAGCTAGGTAAAGAATCACTTTGCATGGCTGTGAATGCAGTGTAAAGTGTTCTCTCTCAGTTCATCTTTGCTCGGTAACGATGCCACAGTGTTTTGTATTCCCACCATTGCCTGTTGCATTGAATTCATTGTAGTCAACAATGCCTGGATGACATTTGTCCCGATATTGTTGGTGTTTGTTTCAGTGAAAATAGATCCCTTCGCGGTAACCGTGTATCACTCCGTGAGTCCCACATTCGATAACAAATGATTTTCGAGCAAATAGCTGCCAATAAACGAGTACCCATTTGTTATCGAATGTGGGACTCACGGAGTGATACATGGTTACCGCGAAGGGATCTATTTTCACTGAAACAAACACCAACAATATCGGGACAAATGTCATCCAGTCATTGTTGACTAATGAATTCAATGCAACAGGCATGTCCTCCCTCAATGTTACCATCATTACTATCTTCGTTGGTTATATTAACATTATCCATATAGACGAGAGGGGTGCCTCGTCCCAATTCATGAGTACTACCATCCAAACTATTCTCAGTCGGTACGGCAGCAACAGTCTCCGTTTGATAATCAGTAATACTCGCTGTACAAGAAATACGTCTCACACGTACGTTTCGTCGTGGTCCCTGTGGATGGTGTTCCTCTCGTATGTGTCCTGCACTCTCAGTACAACTAACGGAACATGAAAATGGATTTAAGTACAGTTTTTGTTAGAGTGGCCGGTACCTTAATTCCAATCTTAGCTAGTTTATAAACTAATCTCCTAGCTGTCCAGTTCGACGGGTTTGACATGTCCAATGGCGACTTGTATCGCCTTCACGATTGGTGTTCCGTCATCTTGCAAAAAACCGCCTTGTGTTACTTGTATAAAACAACATTTCTACACCTGCTCCTGTCTTACGCCATAATTATCGATAACTAAAACTTTACAGCACACACTTTACTAGGTAACATATATACGTTGATTTAACATCCATATTTGGTGACAAGCTTGATTTAATAGAATTATTTATTGATTGTAATGAGTTCAAAGCAATGATGACCGCTAGGAAAAAACCGTGTTGACTGAGAAAGGATTCCCGTTCGGAATTACGACTAGTCATATTTGTCCCCACAAAAATAGTCCCTGAAATTGTTTACCAGTATAAACATGCCTTATCTCTATAAGCCTTAATTAAAGAGATGAACTAAACATTATAAATGAAACTAAACTACTGTGAATGGCTGCGTTACAGGAAACCAATAGCCATCAAACATATATTTCATACAGATTTCAGAATGAGAAATGATCATGTTTATACATTACCATATTAATTTCTCCTCGATGCATCTTGAGGCGCACACCAAGAAGGAAGGCAAAGAGCAACTTGTGTTTCTCAAACAAACTGCGACACACATTGCTGTACAGACTGAATGTGAAGTAGTCGTTGATGTTCTGAATACGTTGAGGAATGTTATCTGTAAGTCAAGAAGACATTCTTATTCATACAAAGCTATCAGGTATAATATTAATTCAAGATATATACACATACAGTCACAGTGAACTAGAACGTAACCATTTAACACTCAAATTAGAAGACTGGTTTTGAAAATTTACCTCTAGAATGACTGGCTCTGTTAGCGAGCCAGACATTTCAGTGGTAAATAGGGTAAATTGTCAAAAATAGTCTTCTCTTGGACTGCAAATGGACATTTCTCAAAACTACTGCAGACGCCATTTTTGTGTCAAAGCGTTAAAGCTGGCTGTGAACACCAGAAAGGTCATGACCTGTATGTCTAACTCTATGCATAAGTTAGCCAGTCATAAATACAGGAGGATATGGTAGGAGTGGAAAGGATATGATATGGTATTGTAGGCGGTACTATTGTAGTGTAATGTAGAGTGTGAAGGTAGGGATGGTATGTGTGGCAGTCACAAAATAAGAATTTCTTAACGTAGTATACATCTTGATAAATCACATGTCTATTGAAAACTAACATTCTTCTAATTCTTGAAAATGAGACAAATCACACAGATATAAATTAACTTCAAACCATGTAAAAGTATGGAAAAATAATTTAAATTGTTTTAATTTTGCGGCAGGTTTTGTTCAAATTGGATAAGTCATTGACAAATTAAAAGAACGCAAAAATATGGAAACAATTTGACAATCATTTTCATTATGATGGAGTCGGGATGCAATGATGGCATAGAACAAATCTGTACAGTTTGTTATTGTGATCGAGTAAGCCCTTGATGAACCACATGTCTATTGAAAAGTCTAAACCTTGTAAAAATATGGGAAAACTCTGAAAATCATTTTAATTATGATGCGAACTAGATGCAATGATGGTATAGATCAAACCTGTAACATTTTATTAAGATAGAATAAGTCCTTAATGAATTAAATGTACATTGAAAAACCATTGTTTGCATTGCTATGGCGAGCCATCCTATGCTTCACCTATGGCTTGACATAAACTAACATCCATTGTCATTTTTGTACATTGGTTCTAACATGACACTAAACGAAATCTAGGATTTCTTTTTTCACGAGAGAGTTGATACTTACCTCCCTAATACTTTTGATATTGCTAAATATTGGCTTTCACTCAATAAACACTCAGATTTAAAACAGTTAGGTGCCCCTACTGGGCAGGGAGTCAGAGCGTAGTCTGGCGGATGCCAGCCCCACCACCGCGCATGCGCAGACTAGCACTTCCTCTGACTAGATTATTGGCTGACACACATGCAACTATTAAGAGCCTGAAGACCGAGCCTCTGTGGGGTGGAGAGGCCGGGTCCGTATCTAGGGAGGTAAGTATCAACTCTCTCGTGAAAAAAGAAATCCTAGATTTCGTTTATTTCACTTCAAGAGTATACTTACCTCCCTAATACTTTTGATATTGCCAGAATTCGAAAGTGAATCTGGCGGGAGGGAGGCGAGGTCAAAAGACCAGCTCATCCCTATACGCTTTTCTGCGTTTAAGGCACTTAAACTTCTGAAACTGTAAGAAAAAACAGTCAGGATTTGACTAACCATCGGATAACACCACCGATGTATGAGAGATGACCGAATGTCATATGCGCTCCCCCCCCCCCCCTCCTTCCTGGGAGGAAGAGTCGACTGACCTCAATGTCCTATACGCTCTCTACGTACAAGTGCCATGTACTACAGGACAGAGACGAAAAAGCTCCATTTTCGTAACTCTCAACAATGAACCACACAAACACACAAACCATCACCATATTAATAACGGGTAATCGTGACAATACAATCAACAACGGACAACACATGAACAAGACTGACCTTGTTGAAAATGGCTGCTGACATCATCTTCCCATCGGTAAAGACTGATGCAGGCCCAAAAAAGTGGGTGTTTCCATAAATTAATTGTGATATATATAAGTAATGAGGAAATCACCTCAAAAAATATAAACCGATTTATTTTTTCAAAACCGACAAGGCGAGAGGATTAGAGGTGTCACGGAGATAATGGTCTGTAAAACTTGACTCACAGTGCCACTGAGCCACCGACATAATATCATCCACAGGGACCCCATTAAATAGGGCCGTGGATGTCACTACGCCGCGGACACTGTGAGCCTTGGCCACGTCAACCTGCTTCCCGGTGGCGGATTTATGGCAAAACTGAATGCATTCCACAATCCACCTGGAAATGGTGTCCTTAGAAGCCCTCCCATGGGGTTCAATATATGACAACCATAACGCTGACTGGTCGGCGCGCCACGCCGCCGTACGTTGTTTGTACCGGCGCAGCGCCCGAACGGGACACCATGCTTTAGAATTAGGATCATATCTAGTTAAAGCAGGCAAAATAATAGGTTGACCTGGATATTTCAACGACTGATTTTTAGCCAAGAAATTAATCCTAGGTAGCAGCTTAAGGCCTTCCCCTGAAACCACAAAACGGTCATCCTCGGCTGATAAGGCATGAATCTCACTCCTACGCCTAGCCGAGGCCGCAGCAATTAAAAACACAGTCTTCAGTGTTAATAGTTTCATAGAAATGGAACTAAGTGGTTCAAAAGGCTTATCACCTAGTACTTGAAGCACTAGCGATAAACTCCAAGACGGAATCACAGGAGGATTCCTTGGTCTTAGATTGCCCATGCCTTTAATTAATACATTCAATGTATTTACTTCATCACTTCCCCTCTTAGCCAAGCAAGGAATAACAGACATTAATGCTGACTTATAACCAGCAATAGAGTTAGGCTTGAGGCTATAGGCATCATAGAGGTGACAGAGGAAATCAGCTACTACTTGAATAGATGAATCCATTGGATCAATACATCTTTTTGAGCACCATTCTGCAAATCTGTTGATTTTATAATTATATGCTCTGGAGGTTGACCCCCTCCTGGCTTTGGCCATAAACATGGCTGCTTGCTCAGAAAAGCCCTCCTTAATTCTAGATTCCTTGACAACATCCACGCAGTCAATCTGAACATTGACGGATTGTTGTGAAGGGCCTTGCCCTGGAAGATAATATCGTCCATCAGAGGCAGAGGAACCGGATTGCAGACCAGAAGGTCCAGCAGATCCGTATACCATGATCGGCTTGGCCAATCCGGGGCGATCAGAAGCACTTGGCATTCCTCTTGTCTGATTTTCTGAAGAATTTTTGGAATCAGGATTGCTGGAGGGAATGCGTATGCATACATTCTCCCCCAGCTGATAGCTAACGCATCTGTTGCGAAAGCGCTTGGATCCGGAATCGGAGAGACGTACGTCGTCATCTTCGCATTCTTCTTCGTTGCGAACAAATCGATGTTGGGTTTCCCCCAATGGTCGAACAGACGATCCGCCACACATTGATTTAGTTGCCATTCCGTGGGTAAAACACTCATCCTTCGGCTCAATGAGTCTGCTAGCAGGTTTAACCTTCCCGGAATATGAACTGCTTTCAAGGTAATCTGGTGATCCAGACACCAACAAAGCAGTTTCCATGTCATCATACAGAGACTGGGCGACTTCGTTCCGCCCTGGCGGTTTATGTAAGTCACAACTGTTGAGTTGTCTGAACGAATAAGAACAATCTTGCCCTGAACTTTCTGTAAGAAATGTTCCAGGCCCAGGACTACCGCTCTTAGCTCCAGTAGATTTATATGTTCCTGTGACTGTTCCAGATTCCAAAGCCCTGATATCGTGGATTCTTCCAGGCAAGCTCCCCAGCCCTCCATCGATGCATCTGTATACACAGTCACCTGAGGGTGGGGAGGGGTTAGCAAAACCCCCGGTAAGAGATTCTCTGTATTCAACCACCATTGCAGGTGGTGAATCAGAGGCGCCAACACTGACACATTCGAGTCCAGCGAACCTGTACTCTGGGTCCATTGTGTCATGAGAAACAACTGGATCGGCCGCCTGCGTAAGGCGGCCTGAGGAATGACTGGTTCCAACGAAACCATCAACCCCAGCATTCTCAAGTAAACCCGTGCCAGGACATGACGACTGTCGCACACTGACTGAATCAACGAGATGAGTATTTGAACTCTCTCCTGAGTAGGATAAACATATCCTGTCTCCAGATCGAAGAACATCCCCAGGTAAACAAACTTCTGGGATGGAGTCAGCTCTGATTTTGGGAAATTGATCATCCAGCCCAAGTCTGTGAGAATTTTCAAAACAATCTCCAGATTGGCGGACAAACTTTCCCGGGTGTGCGCTTTCAACAGCCAGTCGTCTATGTACGTGTGGACTGCTATGCTTCTCCTGCGGAGGTATGCTGTGATCGCAAGAACCACACGGGTGAAAACCCGAGGAGCCGTGGAAATTCCGAAGGGCAACACCCTGAATTCCCACTGTCTGCCCTGGAATGCAAATCTCAGGAAGCGACAGAAACTCCTGTGGATGGGGATGTGGAAATAAGCGTCCTTCAAATCTATCGACGCCGTCCACATCCCCCTCTCCAACCCCGCCAACACCGAGCGCACCGTTTCCATCTTGAAACTGGGCGTCTCGATGAACTTGTTCAATGGCTTGAGGTTGAGAATCGGTCTCCACCCACCGGTGCGTTTTGTTACCAAGAACAGGGTTGAATAGAAGCCCGGACACCTTTGCGCCGGCTGAATAGCTCCTTTTTGTACGAGGGAATTTATCTCCTCCTCGATACACAACCTTTGATCTGGATCTCTCGGAATGGGAGTCCAGACTGGCACCAGAGACAGTCGCGACGGCGGGCCTGTCATCCACTCTGGATGATACCCCACGGAAAGCCATCGCAAGACTAAACGGTCCTGAGTTAACCGTTCCCACTCTTGCATGTGGTCGGCAAGCCGGCCTCCCACCGGTCCACCTAGGGACCGCGGTGGACACAAGGCATGCAAGAGCGGCACTGTCTCCGTCGCCATACACACCGGCGTGGTCCTTACCGCGGTAAGCGCCCTGTCAGGAACGATAACCACGCCCAGATCCTCGCGCGACCCGCCCCGCCCCGCGCGCACCTCGGTGCACGGGCGGCTGCCTGGCTGACGGCGGCTGAGGAGCCTGCGCCCCCCTCACTGCTGGCCGAATCGCACGCGGCCGAGGCCGGCGCTGCGACGGCGGCTGGCCTCTGACTTGGCCAGCACCACCTCGAGCCTGCAGGGGACGATACGCAGGGGCCGCGGCGCGAACGTTAGCACGACGCAGCACCTCAAACTGTTCGCGCAGCGCCCTCTGGTTATTCACCAGGGTGACCGTCTCCTGGAGGTGGCGACATCCCTCACCTCCAAAAAGACCAGGACCCGTCATAGGCGTACGGAGTAGCCTATTATACAGGTCCTGAGACGGGCACAGATTGTCCAGGGCAAATGTGCGTCTTGCCCTGACACTCCTGGTCACCGCCCGCGTCATACAGTCCAGCGCCAGGTTAATACCATCCTGGATGGTTCGCTGGACCACGAGCGGGCCTGGCTGGCGCGATGCGGATGCCGTTACTACCCCCTGTAACAGCTGGGAGACGTGGGACAGAGCGGCAATCGAAGCCCTCCCACTCTCCTCCGCATCACGCAACGCGGTATTCGCCGAACGCAACGCGTTCGCGCACAAGACCCCCGCGTCAGAACGGGAGCCTGGCCGCGTATCCTCACCCAAAGCCGCGCGGTCATCCACGCTGGGCTTGGGTACCACACCGTACCGCTGGTAGTCCAGGGGCACGATGCGACAACGCCTGGCCACCTTGCGAGGGGCCTTCGCGAGACGTCCACTCGTGTTAATGGACGACTCCGCCGCCTTGAACATGTCAACGACATGCTCCGCCAGCGGCAGAGAAGGCATAGCGTTAGCAGTTGGTTTCCCAGCTAACCACGGCGTGTGAACACGGTGGCTAGCCGACTGCTCCACGGGCAGATCAGGCCTAACGCTCACCAACCACTGGCAAGCGTCATACCAATCCTCCTCCGTGGCTAACTGCGAGCGCTCTACAAGACGGGGTCCGTCGTCTTCCTCCTGAGCGCAAGCAGTAGAGCTTGACGGCGGGTACGCTGATACACCTGGCAAGCCAGGGAAAACATGCGGGCCTGACAGCACCGGCATGAGAATATCACTGGTTTGACCAGGAGCAGGCACCGCGGTAGAGCGCGGGGTATATATAGCCCTACCACGGGCCCGGCCAGCACCAGCTACACTCTCGGCAAGCCGAGGTATGCGGTACCGCTGGCCATCAGCAGCGCCCTGGGCCACCACCTGAACCGCGGACCTTACTCCAGGGTGAGTAATACCGTGGAAAAAAGCGCCTGTATTCCCCGCGAGGGGTGCACAAACGTCTTCATCCATGTCCACGTCGTCAGACGGCGACCCTAGCAGGTAATCCTCATCACCCTGGTCAGAAAGATTAGACCCCGGGTCAGCAAAGAGAGCTAACCCGGGCTGACCAGGAACGGTGCCATAGGAGGTACTGGCCACCGCGGCGTGCGGATACCCCTGGACTGATAAGCAGCCAGCGGGTTCCAGCGACAACCGTCCACGGTCCCCTATCGGCGCGGCAATAAGCCTGCTGCCAGGGCCGTGGAACGCCCCCTCTAATGGGGCCACCTCTGAATCGTCGGACAACGGAAGCGGACTAAGGAAAATCGATCCAGAGGCGGGGATTACCTGCTCCGAAGCCGATGATGAGGACAATAAAGGATCTGGTCCAGGAAGCATGCCACGAAGCAACCCTGGAACCAAATCTTTTATTGTCCTCTTCAGCTCTCCCAACATCTCGGTCCGGAAGGTCTCCATATCCACCGCGGACGAGACCTTCCCCTTACCCTTCCTACTTACAACCTCTCGTTTCCGCTTCTTCTTCTTCTCCTCCACTACCACCTTGTCCGTCGCCTGTAAGCAGCACAAGAATTCGGACATTAACTCGCCCCCCCAGTGCTTACATATGTCACAATTAATCAATGGACCACAAGGGCTACATCGATAACACAGATGCGGCCAGAACGTTACATGCATAAAACGTCCACAGGACGCGCAACCCGGTCCCTGAAACAGGGCAAAGGACAAGGAGTATGAGCAACTAGTTAAGCTTAGAAACTCAATCCAACTCAAGGAGAAGGAAAACGATCATAAAGATCAATATACATCAAAAACCAGCATAGCGCTTGAATTGCTAATAAATACATAGCCAGCTGATTATGACGTCATTAATCCCGTGACAGGAAAAATTCGATCCCAACAAAACATCCAAGTGCAAAGACGAATTGTATGCTGAATGGATAAGTTGACTACACAACCATCAGATACATATAGATAACTCTTTTCTGGCAAAAATGTTAATTATCTCCCTTTGATTGTTTACAATAATTAACATCACCACATTATCAATAACTAGATACCTGACACTTTGTATAGACAAACCATCCAACGTGACGAACCGGAAACTCCACCATCTGCACGCCTCTTAACTCTCTCCACCTCATGGGGAAGGAATTGGATCAAGAGGGCAAAGTGAGAAGACCTTTATACCAGGCCTCCAACTCACTGGACATAATTTTTCATTTGGTTAGATAACCTAACAGTGTTAGTAGGAAATGGAACCATGGTGGAGAGAATACTAATTCTCTGGTACTGTGACGTCACAACCTAGCGTCATACAGACCTGTGGACAGAAACAGAAAGAGAAATTAGTCCTAGGTAGCACCGAGTTGACCTAAACCAACTAACTAAGGCGCTTATCACGGTAAACGCGAGTCCCGGAAACACAATACACCGGGAAGAAAACTCGCTAATTTTACTAGAAGTCACCTGATTTAAAGGTCCAACGTCCTCCTGTGGCGAAGTGTATCCTCCCGCCATCCAAATCAGGTCTTACCACTTCCAAAATAACACCAATAAAAACGTTAAAGAGCAAGAAAAGCTTATGACTGAAAAACATGTGTGTTCTCTTTGCCAATAATCTAGCAAAGAGGAAGTGCTAGTCTGCGCATGCGCGGTGGTGGGGCTGGCATCCGCCAGACTACGCTCTGACTCCCTGCCCAGTAGGGGCACCTAACTGTTTTAAATCTGAGTGTTTATTGAGTGAAAGCCAATATTTAGCAATATCAAAAGTATTAGGGAGGTAAGTATACTCTTGAAGTGAAAAGCATTTGGATTGCTGTATTATGGCATCCATCGCGTCACTTTGGGCTGGGGAAATAATGGGCCCGAATCAGCAATGTTGAAACAACTACGAGAAGATATTGTAAGGCTCATAATTAATGTCGAAACAAACCTGCTCTCTCCGCATTTGTGATTCCACCCAAGAAGATATTGATGAACCATTCCAGTGAATACTGGTACATAGGATCAATGCTAGCCATGTCTGCCACGCAGAAGAATAACACTTGTGTATTGACAGCGACAGGAATGTACTGACTACGCGTCTTATCAATGTCACGCTCCGTCTGTTCTGCTATCACCACTTTGGACTGTGAAATAGTGAATATAAAACATGATCATTATAAGATAGTGGGACTGAAACTTATAGCCCTGCCCAATATGTATCTGATGACATTTACAAATCTTTAATATTCATACAATCACATCAGTCTTAAAGAGCACCTCTGTATAAGTATCTGTATAAAGACCACTATTTAAATTTAAAATGCATAAAAACAGGAAATTTGCTCCTCTATAGCGAGACGTGTTGATAAAGTCCTGTTTGTCTAGTCCCAAGGGAGTTTTTTATAGACAGGTTTCGCTGTAGCATACTATTAACACTACGAGCTACCACATACATCTCAAAATATAATGTAAACTTTGGGCAATGGTCAAGTTGCCTAAAGGACAAAAGGTCGCATGATCGGCTTCCTACAGATAAATATCTAAATTTTCACTCCAATTATCATCTAGAAGATAAAAGGTGAGTTGTCAGGACATTGCCGATTTCATTATTACACCACCTTCTGATCACAACTGCCCCACCCACCCCACCACCCCAGAAGAAATAAACAGAGGACAACATCCATCCCTATACAATCTATCCAAAGCCTTTCTGAATACCTTGCCAGTCTCTGCAGGTAACATGATATCAAACCCTACCACAAACCCATCAACACTGAGATCACAACTAGTTAGACCTAAAGACGAGTTCTGAAAGTCTTATAAGACTAAATACCTAGGACAAACCTTGATTTCTAGTGACTTGATTTTGGACGCTTCTAGTGTCTGAATGAGATCAATGTCATCGACGGGACTTCCCTCTGAAGCACTGAGCCGGTACAGGATACGATCCTCTATCTCCTTCAGCTCACTCTTCATCCTAGCATTACTCACGATCAGCTGATTCTTTGCTTCCTCTAAATCAGGACGCTCCTCTGCAACTACTGTGCCAAGCAGCTGATCTTCTAAGCCACTGCAACACAGCAATTTCATATTTAATGTTAAATGATCAAAGGCTCATGTACAAATAAAGTAAAGAGCCCCCAAATAGACAGATACATTTGAGCAAGTAGGTTGTAGGTACATTATATATCTATATCTAACTATATCAGTCCAATCACATTTACATACATGATATCACAAATTTTCTCGGATAAAAAACCTGGTTGCTTTTGGAGCTGCAAGATGAGCTTATGCTTACCATTTAGATACTATGTGACAACTTATATTTCCTGACTCAACTCAGTAGAATACACAATACCATATGGTCAAATACACAATACCATATGGTCAAATACACAATACCATATGGTCAAAAGATCTGGCAGCGATCCGGTGAGATCATGATCCAGCAGCAACAAAAGACACCAGTTTTTATGCCGCTTCAATTAGTACTTTAACATACCACCTACATATTATGAAAACACTAGATTTTACAAGGCGAATGCATTTACCAGGATGGGGTCACATGTAGCTGGACGTCACAATCAATTACGTCATGAATGACATATCTAAGTCCGTCATAAATATTTAATAGTCCGTCAAGTTGTACGAATTGTATGTCTTATTACTTAATAAACATTCTATTGAATATTTTAAAACTATTTTGACTGGGTGGTGTTGCTGCTATTGGCAGCAACAGCATCCAGTCAAATTAGTTTCAAAATATTCAATAACATACCTGTATAGTTTTCTGGAAACTGAGATTCAGGGAATTCATGGTTCGATCGATCCCCACACGGACAAAACATAGGCGGAGCTTAGCTAGGACTGGGTGGGGCATAGCTAAAACTGGATTCATCCATTGAAATGAAAGGTCGCATAACAGCCATTAATCTAAGGTTAGAGGTCTGATTAATGAGTCACTATGGAAGGTTGATGAATGGCTAAAGTATCAAACTAGAATTATATCAAGGTAAGTTCGCAACCACAGTGTCAGGCTCTGTCTTAAAAAGAGGAACGTATGAGGTGACATAAAAACTATGCTTATGTGAAGATAACTAACTCGTTATGATATACGGACTGTATATAAATGTGACTCTTTATCTAAATGTATTTTAGGGTGTAGTACAATGTTAATTAAGATTCCTCCTATCCCGTCATTTTAATTCGGAGCCAACCCCAATAAATAAAGTGTTACTGATCACTTTATTCCATTTCTTACAAGAACAAGTACAGGTAACTTATTTCTAAAAGAATTAAACCATAGTGTTAGTCACACTGAGCGCCTAACTTGTGTGCAAACATAAATCCATATTCCAACCCTTTTTTAACTAATTAATTAATTTTAACCCTTTAACACACATATCAGCCAAAGATGGCTTCTGTAGTGGTCTTCATAAAAATCCACTTGCAGATCAAAAAGCATATTTTTGAAAATTTACATGTGGAATGACTGGCTCAATAACCGAGCCAGTCAATCCAGTCGTAGATTTTCAAAGATAGTTTTTTTTAAAACCGCAAATGGACATTTTCTATGAGAAAATTGAAATTTTCTTAATAGAAATTTGAGGGTTAAAGATATCCAGTTTTGCAAGGGAGAAACCTCTGTGAACATGGGTGGTTGTCACGGCAACGTATTAATAAGTGAGATCATGTGAAGCAAATTTGATGTGAATCCATAGTCATTCTAAACTAGTCGTGCAAAAACCAGACTTCTGAAGAAATCAGTTTTTCAGGGACGATAACATTGAAGTTGGTATTCACATACCAAATTTGGGATATATAACCCATTTAGATTTACTAGTCAAGCTATTCTCCGGAAACACGATTATAAGCAAAATGAATAAAGAATTTTTCTCAGGATATCGTCTTGAGCAAAGAACTTCTGAGAGTACTGTCTTACCTTGGCGAGAGTGTGAAGTTGACGAGTGTGACCTTAGTGGATACCTCAGGTGTATAGTGTGGATTTGGTAACTTGGTCGTAATGTAGAACTTGAAGTCATCGTGATATGGAATAATGGCATCACCCAACTTAATGACAGTGTTTCCTTGTTGTTTGAATGTCTGCGTGTATAAAGGAAACATTCATTCACTCATTAGTACATAAGGCACAACCAGACACATCTTATGTGACCACCTTTAATGCCAAAGTTTAGCCAAATTCAAAATATTTGCTTCTTAACCCTATAGCCCTCAAATTTGTTCAATAAAATTTAAATTTTCTCATAGAAAATGTCCATTGGCAGATGAAGACCATTTTTGAAAATTTACTTGAATGACTGGCTCAGTTATCGAGCCAGTCATCAGTGATAAATTTTCAAAAACAATCTTCTCTTTGTCTGCAAATGGACATTTATCAACACCAGTGTCAAAGCCATTTTTGGCTGATATGAGTGTTAAAGGGTTAAATATCAATTTGAAGGCCAAGAGTATTGTTGAAAAGTTACCACTGGAATGGATGGCTCTGTTATCGAGCTCGTTATTCCAGTGATAAATTTTCACAAATATTTTTCTCTTGATCTGCAAACGGACATTCCTCAATAGCATTGCAGAAGCTGGTTTTGGATGGCTTGACCATGAAGGGTTAACGGTCATGATTTGCTAAGAAAATCAGCTTTGCCTACTGAATGTCCATTTGTATGCCAGAAAAGCTAGTTTTAACAAATTTAACACCAGAACAATTTTGTTGCCTATTGACCCAGTTATTCGCGTGGTAAATGTTAAAACAAGGCATATCAGTAAATTGATCGATGCTCCCCGAAGGAAACTCGAAACTATGGCCAAGCAAAAAATCCTCTGTAATGTTCAGGGAACCATGAAAAGTAGGTCACACTGACCTGCTTTCCTTACGCAACACACCTTCCGTGCATAATGCATCCATATACCAAGTTTAGTTCCTTTATACCAAAAACTCCTGAAACCAAAACCGGGACAACAATTTTCTGTGATGTGCAATGAGTAATTCACACTGACCTACTTTTCATAGAATGCACATCATCTCAGTAAGATGCATTCATATACAAAGTTTCATGATCATACATGTATAAAGTCTTGAAGCTGTGGCCCGGACAATCTTGTAGACTAACGTTCAGTGAACCATGAAAGGCAGGTTAAAATAAAGTCATGCTAACCTATGTTTCATATCCTGCACACCATCTTAAGATGAATCCAACTAGAAAGTTTAATGACCATACATATAAAACTCTTGACACTACAGCTCGGACAAAAATTTTATGTAATGTTCAGCGAACTATGAAAAGTAGGTCAAAAGTAGCGTACGCTAACCGACTATTAATCCATGGAATATTTCTCCTTAATATGTATACAAATACTAAGTTTTATGATAATACATTTAAAACTCTTGAGACGACAGCAAGGACAAAAACTTTATGTAATATTCAGTGAACTGTGAAAAGCAAGTCAAAAGTATGTCATGCTGACCTACCTTTCGGAAACTGCACATCTTCTTAAGATGTATCCACATATCAAGCTCCATGATCATACATTTAACTCTTGAAACTACAGCCAGGACAAAATAATGATTTAATTGTCCATTGAATATATGGAAAAAATTAAAATCATTTTCATTATGATTGGGGCTGTAAATTTGTATTGACATTATTTAAGACCTCAATGAATGTTTATTGAAAAAGATTCTTCTAATTCTTGGTAGATACTGCATGAGGATAGTGGACACCATTTGGATACTTATATCGGAGGCATCTTCCACTTAGGGCTGCACGATTTTTGCTTTGAAACATCGCGATCGATTTTCGATTAAATCGTAGGTCCAAATTCCCAAAAGTATAAACTGGGGAAACGTGGCAAGTCACCAAAACTGGGACTTGGAATTTCAAGAAAAATTTGAAATAAATGACACAAGAATAGCATGAAATTAGAACACAATTTCATGCGACAAATTCTTACCATCCTACGTCTATGCTTAATGTATACCTTATATCCATCATCGCGGGAGTGAAATTATTAATTGGGACCGCCTAAATATTGTGCATAGTTTAATAAACACCGTTTATTACATCAAAATTTGACATAAAATGTCGTCGAGTAAAAATATAAATCTCGCTTCCGCTTATAGCCTCCCTTTGTAGGACGAGATTAGGTCATTACCCGAGTAGCGCGAAGACACTAATATTAGTATGCGGGGAGATACTGCGCAATCCATATACACAGGACAGTAGCTTTGAGTAGCTACGATAGTAAGTGTATACTCGTCCTATAGCGCCTGAAATTGCTAAAAACAATTAAAAAGAATTATGTTCGGTGATTATTGCTTAACACTCTGCAACAAAGTATATACTTGGTATTTCATGACAGACTCAGGGTCTGCAGCGAAAGAAAGAAAATTATATGGCGATTCGATGGGGTAACTAGCTGGTTTTCTCAATGACAAAGGTGTTACCTCGCTATTGTTAGTTGGTTTACCATAAAGTTTTGTGTTTTGATAAGGACTTAGTGAACACATGCGTGAAGCAATCAAGAAAAAAACACAATGGATACATCCGCGGATGGATTATAACTGTATTCTTTTACTGCTGAATGATGAGTTTTAAAATCTTATAGTCTGCTCAATTTGTTCAGGTTTTTTTGATTTTTTTCAATTACATCGTAGAAAATCGCAATTTTTTCCACGATTTTCGATTAAATCGCGAAATCGCGCAAGCCTACCTCCACTTCGCCTATGGCTCGACAAAATGCACAGCTATATGTTTATGAATTATACCAATGTACATTTCGAGTTTTAGCCATGTCCCACCCATCTCTAGCTAAGCTCCGCCCACACCTCGCTTGAGTTGGGATCAATCAATCGATCCCTAAACTCGCTATCAATTTCCAAAAAAATATACAGGTAAGCCGTTAGATATTTTGAAACTAATTTGACTGGGTGCTGTTGCTCCCTATGGCAGCAACACCCAGTCAAATTGGTTTCAAACTATTCAACAGAATGTTTATTAAATAGTAAAGTCATACAATTCATACGTGGCAGACTTAAGGGTTTAAGACGGAATAAATCAAGTCATTCATGCTGTAATCGATTATGGCATTATCCTACAGGTCACATAGTTGATTATGACATCATATGATGGATGGATAAACTGGAAAGGTCCTACGATGGATGGATAAACTGGAAAGGTTCATTAACATGTGAATAGTAGTGTCTTATACTCCCCCATACCTGTCTAAGAAGAATTGGTTCCAATGCCGGATCTAACTCTGTGGCAACGTTCTCTAGTAAACAAGGCTTGCCAAAACGTACAGCATTCTCTAAACTACGCAGGAAATCTTTGTCCGACAACTTGATGATGTCAATTCCATTATCACGCTCCTACAACAGGAAGAATCAATCTAACTTGATGTCAGCAATAATATGAATATGGGATACCTTATCCGTAAGCAATAACTATGGCATGTCCTCATACTACACCGGATTCATCAAGTATTTGATCAGTCACTTAAAGCCATGGAGAGTTACTACATGCTGATAGAAACGAGACTGATGCCTACATGGACGGATAGCCAAAACAAATTCTAGATACAACTGTTATAAATTATGTTAAGAATCATATTATGCAATGAAGAATCTAAGGAAGCAACTCCAACTGTGTTAACATCGCAGATAAGCACTGAATTTTAAAGTAATATTTAGTAACGGTATGGCTCTGCAACCTTCCCATTTCATAACAAGCGTTTTTAATTAAGTGAGGTTACTTTATCCCTCACAGAACATTAAAAAACTAATTCTTTATGAAGTAAACTATGTTATGTTGAATATTTTGAAATTAATTTGACTGGTAGCTGTTGCTGTATAGGAATAGGTTCCTGTTATATTTGCTTAAAATGTTCAACACATTTCCTATATAGTTGTCTTGAAATCTCCAACATACACACACGCGCAGACAGACACGCAGACAGGCAGGCACACATGCACGTGCACAGGCACACAAACATTAACCCTTTCCTCGAATTTGTTCAAGAAAATTTCAATTTTCTCATAGGAAATGTCGATTAGCAGACTGACTATTTTTGAAAACCTGCCACCGGAATGACTGGCTCGGTTATCGAGCCAGTCATTCCAAGTGTAAATTTTCAAAAAGTCTTCTCTTCTTCTGTAAATGGAAATTTCTCAAGACTATTGCAGAAGCCATTTTTGGCTGATGAGGGTTAAAGGGTTAAGCAATCGTCAGTTTATTTCTTTCTTAACACTTTCGAGCATACAGACCTGAACATTATGATGTAAGAAATCACTAAGAAGCCAGATCTACATACCAGATTTTTAACCCATTTGTTTGCTTGTCCTTGAGGGTCAATGAACAATGACCAGCGCCTTGAGAACTGGACAATGACACCATTCTCCACAGAGAGATTATCTTTGGGCAGGCCAGCTATCTGCCAGCTACGAATCCTCACAGGATCACTGAGGGTTCCGATCAGCGTCGGATCATCAGTCTGTGGAACATTGTACTTGACAAGCAAATCTGTCCATTCCTTCTGCATTGTGGCACGATATTCTCCCTACAATCGACAACAATTCAATACTCAGGTCATTAATCCTTTAATGGTCAAGCCGGCCCAAACCGACCTTTGCAGTGGTCTTGTGGAATGTCCATTTGCAGTCCACGAGAAGACTATTTTTGAAATTTTACAACTGAATTGACTGCCTCGATGTCTGAGCTAGTTATTCCAGTGGTAAATTTTCAACATTTTTCTTCTCTTGGTCTGTAAATAGACATCCAATAACATAATTTTTAGATTTTCTTCACCAAATCTGACTATTAAAGGGTTAAGCATGTTAGAATATACGAAACATAGCATATGCAATGATATTTTACAATAATAGTTCATCATCACAGAAACATGGCATGTACACACCAGGACGTAGTTCCATGAATGGTGTTTATAAGCACAAACAACCATGATGCACTATGGTGACATAGGCAGCCTTGTCAGAAATGTCAGACTATGCTAGAGCTGTGACTTGATGATGATGATGATGATGATGATGATTATTACCATTTTCTGTGGCTGTAGTTGTAGAAATATCCTACAGTTGCAATAAATCCTTTTTCACTTTTGATCACCTCAGGGAAAATCTTTAACTTCTAGATCTGAGTGTACCGAGTCCTGCTTTCTTGAGGTCACCTTGTAGCACGCTTAATAGATTTATGCAATGACATCCTTTCTTGGCTTTATATTTGCTGGCTCCAAGTAAGGAGAATTCCAAGGCTCTCGCTGCTTCTTGCAATCTTAGAACATGGCCAAACATGGATGATCTTTGCTCAGCGAGTTTTACAGACAGTGAAAATATATTACACATCTTGCATAACGCATCATTGGAAATAATACTGTCTGGCCATCAGTGTCCAGTGATGGTGTGGAAGTGTTTGCGGTGACAGGCATCAAGTTTGTCTAGAGCTGCCCTACTGTTATAGTTATACAGCATCAAGGATATGCAGGTTGCATTGCATAAACTGGTCTTTTTTAGTTCATGCTTTATCGATATGTATATGTGGGTGAACTCTGTTTTGGATTCATTCATAAAGACATTCTCAATTTTTTAGTTTGTTTGCAGCTATTGGGAGTCGTTCATCAATGGGTTAAGCAAATGCACGACCACTAAGTGTTGCATAGTCAATGCATATGGCCCAATTACTGAAAAATCCAGAGGATACATCAATATTAGATTCCTTCTATGCAGAACTGATCTCTGCCATTACAATCCCAGCCAGATGGCAACTGTCCATATGTGGAGCTTTCAACTCCAAGCTTCGTAAACTCAGCACTGTGGACACAAATTCAGGACATGGCTTTATAACGCATGAGGTCGTATGGAGAGGGCACATGCAACATCAATGGAGATGCACCGGTGGCATTCCTTCTAGGTCCAATAGCCTATTGCCACAATTATGGTTTTCAAACACCCACGCTGTCACTTGACACCATGGACAGAACATAGCGATTGCAAAGCCCCAGCATGCTCTAAGGCTACAACAACAGTCTTCGACCAAAATAGACTTCATACTAAGTAAAACACGAGCAAAGCTTCTACTTTGAAATGCTCATTCCTATGGAGCTGCATACCTCAATTCTGACCATATAAGCCAGTCATTATACGCTTTCAGATGAACAATTTCTAACTAATCGACAAACCCAATACCAGGCAAGAGGATAGTCACCTATGACCGACTCAAGCTCATCAGTGATATTGAAACTCAAATGTCATACAAAAAGGACTCCGGGAGGCCCAGAGTTCTTACTAGTCAGTGCTATCAGAAACATTAACTGTTACTAGACTTGTGAGCCAAAAGTAAAAATTATGTACGTGCACAAATTTGGAGTAGGTTCTATTATAAAATGCATTAGCTATACCAAGAATAATGTACGCCAACACAAGTATGTGTCTACCGTTTATTGTGCCAGCAATTTAATACTCTAAAAAAATCAAGCTTCTTTCCCCTTGAATACCCATTTGAAGGCCAAGAGAATAAGTGGCTCGGTTATCCAGTGGTTCCATTGGTAAATTCTAAAAAAATACTCTTCTCTTGGCTTACAAATGGACATTCTACAACACAAAGGTCGGTTTTTGCTGGCTTGATCATTAACAGTTTCATGGTCAAGACGGCCAAAACCGGCCTCTACAACAGTCTTGAGGAATGTCTATTTGCAGGCTAAGAAAACAATTTCTGGAAATTTACTACTGGAATGACTGGCTTGATAACTGAGCCAGTCATTCCAGTGGTAACTTTTCAAAAATAGTCTTCTCTTGGCCTACAAATGGACATTCAATAAGTAAATATTTTGATTTTTTTTTTTAATTTAGCCATTAAAGGGTTAATGAGCTGCAGTTGCCATATCTTGACAGTGAATCAAATCAAAGTGCTTACAAACTGAACATCTATAACCCTTACCACTCTGATGTCAAAATTTAAAATTTTCAAATTAATGTAAAAGATGAACTGGTGTTTATTTTTCAATAAATTTGGTGGAAGATGGTGCTGTCGTACACAGCAACATCTTCCAACAAATTTGTTGAAAAATGTACACCAGTTTCATTGCCATTAACACAGTAAAAAGATATATTGACACCAGAGTGCTAAGTGTTAAGACTTAGACACGTAAATTAAATATGCGATATGACAACCTAACTACAATTGGCATATGCTTGTCTTGAATAGATGGTACTAACAGATATGACAACCACAGATCAATAATGTTCCACGTCTGCGAAACAAAATGATTTCAAAAACTTTAATCATGCCAGAATAAACAATAAATAATTTAAGATTAAAATATGTTGAAACTGATTTGAATGGGAGCTGGGAGCCAATGGCAGCAACAGATTCCAGTCCAATTAGTTTCAAAATATTCAACCGCTTTTCTGTACTATGATCTTGATGCTGTGACTCTGGAATTTCAAGGGTTAAACGGTCGAAAGATGCAGATAATATTAACTATCATACTGACCGTAAAAGGTCCAAGATAGGCGACATATCCTGAAGAGATGAGTACATCACCCACAATGTTACCAATAACCTTATTCAGGTAGTCGACTGTTTCCTGCCAGCGTTCCTTCTCATCCGCCAGGCCTCCAATTAACTGAAGAGTAATTTAAAGAAATGCTTGTTTACAAAATTCATCAATATGTCTATCATTCACTTCATTCTATAGTTAAATAAGTGTTGTGGTAAAAAGATAGCAATTCATTAACCCGTTAACACTTATATCCGCCAAAAAATGGCTTCTGCATTGGTTTTGAGAAATGTCCATTTGCAAACCTAAAGAAGACTATTTTTGAAAATTTACCACTTGAATGACTGGCTCAATAATTGAGCCAGTCATTTCAGTGGTAAATTTTCAAAAATAGTCTTCTCTTGGTCTGCAAATGGACATTTTCTATGTCGAGGTTTAAACAATTCGAGGTTTAAAGGGCTAAGACGGGTCGTCTTAAAAAAAGGAACCGCCAAGATTTGGTACACAAAAGCTATTTACCATAGAGGTAATGTGTTGTGTTAACTGACCACTTGTCTTTATTGACCACTGTTTGATCTGTTCTGCAATAGCATGGATAAACTGAATTCATTATTTAACCCGTTGACCCCCAAATTTGTTCAAGAAAATTTCAATTTTCTCACAGAAAATGTCCATTTGCAGACCAAGAGAACTGTCTTTGAAAATTTACCACTGGAATGACTGGCTCGGTTATTGAGCCAGTCATTTCAGTGGTAAATTTTCAAAAATAGTCTTCGCTTGGTCTGCAAATGAACATTTCTAAATATCACAGCAGAAGCCGTTTTAGACTGATATGAGTGTTACAGGGTTAAGAAGTATTGAAAGTAATTCATACAATTTGTATGCAAAATACATTCATATTCATTGTACAAGCAGAAGAAATCAGATGTTGAGAGAAATATAGGGCATGTTGACTTATAGAAATGGATATTGTTTGATCAAATGTTATATAAACTTTATAATATCTAACTTTCCGAGGCATTTTTAGCCAATAACATTTATCTCAGTAATTTCACTATTGCAAAAGGTTCAGTTCAAATGATAAAAAAAATTCTTATATTTATAATATTTTTATATACCATAAGTGTCTTTTCCTACATATGTAATTGAAATACCGTAATTTCTCGACTAAAGGCCGCCCTCGAATATAGGACGCTGTCCCAAATTTGACCAAAATCCGCCCAAAAAACTCTTGTATTCAAGTATAAGACGCCGTTAAATTTAGAAAAAACGTACCTTAAAAAAATCGAAAATTGGTATAAAAAATAACCATCACTCAGCGCTATGTTTAATGCATGACTAAGAATTATCATGGTGGAAGAGAAATTATTAAATAGGACTGCCTAAATATCGTGTATCTTCAATAAAGATTGTTTATTACATCAAAATCAATCTAATTTTGCCATAAAATGTCTCCTTGAAAACATCTAAATCGTGTGATAGAAACAGATTGTTATGGCTCTTTTGCGTTTGGAGGCGCTGTGTGATATTATGCGCTAACAGGAGTCAGTTATCTGGCTCTTTTGTGATTGGAGGCGCTGTGTAATCTTATGCGCTAACAGGAGTTGGTTATCAAACGGGTACGGGAACATTCAGTTCCTATCGCGCAATGATGATATATAGCAATTTCCGAGTCCAGAATATTTAGATCCGAGTACTCGCTCTAATGAGAATAAAGATCTTTTGCGATTGGAGGAGAATCACGTGATTTATACACGTATCTTTTCTCGACGCCATTTTATGTCAAATTCTGGATTAATTTTGATGTAATAAGTGATATTTATTAAAGAATAAGCAATATTTAGGCGCCCCAATTTAATAATTTCACTTCCGCTTGGTGTTTTTGGAGTATACATTAAACATAGTCGTCAGGCGGCGCGAATTGTCTAGGGTAACATTTAGTTCAATTTCCGTGGTATAATCTGTGACTTTTTAAGAAAAATTTCGACCCAAAAATGTGCGGAAGGAATGTTCTCGATTATAGTACGCAACCCCCTTTCTAGTACATGTATTTTGACAAAAAAACTGCGTCCTTTAGTCGAATTTTAACGGTAATAAATTTTTCCATCAATTAGTTTTCCATCGTCAAATTATTATATAGACTGTGTGAATGTTCATTACATTAGGATGTTGGTGTAATGCTGACAGGCAGTCTGTACTTACTTTATCTGCGCGTACAAGTCTTTCCTCACACTGTTTAGTTTTCCTCTCAAGTTCCTCTTTCTTGTGAACACAGTCTTCATATTTAGCTTGAAGCATGGCAATACCTTCCTCTACTTCATTCAGTCGCGACTTGGCCGCATCCAGTATTTGCTGCGTCTCGGCTAACTCAGACTGGGCTTGTTGTAAGGCCTCACGCTTCGGTGCCACTCCCTTGGCTACAAAGTGGTACTTATGCATGGCACGCACCCACTGACAGATGGACGTGCAAGCTTTAGACACCTGAAATGGAAAGCTTATTTTAACCCTTTAATGGTCAAGCCGCCCAAATCCGGCCTCTGCAATGGTCTTGAGGAATACCCATTTGCTGACCAAGAGAAGACTATTTTTCACAATTTTTCACTGAAATGCCTGCCTTGATAACTGAGCCAAGCATTTCAATGATAACTTTTATAAAATATTCTTCTCTTGGCCAGCAATAAATAAGGAAAATTTAAATTTTCTTATCAAGAAAATTGAAATCTTTACTCAGTGAATGTCTATTTGTAAGGCAAGAGAAGAATATTTTTGAAGGTTTACCACTGGAATGACTAGCGGAATAACCGAGCAAGTCATTTATGTGATAAATTTTCAAAAATTGTTTCCTCTTGGCCTGTAGATTGCCCTGTAGATGGACATTTTCTATGATAAAATTAACATTTTCTTGACCAAATCTGACAAGTTAACGGAAGGGAAAAGGGAAATAGCAAATGATATTTATTGGTAACTTCATACAATATTAAATAAACTACCACCAGTAAAAAATGGAAATGAATTGAGATTATTTGAGAAAAAGCGTTAAATTTTACTAAATCTAGCTCTTAGCTTGGACCCAATTAGTGACATCACTGGTGCTTCGCACTCCTCTGTGTGTCAACTGTGTTTGCAGGTATACCGTGCACTCGAATATAACAAAAGCAAACCGTACCATAATCTAGTTTCCTAAGTGGTATGAATAGTATTCTCTGTAGGCGCCGATTAACTCACTACTGTTAATTCAATATTAATCCTTTTGAAAACATTATATTTGAAAGTCACTTTTTCTGGTGGAAGCAACAAGTTTCAGTCAAAATGATTTAAAAAAACACCGCTGGTTTCCAAGGTTGCAACATGATACTTACTGAATATTTTCAAGTTCGTGTGACTGAAAGTATATCCTGTCGCTGAAAACAACGGCTTGCAGGCAAATTGTGTTAAAATTAGACAGTACTTTACCTGTAGAAAGTAGTGGCTAATCAGCTTAAGGCGAATATAACTGAGATTATATGACGGCTGTAGGCATATTATTTATTCGCTCAGCGTACACCAGAGCACATAGGACCAGGTGCATCATTAATTGCTTCCCGCTAGAATGACATAAATGGTATATAGCTGCATTTTTCAAATTATTCAGATTTATTTCTGTTTTTTACTGGTGGCTATAGGTTGATTATTATTATATAAAGATATCATTCAAAAGCATATGTTAGTTCCCTGGTCCTTTTCTTTAAGTGCTAAGCAGTATTAATTACATTGGAAAGTAGAATTTCCAGACTTGATTACTAAAAACCTCTACTTGCAAATCTAGCTTTCATACCTTTGCAATAGCAGCTGGCTGGAAATCTTCATTGTCCATAAGCGGCTGTATTCTTTTGATGACATCTTCACCAATGTTATCTTTGTCATATTTAAACAGGCTCTCAAGAAACCTTGCTGGGTCCTGTAGCAAAGCCTTGCCCGGCTCCCAGTAGTCATCAATCTTCACACCAGGCTATGAACAAACAATACATAGGAAATATACAATCAGGCACATACACATGCGCACACATGCACAAAGACACATAAAAATCAAGATTTAATAGAAACATGTTAATCAAGATGAATATCTGTTTGGAAAATAGATCGCACACAACAGATGACATGATGCAAAACTTTAACCCTTTACCCATAAACTAGTCAATATCTCAATTTCCAGACAGGTGTATGGGAAAGCTCATGAGTATTTTAAAACTTATTAGACTAGAGTCTGTTGCTGCCTTTAATTCTCGGATGCCACTTAGATCGCTAAGTTGAAACAATCCGCCACTCCTTGTAGGGTTCGACCAAAAAATCCAATATAGTTATCAATCTTGATAAGTTGTGATAAATTCTGATTAACAGTAACTTTTATTTCTCTGTAACTAGGGCTACTCAGTTTGGCTTACAGCCATATCGGTTTCGATATGACTTTTCATATTTGTCTTAACCGAATATTGGTTTTATGGACGACTTCTATTAGGCATGTCAACAAAAAGTTGAAATCCATTCTCTAAAAGGCTTAAAAAACGATCGTCAATACCACGAAAATATAACACTATTTCCCTGTATAAATTCTTGCAGCCATACACATATGCTTAACGTCAGATGATTGTGGGAGTGAACTTATTATCTGGGACCATTAGGTACTCTGTAATAACCATGATTTATTACATCAAAATTAATATATTAATATATTTTATGTCGTCATGAAAAAATACAAATCCCGGCCTGCGGTTTGGATTCAGAAATCGGAAACTACTATTATTATCGCGTCATGGTGACCAAGTACTGTACTTTAGATTTGATCAGAGTTTCATACAAGAAAGTTTGGATATTTCAGTTGTCTCTATCTCGCTCTCTCATGGGATAATAATATACTATATGTTTGAAGTGTTCAATGATTGATGAGAGTTCTCTGTTATTCATACCTTTTCTCCAGGAACCTTCTTTGGCTTAACACTTCTCATGATAGAGACAGCTTCAATGACCATCCTCACTCCCTCTGGTGGCCGAGTCATGGCTCTCACTTCAACCACATCATTCTTGTTCAGAGACTTAAGACTCGCCAGAGCAGATTCCTAATAAATAAGAGCAGAAAATATATAAGATAAGTATATCATCCTCATCACAGCAGGAGGTCGTCATCGTTGTAATGGTGGAAATTGTACTGGTAGTAGTAGTAGTAGTAGTAGTAGTAGTAGTAGTAGTAGTAGTAGTAGTAGTAGTAGTAGTAGCAGCAGCAGTAGCAGTAGTGGCGGTGGTGGTGGTGGTGGTGGTAGTAGAATTGTAGTAGTGGCACCAGAAGTACTAGGTAATATTAGGTAGTAGTAGTAGTAGTAGTAGTAGTAGTAGTAGTAGTAGTAGTAGTAGTAGTAGTAGTAGTAGTAGTAGTAGTAGTAGTAGAATAAACAAAATTATGGATTTCTTTTTTCTTGAGAGAGTTGATACGTACCTCCCTAACACTCTTTGCTATTCCCTTTCACTCAATAAACACTCAGATTAAAAAAGTTAGGTGGCCAGGTACTCAGATGACAGCCTGGTGGATGCCAGCCCCAAACTCGCGCATGCACAGACTAGCACTTCCTCTGACTAATTTATTGGCCCACACACATGAAACTTAAGAAAGCCTGAATACCGCGCCTCTGTAGGTGGAGAGGCCGGGTCCGTGTTAGGGAGGTAAGTATCAACCCTCTAGTGAAAAAAGAAATCCGTGATTTCGATTATTTCATTTCAAGAGCATAGTTACCGCCCTAACACTCTTTGATATTGCCAGAATTCGTCAGTGAATTCGGCGGGAGGGAGGCGTGGTCAAAAGACCAGCTCTTCCCTATGCGCTTTTCTGCGTTTAAGACACTAAACTTCTGAAATTGTGTGAAAACACAACCAGGGAATGATTTGAACATCAGATAACACAACCGACGGCTTTGAGAAGACAATATGTCATATGCATATTTTCAAAATCGATAAGGCAGGAGAGGATTCGAGGTGTCACACAGGTAATGGTCGGTAAAACTCAAGTCACAGTGCTACTGGGCTACCAAGATAATGTCGTCCGCAGGGACCCCATTAAACAGGGCAGTGGAAGCCACCACACCGTGGACACTGAGCCTTGGCAAAGTCAACTTGTTTACCTGTGGCAGATTTATGACAAAACTGAATACATTCTACAATCCACCTGGAAATGGTGTCCTAGGATCCGTCCGCTATTCTTGTGTACGTTGTTTATACCTGTTTAATGCACGGTCTGGACACCATGCTTTTGAATTAGGATCATATCTAGTCAAAGCTGGTAAAAACATGGGTTGACCTGGATATTTCAGACTGATTTTTAGCCATGAAATTAATCCTAGATAGAAGCCTAAGGCCTTCCCCAGTAACCACATAATAGTTTGCCTCAGCTGATAAGGCATGAATTTCGCTTCTCTGCCTAGCCGAGGCCGCAGCAACTAAAAATAGTTTTAAGTGTCAACATTTTCATAGAAATGGAACTTAGTGGTTCAAATGGCTTATCTGCTAATACCTGAAGCACTAGTGATAAACTCCAAGACGGAATCACAGGGGGATTCCTTGGTCTTAGATTGCCCATGCCTTTGATTAAAGTATTTAATGTACTTACTTCGTCACTTCCCCTATTAGCCAAACAAGGGATAACTGACATTAAAGCTGATTTATAACCAGCAATAGAGCTAGGCTTGAGGCTATAGGCATCATACAGGTGCCAGAGGAAATTGGCTACTACCTGAATAGATGAATCCATTGGATTAATACATCTTTTTGAGCACCATTCTGCAAATCTGTTGATTTTATAATTATATGCTCTGGAGGTTGACCCCCTCCTGGCTTTTGCCATAAACATGGCTGCTTGCTCAGAAAAGCCCTCCTTAATTCTAGATTCCTTGACAACATCCACACAGTCAATCTGAACATTGACGGATTGTTGTGAAGGGCCTTGCCCTGGAAGATAATATTGTCCATCAGAGGCAGAGGGACCGGATTGCCGACCAGAAGGTCCAGCAGATCCGTATACCATGATCTGCTTGGCCGATTTGGGAAGATCAGAAGCACTTGGCACTCCTCCTGTCTGATTTTCTGAAGAATTCTTGGAATCAGGATTGCTGGAGGGAATGTGTATGCATACATTCCCACCCAGCTGATAGCTAACGTATCTGTTGCGATAGCGCTCGGATCTGGAATCGGAGAGATGTACATCCTCATCTTCGCATTCTTCTTCGTTGCGAATAAATCTGTTGGTTTTCCCCAGTGGTTGAACAGACGATCCGCCACACATTGATTTAGTTGCCATTCCGTAGGTAAAACACTCATCTTTCGGCTCAATGAGTCTGCTAGCAGATTCAACCTTCCCGGAATATGAACTGCTTTCAAGGGGATCCTGTGACCAAGGCAACAGCAAAGCAATTTCCATGTCATCATATAGAGACTGGGTGACTTCGTTCCACCCTGGCGGTTTATGTAAGTCACTACTGTTGAATTGTCTGATCGAACCAGAACAATCTTGCCCTGAACCTTCATTAAGAAATGTTCCAGGCCCAGGACTACTGCTCGTGATTCCAGTAGATTGATATGTTCTTGTGACTGATTCAGATTCCAAAGCCCTGAAATTGTGGCTTCTTTCAGGCAAGCTCCCCATCCCTACATTGATGCATCTGTATACATCGTTATCTGAGGGTGGGGAGGGGTGAGCAACACCCCTGCCAGGAGATTCTCTCTTACCATCCACCATTGAAGGTGGTGAACAAGAGGCCCAAGGGGCCTGTGTCGCTCACTGGAGCACCATCAATTTTTGTCAAAATTGTTGGTGGGTGGTTTAGCAGTCTTTTAAATGAGTTGGTGGGCATTTTTGCAAGTGCAATATGGCCGCCAAACAGAATACATTTTGATTGCCCCACGGCGCCCATGATTTTTTGATGGATCAACTTCCCTTGCACAAATTTGAATGGTCCAAATTTTGGCATGATCCCCTCAGCGGTTCTGAAGGAGTCATTTTCGTGAAAACCCGGTCATCCAAGATGGTCGTCGAACCATTTGGTAAATCAAGTCCTCTTGAACAAACTTGGCTTACCTTGTGGCCTAGATGAAGATTCTGCAAGTGGTTTCGGAGAAGATTTATAAAGACATTTCCTGAAATTGGCCGAAATCCAAAATGGCCGCTGGGCAAATTGCCCGATCTGGCTCATTTGAACAAACTTGGATCCTTATGCCCCAAGGATGCTTCCTGCCAAATATAATTGAAATCGGCCTGGTAGTTCTCGAGAAGACATTTTAAATATGCCATTGCTTAATCATGGTAGCTTTTGAGGAGAAAATTATGCAAGATGGCCGCCAAAGCGTTTATCTGACAGTTTCGAAAATTGCAAATTTGAGATCAGAATACCCAAAAACCTATATAAATCCAATTTCGGCCTCAAAATCCATCAAATAAAAAAATCCAATATGGCCGCCAAACATGCTATATTTTGATTGGCCGACGGCGGCCATATTTTTTGATGGAGCAACTTCTCTTGAACAAACTTTAATGTCCCTTAATCCCTAATCATATCTGCCAAATTTCGGCCCGATCCCTTCAGCGCGTCTGGAGAATAAGTCATTTTCACTACAACTAGGTCAACCAAGATGGCCGCCGAACCATTTGACCAATCAAGATCCCTTGCCATAAATCATATTTCATGAGGTTTGCATCAATCCACCAAGCCGTTGCGGAGAAGATTTTTAAAGACGTTTCCTAAAATCGGCCTAAATCCAAAATGGCCGCCGGACAAATTGGCCGATCGGGTTCATTTGAACAAACTTAGATCTCTATGCCCTATTAATGCTTCCTCCCAAATATAATTCAAATCGGCCCAGTGGTTCTTGAGAAGATGTCGTTTAAAGAATTCCCCATTGCTTTACTATGGGCCCATTTATTTACTATGGGAGCCTTTGGCGGGAAAACAAACCAAGATGGCAGCCAAAGCGTTTATCCAACAGTCTCGAAAGTGGCATATTTGAACTCGCCACACTGATAAGCATATATAAAGCAATTTTCGCCATCAAAATACATCAAATACAAAAAAGCCAATATGACCTAGCAACGCTGAATTTTGATTGGTTGATGGCGGCCATGTTTTTTAACGAACAAACTTCCATTGAACAAACTTGAAAGGCGCTTGGTCCCTAAGCATATTTACAAAATTTCAGCTCTATCCCTTCAGCGGTTCGGGAGAAGTCATTTTCGCGAAAACTAGGTCATCCAAGATGGCCGCCAAGCAAATCAGCCAATCAGGTTGCCTTGAACAAACTTGGGTCTACCACTGCCACAGATGATGTGCTATGAGGTTTGAATCAATTCCTCCAGCGGTTTCGGAGAAGATTTTTTAGTGTTTCTAAAAATCAGCCATTTTGGCCGACGGCCATCTTGGATTTTGACCGATCCGCTTTGTTTGAACAAACTTAGATCTCTATGCCCTATGAATGCTTCCTCCAAAATATAATTGAAATTGGCCCAATGGTTCTTGAGAAGAAGTCGTTTAGAGAATTCCCCATTGCTTTACTACGGGCCTATTGCTTTACTATGGGAGCATATGGCGGGAAAACAAACCAAGATGGCAGCCAAACCGTTTATCCGATAGTCTCAAAGTGGCATATTTGAACTCGCCACACTGATAAGCATATATAAAGCAATTTTCGCCATCAAAATACATCAAATACAAAAAAGCCAATATGACCAACAAACGCTAAATTTTGATTGGTTGATGGCGGCCATGTTTTTTAACGTACAACCTTCCCTTGAACAAACTTGAATGGACCTTGGTCCCTAAGCATATTTACCAAATTTCAGACCTATCCCTTCAGCGGTTCGGGAGTTGTTTTCGCGAAAACTAGGTCATCCAAGATGGCCGCCGAGCAAATCGTTCAATCAGTTTGCCGTGAGCAAACTTGGGTCTACCCTTGCACTAGATGATGTGCTATGAGTTTTGAATCAATTCCTCCAGCGGTTTCGGAGAAGATTTTTTAAAGTGTTTCTAAAAATCGGCTATTTTGGCTGGTGGCCATCTTGGATTTTGGCCGATCGGCTTCGTTTGAACAAACTTTAATCTCTATGGCCTAGGGATGCTTCCTGCCAAATATAATTGAAATCGGCCCAGTGGTTCTTGAAAAGAAGTCGTTTCAAGAAAAAGTTGACGGACGACGGATGGACGGACGATGGACGGTCGCCACGGCATAAGCTCACTTGGCCTTTCAGGCCAGGTGAGTTAATAAGAGGCTCCAATACCAGCACATTTGAGTCCAGCGATCCTGTGCTCTGGGTCCACTGTGTCATGAGAAACAGATGGATAGGCCGCCTGCGTAAGGCTGCCTGTGGAATGACTAGTTCCAATGAAACCATCAACCCAGCATTCTCAAGTAAACCTGTGCCAGGACATGATGACTGTTGCACACTGACTGTATTACTGAGATGAGTATTGTACCCTCTCCTGAGTTGGATAAACATATCCTATCTCCAGATCGAAGAACATTCCCAGGTAAACAAACTTCTGGGATGGAGTCCGCTCTGATTTTTTAAAGCTGATTATCGAGCCTAAGTCTGTGAGAGTTTTTAGAACTATCTCCAGATTTGCTGATAGACTTTCCTGATTGTGTGCTTTTAACAGCCAGTCATCTATGTATGTACAGACTGCTATGCTTCTCTTGCAGAGGTATGCTGTTATCCCAAGGATCACCCTGGTGAAGACGCGAGGAGCTGTTGAAATTCCGAAGGGTAAAACCCTGAATTCCCACTGACAGCCCTGGAATGCAAACCTCAGGTACCGGCGGAAACTCCTCGCCATTGGAATGTGAAAATATGCATCTTTCAAATCTATTGATACTGTCCACATTCTCTTCTCCAACCCTGCCAACACCGATTTCACTGTTTCCATTTTGAAACTTGGCGCGTCTATGGACTTGTTCAGTGGCTTGAGGTTGAGAATTTGTCTCCACCCTCCAGTGCTTTTTGTCACTAGGAACACGGTTGAATAGAAGCCCGGACAATTTTGTGCCGGTTGAATTGCTCCTTTTTGTATGAGGGAATTTATTTCCTCCTCTATACACAACCATTGACCTGGATCTCTTGGATTTTGAGTCCAGATCAGAACCAAAGACAGCTGCTATGGCGGACCTACTATCCTGACTGAAAGCTATCGTAAGACTAAGCGGTCCTGAGTCAACCGCTCCCACTCTTGTCAGTGATGGGCCAGACGCTCCCCCCCCCACCCCGCCCCCCCCCCCCCACTGGTCCACCTAGGAAGAGATGGACATGAGCAATGCAAGAGTGGCACTGTCTCTGGATCCAAAAGCACTGGAACGGTCCTTACTGTGGCAACCGGCCCATCAGGCACGGTTACTATGACCAGATTCTCGCGCGCCATGGCCCGCACCGAGCGCACCTCGGTGTGCGGTCGACTGTCTGGCTGGCTGTGCTGGAGGAGCATGCGCCCCCCCTCGCTGCTGGTCATAGCACGCATGGCCGAGGACGGCGCTACGCTGGTGCCTGGCCTCTGACTTGGCCACCACCACCCTGTGCCTGCTGAGGACGGTACACATTCCATTCTGCGGAGCTCTTCAAAGTGCTCGCGCAGAGCCCTCTTGTTATTCACCTTGAAGGTGCCTACATCCCTCACCCCCAAAGAGACCTGGACCTGTCATAGGTGTATGCAGAAGCCTATTGTACAGGTCCAGGGACTGGCAGAGATTGTCAAGTGCAAACGTGCGCCGCGCTCAGACACTCTTGGTAACTGACCGGGTTAAACAATCCAGAGCCAGGTTAATACCATCCTGGATGGCCCTCTGGACTGTTACCGGACTTGCTTTGCGCGATGCGGATGCCGCGGGAGACGTGTGAGAGTGCTGCGATGGATGTCCTCGAACTCTCCTCCGCATCGCGCAATGCGGTGTTAGCCAAGCGCAGCGCGCTCGTGCACAGCGTTCCAGTGTCAGACCAGGAGCCTGGCCACATGTCTTCGCCTAGCGCAGCGCGATCATCCGGGCTGGACTTAGGCACTACACCGTACTTCTGGTCTTCACCAGATACAATGCGGCATCGCTTTGCCACCTCATGAGGGGCCTTCGCGAGATGTTAATGCGCCTTAATGGATGTCTCTGCCACTGAGAACATATCCAGCGGCAGAGATGGCATCGCGGTAGCAGCCGGCTTACCTGCTAGCCACGGGCGCTGGTCCCGCTGGCTAGCCGGCTGTTCCACAGCAAGATCTGGCCTGATGTTGATTAGCCAATGACAAGCGTCAGATCAGTCTTCCTCTGTGGCTACCTGTGAATGCTCGACTAGGTGTGGGCCTTCGCCGTCCTCTAGAACATCCACTGTGTGGGGTATAATTACTCGCCACATCATGGCCAAGGCCAGAACCAGCTAAACCATCAGCAAGCCGAGGTATGCAGTAATGTTGGACATCGGCCCCTACCCGGGCTAGCTTCTGCGCCGTGAATGCTACTCCTGCGTGAGTAGACCCATGGAAAATGTCACCCGTGTTCCCCGCGAGGGGTGCACGTTCGTCGGTTTCCATGTCCACGACGCCAGAAGGCGAGCCAGCAAATAATCCTCTTCTTCCTGGCCAGAAATATTAGCCTCCGGGTCAGCGACAAATGCTAACTCCGACTGGCAAGGAAAGGTATCATAAGAGGTAGTGGTACCTATAGGGTGTGGTTAATCCTGGGAACCCGATAAGCGAGAACCAGGCTCCAGCGACACCTGCCCACGAACGACCGGTGCGGCAAGCCTGCTGCCAGTGTTCTTATAGCGAGCTTCTGTCCCTTCAAAAGGGACCACCTCACAATCTTGGGCGAAAACTGATAAATCCCTAAGGAAAACCGATTCAGTGGGGATTATTTGCTCCAGAGCAGGAGATAAAGAAGAATTTGGCCCAGGGAGCATGCTGCGAAGCATCTCTGGAACCAAATCCGTAATAGTCTTTTTCATCTCTCCCAACATCTCTAGATGGAAGGCTTCCATATCCATGGTGGATAACGCCTTTCTCTTACCATTCTTACCACCACTTACACTCTCCCGCTTTTTCTTTGAGCACTTCTCACCCTGACACCTTCTCCATGGCCTGAAGCGACAAAAAGTCAGACATTAGATCCCCCCACCCCCTCTATACATCACAATTTAACAGTGGTCCACAAGAACTGCAAGTAAAGCATGGATGAGGGGCGAATCTAGACTTAATGAAGCGACCACAGTTGGGACAACCAGGTTTCTGAAAGGCCACAAGACAAAGACTGAGTATTTTAGTTAATGAATTAGTAAACTCAAACCAAAATAAACAGGAGAGGACCAATGGCCATAAAGACCATTAAAAAAAATTTTCTTAGATAAAACAGTATTGGACAAAACTCTATTTTGTTAATAAAAAGTGCAAGGCTGATTATGACGTCATATCTTCAAAAATAAGAAGGCAATCCGACTGGAAAACAATCTCCAGGTGTAAGGATGAATTGTATTCAAAATTCAGAGCATAAAACTTGAAAGGATAGTGATACAGGCTATGTAAACATCAGATAAACAGTGATAAAATTGGCGGCAGATTCAGAAATATTTCTAAATAGTTTGAAGTGCCTATTATAATAACATGAGAATACCTGCTTCTTAAGCATAGACAAACTACCTGATCTCATGAACTGGATGCTACACCGTTCTCTATGACCTCTTAAATCTCTCCACCATAAGGGGAAGGGAAATGAACCTTGAGGGCAGTGACACTATCTTACGAGACCTCCAAGTCACTGGGCATAGACTTTGTTCCTAACATGTTAGTGGGAAATGGAACCTTGGTGGAGAGAAAAACAAACCCTCTGAAGAAGTGCTGTCCTTTTCAATCATAGATAGATACCTGTGGACACAAACACAAAGAGAGATTAGAATTTCATAGCGCCAGATGTAAATAAATCAGTTTTAATGGCGCCTATCACGTCTAATCGTGAATCCCGGAAACACATTACACTCATGATTAAAACGCTAAATTAGACAAATATGTATTAGAATTCACCTGATAAATTGGTCCCAGTCCTTCCTCCGGCGATTTAGCTTGAGAAGACATCGTTATCACGTGGAATTGAGTTTGTAAAGACACGACAAGCAGAAAACTTAGCAAAAATTTTAACTAGCATGTATATCTCTTTGCCAATAAATTGGAAAAGAGGAAATGCTAGTCTGCGCACGCGCGAGATTGGGGCTGGCATCTGCCGGACTGTCATCCGACTACCTGGCCAGTAGGGCCACATAACTTTTAAATCTGAGTGTTTACTGAGTGAAAGTCGATATTTGGGAATATCAAAGAGTGTTAGGGAGGTAAGTATACTCTTGAAGTGAAATGATCTAGCGCCATGGGACATGTATTTGGTGACTGGAGAATGAAGATGTACTTCAATGATTGTATCTTTCACCATGTACATACCAAGGCTGGCAGTGCTTCATTCAAGTCTCTCTGAGCATCATCAGCAATAGCCTGAGTTTCTTTCGCCTTAATAGCAGCCTGAGCCTCCTCTTTCTGTACTACAGATTTCGTCTCCTCCGCTACAATCTAATGTGAAGAATAATGGTCAGTTTTTCATCTTGATAAGTGACACAAGCATGTAGATTGTCCAGGACAAAACTGTATTCACATTATTATATGTGCATTAGCCATTTGACCCTTTACTGGCTAAATTTGGTAAAGAAAAGCTAAATATTTGCTTATTGAATGTCCATTTGCAAGCCAAATGAAGACTACTTTAGAAAATGTACTACTGGAATATGGTAAATTTTCAAAACTAGTCTTCATTTTGCCTGTAAATGGACATCCTAAAGGCCAATACAGAGGCTGGTGTTGACCGGCTTCATCATGAAATGGTTAACGGTCAAGCCGACCAAAACCAGCCTCTGTAGTGGTCTAGAGGAATCTACATTTGCTGGCCAAGAGAAGACAATTTTGGAAAATTTATAACTGAAATGACTGCCTTGATAACCAAGCCAGTAATTTCAGTGGTATAACTTCAAACAAGAGGCCCAAGGGCCTTAATGCCCACCTGGACCATAATCATTTGAACCATTAGCATTTGAACACATAATATTTTTAATTCAGCAGTAACAGGGCATAAAATACAAAATTGGGAATTCAGTACAATCAATATTTAGCGGGAAATTAATGATGAACGCTGACCACACAATCAGATTGAACCGTAGGTTTGATCCAGCGAATACTGGTTCCAATATGGCAATCAAACACAAAATTTTGATTGGTCCATGACAACCATGTTTTATCAACGATCATGTTCTCTTGAAAAAATTTTAACCACCCTTAGTTATCGATGTAATTAAATCTAATGATTTTCAGCCTGATCTGTACAGTAGTTCCCGAGATGACATTTTGAAAAAAGATGACCACTGGAATAAACGTTTAATGAGAATTAGCGTTTTAAACGATTTCCAGCAATTTTTGAAAAATTAAAAATGGCCGGCGAACAAATTGGCTAATCAAAATTCTGTATACAGGCTCTGAACCATACCACATTAAGGTCCTTCCAGCCAAGTTTGCTTGAAATCAACCAGTGGTTAACGAGGTGTACTGTAGGCTTTTAACTGATTTCCAGAAATCGGTATATAAGTTCCGAAACCTACCAGCCTAGTATGTTTCCAGCCAAGTCTGGTTGAAATTGCCCAAGCAATTAATAAGGAGTAGCATTTTAAAGGATTTCCTGCCATTTTAAAAAAAATTCAAGATGGCCACCCAAAAAATTGATCAATAAAAATTCTGTAGACAACTTATTAAGCATACCACCCTAGGATGCTCCTAATCGAGTTTGCTTGAAATCGTTCAAGCTGTTAATGAGGAGTAGGCTTTTAAATGATTTCCAGAAATTTTCAGAAAATCTAAGATGGCTGCCAGGAAAATTAACCAATTAAAATTCTGTATATATGGTCTGAAACCTACCAGCCTAGTATCCTTTCAGCCAAGTCTGGTTGAAATTGCCCAAGTAGTTTTTAATTTTAAACAGTTTCCCACCAATTTTCGGATGATTCAAGATTCCCCACCAAAAATATTGATCAATCTAAATTCTGTATACAATTTCTGAAGTATACCAGTCTAGGGTCCTTCCAACTGAGATTGCTTGAAATCGGCCAAGTGGTTAATGAGGAGTAGGCTTTTAAATGATTTCCAGAAATTTTCAGAAAATCCAAGATGGTTGCCAGAAATAACCAGTCAAAATTCTGTATACATGGTCTGAAACCTACCACCCTTTATCCTTTCAGACAAGTCTGGTGAAATTGCCTAAGCAATTAATGAGGAGTAGCATTTTAAACAAGTTCGCGCCATTTTTTAGAATATTCAAGGTGGCCACCGAATAAATAGACCATTAAAAATTATGTATAGAAGTTCTGAAGCGTATCAGTCTAGGGACATCCCAACCAAGTTTGCCTGAAATCGGCCAATCAGTTAATGAGTAGGCCTTAAACTGAAATCCAAGATGGCCACCAGAAATATTGACTAATCAGAATTCTAGGTACAGATATTGATGCCTACCAATATAGAATTAGTCCACGCAAGTTTCGCTGAAGTTGGTCTATTTATATTGGAGGAGTAATGTTTTAAATGATTAAGGGAATTTTTTTGGCAAAATCCAAGATGGGCGCAAGAAAATTTGACAAACAAAATTCTGTATAGATGTTCTAGAGTCTACCAGGGAAGGGTCCTTCCAGCCAAATTTGGTTAAAATCGGTCAAAGCATAAATGAGGTGTGATTTGACGGCCGGACGGATGGACAGCATGCCATAAGCTTCGGGCCAGGTGAGCTAATAATTTGGCCTGAAAAGGGCCATTCACTAAATCGCAGGCACACACAGACACATGTACGCACACAAAACAAAGCTAGTGCTTTATGCATTAAACAATATATTCGGAAATTTAAATGAAACAGTTACTGAGAAATTCTATGATCAATTGAAATAATTTCAAATCTCAAGTTATCAGGTGTAAAGCAGATATATGATGGCCGATTAACTGTGTTAGATATGGATTCTGCCCACCAAATCCCAATGCATGTAGGGTATTCTGAGAATACAGGGTGTACAGAGAATTCTGGATTGTACAGGACTAGGGTGATCGTAAGTCCCAGCTGGTTTCGGAACAAGCTAAGGCAGTCAAATCGTATCCAATAGTTGAGTCTTCGTTCATGTAGGGAACTGTAATCTTGGTCCCTCATCTCATGCTATCAGAGTAAGAGAATAACTTACTGTGTCTGTAGAAATCTGTTCCATTGTGGTAATTGATTCTTTGACAGCCTCTTCCAAAAGAGGGCTCATATTTTCTAATTCTTCCTGCAACTTGGCCACTTCATCAGCTGTTGTCAGCAACTGCAAACAGAAAGAAAGCATTTAATTTGATTTTGAGAGATGTAACTGTTAGTCAGTGTTCATGAGTCGAGCATTGTATCAATTTTGTTATCATGCATGACCAGGCGGATACCAGTTTGTAAACTATAATCATGAAGTATCTGGATGGTTCTCATGTGAAGCTTCTGTGCATCTTTGCTTGTACAATTCAGTACTGTGTATCACTGGTTTCTTATTAGTCCAGAGGACAGAAACCACTTCATGGAATAACCTTTAGCTAAGTTCCACCCACTTCGTATGTAAGTATATGCAGGCATTCAAATCAACCCTTTAACCCTTGAATTTGCTCAAGAAAATCTCAATTTTCTCATAGAAAATGTCCATTTGCAGACCAAAACAAGACTATTTTTGAAAAGTTGACAACTAGAATGACTGGCTCAGTTATCTGGCCAGTCATTCAAGTCATAAATTTTCAAAAATAGTCTTTGATTGGTCTACAAATGGACTTTTCTCAAGACCACTGTTGAAGCCATTTTTGGCTGCTATGAGTGTAAAAGCATTAAACAACAATAGTTGACATTAATAAGACTATCATATGCATAGAATCTATATCATTTGATTATGACACCAGCTAAAAAATTTGATGGACAGAAACAATCTGTCACTCAAGTATCTGATGTCATAATTAAATGCCATATGCTACGTGACATCACAATTAAGATTATGTAGATCTGTCACGAAAATCACCAAGTCTAAGCTGAATTTACAATTCAATAAATATTCTGTTGAATATTTTGAAACTAATTTAACTGGGCACTAGTGATGCCATAGGCAGCAACAGGCCCCATCCAATGTAGTTTCAAACTATTCAACAGATTACCAGATACCGTGAAAGTTAAATTCAGGGAATTTGGGTTTTAATGTTTCAAATCAATTCCAACACACGTGAAAAGTTGGTGGAAATTAGCTAAAAATGGGCATGGCATCGCTAGAAATGGGCATGGCATCGCTAGAAATGGGTGCAGCATAGCTAGAAATGGATCTCTCCTTATAATTAGCCCTCTGTATATCATAATTGACACTATACCTTGTCAAGACCGGTTTTCGTTCTGTTTCGCGCCGTGTTCAGCTCCTGTTTCTTCATACCAATGAGCTTAGAGAAGATACCAAGTAACTCCAAGTAGCTGGTGGGGGTGACATAATTATGACGAGACAGTTCCGCAAGAAAACGTTCCGAATTACGAATAACCGACTGCTGAATTTCCTGGCACATACTAACCTATTAAGATGAAAGAAATTTATTAATCAAATGTTGTCATTACAAATTCAAAGGAATCAGGTGTAAGATAACAATTAAGTAGCTGCAAATAAATAACCATTGGTGACAGTATTTGACTGCAGAGGTAATAAGCTCCTTGTTAGAATAATTATAAACCTATCCATCTTTAATATACTTCATGAAAAGCTGAGTTATTAAATGGATATGGCCTTTATACCCTCACGTACCAACACAAACACACTCTCGTATGCACGAACAAATTCACACACACATATACATTCACATGCACACATACATTTACACACGCACGCACGCACGCACGCACGCACGCACGCACGCACGCACGCACGCACGCACGCACGCACGCACGCACACACACACACACACACACACACACACACACACACACACACACACACACCACCACCACCACCTACAGGGGAGTCAGCACACAGGGGATAGCCAGCAGGTCACATTTCGTGAACATAACTTCGGTGGAATTCGAAACATCATACGGAAATGTAATTTATATAATTAATTGGGCTACTATGACCATGACACCACAAAAATCAGTCACTTATTTCAGGATGCACAGGTAACAAGTCTGGTGACAATCCTTTATGTAGAACTTGATTTATCACTTGGAAATTAAGACCTGGATGGACATATAAATGGACTTAACAAAACCTGATCCCTTATTTTAAATGGGTGAACCATTAGGGGAATGCTGTGAATATCCAGAAAATTTTGAAAAACATTTGACTGATCACTGCAGCATGGATTCAAACTTGATTCAATAAGGCCGAGATAATAACACAGCATAGGCTAAGATTCATAGCGTAACGAAATAACAACATAGACGGAGCTACACCTACAAAGGTTTTGTTTGACAGGTTAGACTATTGATGTGAATTCATTTCTTACCAGCCCATCCATGATAGTATCATCATCAATTTCTGTGATATCAGAGAGAAAATGAAGAGCCACAGATTTGAGAGCATCTGGTGGCCATTCACTGAACCAGTCAATTGTACAACAATTCACAAGGGCGGGGAATTGACGAAGACGAGCACGGAACACCTCACCTATTGGACTGAAACAAAGGAACAATTAATAAGTTAGCTATTAATATATAAATATATATGATTTTGTCAATCGCTCCAACATTGCTTTATTCAGCAGACCAGTTAGAACAAAGCATCAAATCAAGGACACACAGGATGATATTTGGCCATCTTGAATGGACAACAAGGATGACATCATCAAATTTTTAAATTCAAAACTAATATACAGCTTAACACTTTTAACCTTTAACTGTCTCGCTGCTGCAAGCCACCAAACAATAATTTCAATGAGCAATACCTCTGGACATGCTGAACATTTTGAGAACAATTTGACTGAAGCAGTCAGACAGTTAATGGCTACGTTTGATCAAGAATATCAAGATATTTGCTTATTGAATGTCCATTTGTAGGCCAAGAGATTACTTTTGAAAATGTACCACTGGAATGAGTTGCAAAGTTTTAAATCCACAAATACCACCAAAATTCTTGTCAAATTGTTTTCCCAGACACGTCTGGCTGGAGGGCAGAAATGCATTAACCTATTGCATGAACATTGCTTGCCATTTGTACCAAAAATATCCAATGAGTCATCAACCGATCATAATACAAGATTTTTAATTTTCAATGACAGCAACAGTTCCCAGTCAAATCAGTCTCATCAAAATATTCAACAGAATGTTTATTAAATAGTAAATCCATCAAAGACATACAATTCGTAGACGTGACAGACTTTTTAAATGTTCATGACTGAGCGAGATACATCATTCATCATGCATTTTGATTGCGACATCAACCTACATATGACGTAAATGATTAAGATGTCATATACTTGAATGACAGATCCCTGCATTGACCGAGCATTATCTTACCTCTTGGTGAGGACACAGTGCAGATTACTGCGCACATGTTTTGTGTACTGAACATTATCTTACCTCATGGTAAGGACACAGTGTAGATTACTGCGCACATGCTTTGTGTAATGAGCATTATCTTACCTCATGGTGAGGACAAAGTGCAGATTACTGAGCACACGCTTTGTGTACTGAGCGTTATCTTACCCGATGGTGAGGACACAGTGCAGATTACTGCGCACATGCTTTGTGTACTGAACATTATCTTACCTCATGGTGAGGACACAGTGTAGATTACTGCGCACATGCTTTGTGTACTGAACATTATCTTACCTCATGGTAAGGACACAGTGCAGATTACTGCGCACACTCTTTGTGTAATGAGCATTATCTTACCTCGTGGTGAGGACACAGTGCAGATTACTGTGCACACGCTTTGTGTAATGAGCATTATCTCACCTCATGGTGAGGACACAATGCAGATTACTGCGCACATGCTTAGTGTAATGAGCGTTATCTTACCTCATGGTAAGGACACAGTGCAGATTACTGTGCACATGCTTAGTGTAATGAGCGTTCTTACCTCATGGTAAGGACACAATGCAGATTACTACGCACATGCTTTGTGTAATGAGCGTTATCTTACCTCATGGTGAGGACACAGTGTAGATTACTGCGCACATGCTTTGTGCACTGAGCATTATCTTACTTCATGGTGAGGACACAGTGCAGATTACTGCACACACGCTTTGTGTACTGGGTGTTATCTTACCTCATGGCAAGGACACAGTGCAGATTACTGCGCACACGCTTTGTGTAATGAGTATTATCTTACCTCATGGTGAGGACACAGTGTAGATTACTGCACACATGCTTTGTGTACTGAGTGTATGAGGACACAGTGTAGATTACTGCACACATGCTTTGTGTACTGAGTGTTATCTTACCTCATGGTGAGGAAACAGTGCAGATTACTGCGCACATGCTTAGTGTAATGAGCATTATCTTACCCCATGGTGAGGACACAGTGCAGATTACTGCGCACATGCTTTGTGTAATGAGCATTATCTTACCTCATGGTGAGGACACCGTGCAGATTACTGCGCACATGTTTTGTCTAATGAGCATTATCTTACCTTATGGTGAGGACACAGTGCAGATTACTGCGCACACGCTTTGTGTAATGAGCATTATCTTACCTCATGGTGAGGACACAGTGCAGATTACTGAGCACACGCTTTGTGTACTGAGCATTATCTTACCCGATGGTGAGGACACAGTGCAGATTACTGCGCACATGCTTAGTGTACTGACCATTATCTTACCTCATGGTGAAGACAGTGTAGATTACTGCGCACATGCTTTGTGTACTGAGTATTATCTTACCTCATGGTGAGTACACAGTGCAGATTACTGTGCCCACGCTTTGTGTAATGAGCATTATCTTACCTCATGGTGAGGACACAGTGCAGGTTACTGCGCACACGCTTCGTGTACTGAGAGAAGAGGTTAGTTTTAGTAGGTTGCATGCCGGCGTCCTGTACTATTGGCTTCATAGCGGTGTAGATCTGATCCAGCTCATCAAAGCCATACATGTTCGGCACATCACCAGCATTCAAGATGCTGTTCATATCTTCCAGGAAGGACTCATTCTTGATCTAAGTGATAAAGGTAGGAGGGATTACGATTGACAATAAAGTAGATGGTTTTTTTTATTAATTTGAATAAATCTCTCTCCATCCCTCTGACTCTGTCCCTTTCTTTCACTCTCTCTTTCTCTCTCTGAACATTTCAATACATATATCATACTTAATTATCTGAAAGGTGGTCCCAACGAGCAAAAAAGTGATAAATATTGAATGTTTTGTTTTGCACCAGCAATACTAAAATTTTGTATATATTTAACAATCAGGTGCAATAGCATATCATGGTCAAATGACCAGTAAGACAGATGAATTTTTGTAAATACAAAATGTGGTCAGTTTAGATTTTTGTAAAAAAATCTAAGTGGTCAACATTACCTGTGTATCACTGAAGAGGAACACTACTGGTTTGTTATCCAGGCCAGCTTTCATCATGACTGATCTAAGATCATCTCTCCATTCAGTCACGCCATAATTCTTAGCCAACTCAATTTGGAAACAATCGTAATCAGAGCTAAAATAAATATAACAAGAGATCAGAGATTACAGACCTTCGCCCTCCCTCTTTTGACACCAAAGCAGGGAAATCCTAATGTTCTGTATTAAAATTTGAGCTAAATCAGATCAGTGATTTCCGTGATAGTCACATAATGAATTTTAATCAAGACCAGGCCGATGTCTGGAAATCCTCTTTAATAACAACCTTCGTGAAAATTTTAGCAAAATCTGATCATAGGATTTTTGAGATACAGCTTCGAACATGCACATGTGCATAGACGCATATACATATGTACATCTTCACTCGCAAGTACACACTAAAATTCCTGGAAAGAAACTTTGATCAATTTCTTCTTTTACTGCCAGCTCATTTGCAATGATGATGTTCATTGCTTGGACACATTAGCCTTTGTTCTAAGTATGTTGACCAATATTATTGAGTTGGCCATCTTATTCCTGATAGTAAAAATGTTATGCCACAGTCAGATTATGGACTATACTGATGGACTGCAAATGGACATTCCTCTAGACCATTGCAAAGGCCAGTCTTGGCCTGCTTGATGATTAAACATTAAAACAAGCAGGTAAGAATAATCACTGAGCTTCGCTAACTTACATATGTGCAGAGAGTCTGGTGAGACTCTGGCGTCCACTGCCACCCATGCCTAGCAACAGAGCATTGCCCAACGGCTGACGGATTACGCGACTGATACGACAAACATGTCTAATTGCATCCATAAACAGCACAATCTGCATCTGAGCAGTGTTGATCTGGTTATAGTCTTCCAGGAAGTCCTCCATCACTTTTGTCATCTGTACATATAACGGTAAATTGCATAGGTTGTAAAATAAGACTAGAAAGTCCATTCCCTGCAAGTCGAATCAATCCAGTAGCTTATAAAAATTTATGTGTAAAGATACCAGTGTGTACAGTTGCGATTGCCAGTTGCATTTGGTTGTCTTGCATTTTGAGCTTGGTTTATTTGGTTGGGAGGGTTATGGTATAGCATGGTATCCTATACGTGTTAGTACACGATATTCTGATACCAGAGTGGGAATGGCTGGGATTTCCTGTTGGGTTTGGTTGTGTTGCATAAAACTTGCAATTTGAGCTTGGTTTCTCAGGTTGGGATAGATAATGTATAGTATATCTCATAAATATTTGTGCATAAGATAGCTGGGTGGGTGCACTTGGAAACGCCTGTTGAGTTTGGACGTGTTGCATTTTGAGCTTGGTTTGCTACACTGGGAAGGATATGGTATGGCATGGTATGTTATGGTACAGCATGGTATGGTATCATACAGTATGATATGGTATTGTACACGGCTAGGCGGCATAAAGGGTTGACACGGCAGGCCCAGGTGCCATAAAAGTATGAAGAAAATGCCAAAATTAGTTTCATAATGATGGAGACTGGTATATCGTGGTATAAATTAAAACTAGTTTCATTGAAATCTGATATAGAGCTGGGCGGTCTGACGGTAGTACCGTGAGGACCGCGGTATACCGTGAACCGATACTGTGACCGTTGACATTTCCAAATACCGTGAATACCGTCCATAATGTCTGAGCAATATTTGAGAAATATATTCATAAAATCTGCCTTGACCAAGAGTAAATAGGTGCCAATAGTGCCAAAAATACAGCCATCCCCACCTATTAGCCGAGTTGAGGTGAAAGGGTCGTTGTAAAAACAAACATCAAGACGTCAATTACAAAATAATGACGGGCAGAATTGTATGCCAAACGTACGTCTTGAAAGTCTCATGGTAAAATTGCTTTATTTAAAACGTCTAAACTCATTCTCTGGCCGTCCGCCGGTAGTAATAACACTATAATATAGTCCCTATTCCCGTTTCTATTATTTGTAATTTATTACTCCAAGCATTTTGTCACCAAACACACACGCTAGAATAACAAAATAACATAAAAACTGCATGCTATTCAAACACAACAGCAATCTCGCAAAGATGTATCTGATTGGTTGTTCATGAACTAGACCGTGGGAAAAACACATTACTATGCTGAATTTATCAATGAAAATTTACTAAAACATAGTATTTGCTAATTTAGCGTTGAAGTCGTTATTTTTTATTTTTTCTGGCTTGTTTTAAGAAATTTCTTTACGGATTAAATCCAGTTTAAGTAACGACACCTAAAAATTATAGTGTTTTAGTTTTTGTAATCCATTTTCCAACTGGCTACACGTCGGAAGTTCGCGGAAATAGCTTTTTACACGCATTGTTCACGTGAAGCATGGCGAGTAACAAGTCTGCACATCGGGTACTCGGTAATTATCAGAAGCTTTCAATGTCGTGTTATATGTATGCGCCTGTTTTCGCGAGTAACAGAATATACGACTCCAACAGAAATAAAAGAGTACAACATTCGACCCGTTTAAATACTCGCGGATTTTGTCTGGACTCTGTTTATCAAAGCGCTCGACTGCCAAAATAAAATTTACCGTTTGCTGGTCGCACGCATTAATAGCAAGAACAATCATTAATAGCAAGAACAATCCAGATTGAAAATAGTGCACCCCAATGTCTCAAACAGCGGGTTATAGTTAGCTAGTCGACCACACCCTTTGACCGATATTCCCATGAATGATATTATGTCAATAAAAATAGTGACCTAATAAAATCGTGAAACTAAACAGTCGTAATAGCCATGTTTTTCTTCTCTAAATCAGGAAGCCAATTTATTTATTTTACCTATATTTACCGTTGATTGGAGATGGAAGTGAAAAGGAAATGGAAAAAATTGTTCTAATTTCGTGGCATGCCTCAAGCTCAGATGACGGTATACCGTGGTATTTTTCATGGTACCGATACCGTCATGTAAATATCAATACCGCCCAGCTCTAATCTGATAAGCTCTTGGCGAATTAAATGCCCTTCATAATTATAACAATGTGTTTCAAAATTATGTCGAGTTAGAAAAGTTAAAAAGTACATTTAAATATAAACCCCAGAAAAACCAGCATTGCCCAAAATTCACTGTCGTCCACCTGCCCTTTTCACATCTCAACCTTTGACATTTCCACCTGAAAGCAGGAAGTTCTTCAGGTCACCAAGATCAACCTCACACCCAAGGTTGGTAAATATTCATCCAGTCGAACTTCAGATATCAGAAAGACACACATACACACCGATAGAGAGACCCTCTACCACCAACACACATGTATGCACGCATGCACATACACAGCTATAACAATAGTCCCTGGACACTTCATGATGAGACTAATAACATACCTTCTCATGGTCTGTGAACTCTGAATATATTCTATTGTCCATGTTAGGTGACATAAAGTCTCCAAACAGAAGAGGTTCTTGTTTTACCACATCCGAGTACTGGATACCGTAATCACTGACCATCTTCTCCTGTAGTAAACCGTCAAACCACTGCCGATCTTCATCATTGACAAGTCGATCTTGGAACACACGGCAGTTCTCATGGTACCACAGACACAGGAGAGAATTCAACGACTGAAGCAAATCATGTATTAAATGGTATTAACTCTTCAACTTACTACCTGGCTAGTTTGGTATATGAGGGGAAGTTTGACGTCACAGCGCACGAAAATGTTGCAGAGCGACTGGTATCACCAGATCTTTGAAATTTTCTGGGCCTAATTTTGGGCTCATATTGGTTATAAATGATAGTTTTAAGATGCCAGCATTATATTGTCCTAGTATTACACATTTGAGTTCAGTAATTTCAGAAGGAAAAGAACTGACCTATCAAGTCCAGTATGTCATAATATTCAGGTCAGGATACAACCAAGATTTGTGACATCTCTCATATGCTGACTGAATTAGAATTCAGTTACAATATAGCTTTACTAGTCTCTGGAGTTTTAATTTGGATTGGAAATCGGCAGTTATTTGAAAAATTAGTTAACAATCATATTCTTTAAGTAAGCAAAATTTGAGATGTCCCTGTTTAAATAGACAACTTTGGCTTTGGGAAGAACACTAAAAATCCAGTTTATCCATCCATCCATCACATGACATCATAATCAACTAAGTGACATGTAGACTGACATCATTATCATGACGTCATGAATGATTCGATATAGTCCATCTTTAATGATTAATAGTCCGACACGGTGTACGAATTGTATGTCTTTACTATTTAATAAACATTCTGTCGCATATTTTTAAACTTATTTGACTGGGTGCTATTGCTGCCAAAGGCAGCAACATCACCCAGTCGAATTAGTTTCAAAATATTAAACAGCTTACCAGCATAGTTGTCTGGAAATTGATAGTCAAGGATTTCAGAGATTGATCAATCCCAACATGGGCAAAGTGTGGGTGGAGCTAAGCGAGAGATGGGCGGGGCATAGCTAAAACTGGAAAGGTCACTATAGCGGGATCCATTTCTATGCCCCTCACATTTCAAGCCATGCGCCTCACATTTCTAGATAGGCCACTCACATTTCTAGCCATGCAACTCACATTTCTAGCTATGTACCTCACAATTCTAGCTATGCCGCTCACATTTCTAGCCATGCGACTCACATTTCTAGCTATGTTGCTCACATTTCTAACTATGCCCCTCACATTTCAAGCTATGCCACTCACATTTCTAGCTATGCCCCTCACATTTCTAGCTATGCCACTCACATTTCTAGCTATGCCTCTCACATTTTTAGCTATGCCCCTCACATTTCTAGCTTTGCCCCTCACATTTCTAGCTATGTTGTTCACATTTCTAGCTATGCCACTCACATTTCTAGCTATGCCCCTCACATTTCTAGCTATGCCCCTCACATTTCTAGCTATGCCCCTACATTTCTAGCTATGCCCCTCACATTTCAAGCTATGCCCCTCACATTTCTAGCTATGCCCCTCACATTTCTAGCTATGCCCCTTACATTTCAAGCTATGCCCCTCACATTTCTAGCTATGTTGCTCACATTTCTAGCTATGCCACTCACATTTCTAGCTATGCCCCTCACATTTCTAGCTATGCCCCTCACATTTCAAGCTATGCCACTCACATTTCTAGCTATGCCCCTCACATTTCTAGCTATGCCCCTCACATTTCTAGCTATGCCCCTCACATTTCTAGCTATGCCCTCACATTTCTAGCTATGCCCTCACATTTCTAGCTATGCCCCTCACATTTCTAGCTATGCCCCTCACATTTCTAGCTATGTTGCTCACATTTCTAGCTATGTTGCTCACATTTCTAGCCATGCCACTCACATTTCTAGCTATGCCCTCACATTTCTAGCTATGCCGCTCACATTTCAAGCATTGCCACTCACATTTCTAGCTATGCCCTCACATTTCTAGCCATGCCCCTACATTTCTAGCTATGCCCCTACATTTCTAGCTATGCCCTCACATTTCTAGCTATGCCCCTACATTTCTAGCTATGCCCCTCACATTTCTAGCTATGCCCTCACATTTCTAGCTATGCCCTCACATTTCTAGCTATGCCCCTACATTTCTAGCTATGCCCTCACATTTCTAGCTATGCGCTCACATTTCTAGCTATGCCCCTCACATTTCTAGCTTTGCCCCTCACATTTCTAGCTATGCCACGTACATTTCTAGCCATACCACTCACACTTCTAGCTTTGCCACTCACACTTCTAGCTATGTTGCTCACATTTCTAGCTATGCCACTCACATTTCTAGCTATGCCACTCACATTTCTAGCTTTGCCACTCACATTTCTAGCTTTGCCACTCATATTTCTAGCTTTGCCACTCACATTTCTAGCTATGCCACTCATATTTCTAGCTATGCCAGTTACATTTCTCGCTTTGCCACTCACATTTCTAGCTTTGCCACTCATATTTCTAGCTTTGCCACTCACACTTCTAGCTTTGCCACTCACACTTCTAGCTATGCCACTCACATTTCTAGCTATGCCAGTTACATTTCTAGCTTTGCCACTCACATTTCTAGCTTTGCCACTCATATTTCTAGCTTTGCCACTCACATTTCTAGCTTTACCACTCATATTTCTAGCTTTGCCACTCACATTTCTAGCTTTGCCACTCATATTTCTAGCTTTGCCACTCATATTTCTAGCTTTGCCACTCACATTTCTAGCCATGCCACTCACATTTCTAGCTATGCCACTCACATTTCTAGCTTTGGCACTCATATTTCTAGCGTTGCCACTCACACTTCTAGCTATGCCACTCACACTTCTAGCTATGCCACTCACATTTCTAGCTTTGGCACTCATATTTCTAGCTATGCCACTCACATTTCTAGCTATGCCACTCACATTTCTAGCTATGCCCCTCACATTTCTAGCTATGCCCCTCACATTTCTAGCTTTGCCCTCACAGTTTAGTTAAACATCACACACTTTTTAAGCATGTTTGAACCAATTTGAAACTTTGAAACCCGAATTCTCAGAATCTCAATGTCCCGGTAACTATACATGTAAGCTGTTGAATATTTTAATATTATAATTTCTGAACAATGACAGACCGGCATTGAGCAGTTAAATTGTGGTATTGTAACAATGAATGTCTCAATCAATACATAGTAAGAAATACCTCTAATTTCATAGCTTCCCCCATTAGCATGCCTTGGAATACTTTAGAGAGATCGCGCAGGTTGAACGTATAGTGACTCTTTGCAGGAGTAGGTAGCAGCTGAGTGGTTATCGTGTTATATACGTCAATACAGGTTGTGACCATGGGCTCTCCATGACTCGCTAAACGTGGGCATTCACCTGGAAATCAAAGTAAGTAAATATAAAAATGCATAATGTACTTGCAGATGTGCTACAAATCACTTGCTAAATTTGTTTATTATAGTAACTATGTGTGTTTTGTAATTTTGCCCCTTCATTTCATTAGACTTCATTATTTGCGGACCAAGGGAGGAATAATTGTTAAACAGTTCATTGCTATGATGAGTAGAAAAAAACCTGGCAGACATTTTGGAAACAATGCAGTAGAAGTACAGTCTAGAGCAATATTGCTTCCAGGATGAAACCTAGACTCTAAACAACATAGGAATACATGAGTTAAACATCCAAACATATCAATTATCACTACTAGTGTTCCCTTCCAGTAGATCTTTCCAGTTTTAGTTATGCCCCGCCCATCTATAGCTAAGCTCCACCCTCACCTCTCGCTCGTGTTGGGATCAATCGATCTCTGAACACCCTGACTATCAATTTCCAAAAAACTACACACATAAGCTGTTGAATATTTTGAAACTAATTTCACTGGGTACTGGTGCTGCCTAAGGCAGCAACAGCGCCCAGTAAAATTAGTTTCAAAATATTAAACAGCATGTTTATTAAATAGCAAAGAATTAAAAAGACATACAATTCATACAACGTGTCAGACTATTTGAGATTTGATGATGGTCTATATGGAACCCTTTGTGATGTAATGATTGTAACATCATCATACACACGCCGAGCTGATTATGACGTCATACGAGGTCAGATGATGGATGGCTACTCTGCAAAGGTGAATTGGTCTCTATTTATGTGTGACATGTGACAGGTGTTAGAATGGTCCTTCAGATATCATACATACTGAGCCATGACTTAAGGATCGTGCCAAAGATGGTGGTTTTGCTGCCATCCTCCATCTCTGTGAATGTGAGGAAATTGAAGTGACGCAGAAGTCGACTGGTCACCGGGTTACGCCCACCACCGGGTGGACCCATCGCACACAGAAAGTTCACATCCACCAAGTGACGGAAATCACCTAAAGAGTAATATGAATAGTGAAATAGTAATTGCTTTATTGAATTGATGACAATAAAATAATGATCTTATTAACTCTTTAGTGGCCACACCGGCCAAAACTGGCCTGTGCACTGGTCTTGAGAAATGTCCATTTCCCGACCAAGAGAAGACTACTTTTAAAAATTTCACCAATGGAATGACTGGCTCGATAACTGAGTCAGTCATTCTACTTATAAATTTATAAAAATAGTCTTCTTGCCCTGCAAATGGTATAAATGTAAATGACTTTCTAAATGCAAAAACTTTGTTGGAAAAACAGAGGTCAAAGTAGCAAGGCCAGAATGACCATGACCGTTGACCTACTGAGCTCACTATCATCATGCTGCCATGGTATGGTGTATGAAACCATGTGTCCAAGTTTGGTTCCAGTATGATTAAGCAATACTAAAACATAGGCAAAGACGATTTGCTAAATGCAGAAACTTCACATTACGGCTGTCGTCGCCAGCATCATCTGAAGTGATACCTATGTCCCTCTTTCAGCAATAACTTTCCATCAAATTGTTCCCAAAATAATCTAGCAGACAATAAAAAAATGTATTAAATTTCTTTTTCACGAGTGAGATGACATACTTACTTCCCTAACACTCTTGATATACTAGTATATCGGCTCTAAATTCAATAATATTAAGTTATAAAAAGTTAGGTGCCCCTACTGGGCAGGTGGAATGTACACAGTCATGCACATGTAGATGCCCACCTCTGCACATGTGCATACTGGTACTTCAGTTACTAAATATTGGCTGACATAGAAGCAACTATTCAAATAACCAAACGACAGGCCTCCATGGGGTGGAGAGGCCGAGATCCTGTTAGGGAGGTAAGTATGTCATCTCACTCGTGAAAAAGAAATTTGATAAATTTTCTTATTTCACATCATGAGAACATACTTACCTCCCTAACACTCTTGATAAAAGCCAAAAATTTTAAGCAAATTTGGCGGGAGGGAGGCAAGGTCCTAAAAACCATTTCACCCTCGAAGAGACTAGCTCTGAATTTTCAAGAGATTTAAACGAAATCTAGGATTTCTTTTTTCACGAGAGAGTTGATACTTACCTCCCTAATACTTTTGATATTGCTAAATATCGGCTTTCACTCAATAAAACACTCAGATTAAAAACAGTTAGGTGCCCCTACTGGGCAGGGAGTCAGAGGTAGTCCGGCGGATGCTCGCCCCACCACCGCGCATGCGCCGACTACTATAAAACATCTGAAACTTTGTCTGAAATACAACCAGGAACAGAATTTTGCATCTGATAATCGACTGATGAAGAGAAATTGATCAAAATGCAAATGCGCTCTTTCTGAGGAAGGTTAGGAATACTTGAAACAAGTATTACTAGACATTGGAAAAAGAAGAATTGCTTCATTTTCAAAAACTCTCTGAAAGAACCACAATTAAGAGACATTAACAATCACCCTATTAACTAATAACATGACACAACCAACAAGACAAAAAGAAAATGGTCACATATACTGACCTCTGATGTCTTGAGTGCCGAAATCACCTCTTCCCCCATACTAACAAATGTAATATTTGTAAATAGCAGAGGAGGAAAACTAATTACAAATAAATACCTCTGCATTATTTTCTGAGGACTGAGAATGGCGACCGGGTTGGAAGTGTCACGGAGATAATGGTCGGTAAAACTCGATTCACAGTGCCACTGGGCTACTGACATAATGTCTTCAACAGAAGCACCATTAAATAATGCCGTAGAAGTTACCACACCATGGACACTATGAGCTTTGACTCTATCTACTTGTTTTCCAGTAGCTCTCTTATGACAGAATTGAATGCATTCTACTATCCATCTGGAAAAAGTGTCTCTTGACGCCCTACCATGGAGTTCAATATATGACAACCATAGGGAGCATGGGTCAGTCCGCCAAACCCGAGTCCTTTTCTTGTATTTATTTAAGGCACGGACAGGACACCATGCTCTAGCATCAGGTTACAGTAGGTAAAATTATAGGTTGACACGGATATTTTAAAGATTGCTTCAATTCCAAGAAATTCAATCTCTGTAGAAGCTTAAGGCCTTCACCTGTAACTATATAACTGTTAGGCTCAGCAGACAAGGCATGAATTTCACTTCTGCGTCTGGCTGTGCTGCCGTAGTTAAAAATAGTTTTAAGAGTCAATAATTTTATAGAAATAGCACTAAGTGGTTCAAAAGTTTTATCATCAAAACTTCAAGAACCAGAGAAAGACTCCATGATGGTGTCTGTGGAGGATTTCTCATATTGCCCATACCTTTGATAAGAGTATTTAGAACACATAATTCATCACTTCCCCTCTTTTCCAAGCACAGGATAACAGTCATTAATGCTGATTTATATCCAGCAATAGAATTAGGCTTAACACTATAGGCATCATACAGGTGACAGAGAAAATCAGCTACTACCTGAAAAAATGCATCCATTGGATTGACACATCTCTTTGAGCACTATCTGCAATCTGTTGATTTTATAATTATATGCTCTGGAGGTTGACCCCCTTCAGGCTTCGGCCATAAAATTGGCTGCTTGCTCAGAAAAGCCCTTCTTAATTGCGGATTTTTTGACAACATCCATGCAGTCAATTGAAACATTGCCCTGGCAGATAATATTGTCCATCAGAGGCAGAGGAACCGGATTGCAGACCAGAAGGTCCAGCAGATCCGTAAACCATGATCGGCTTGGCCAATTCGGTAGCACTTGACATTCCTCTTGTTTGATTTTCTGAAGAATCCTTGGAATCAGGATTTTTGGAGGGTATGCGTATGCTAGCACGTCTATTGCGATAGCGCTTGGATCTGGAATCGGAGACACGTACGTCGTCATCTTCGCATTCTTCATCGCGAACAAATCTATGTTGGGTTCCCCCCAATGATTGAACAGATGATCCGCCACACATTGATTTAGTTGCCATTCCGTAAGCAGAATGCTCATCCTTCGGCTTGATGAGTCTCACTACTGTTGAGTTGTCTGAACGTATCAACACAAACTTTCCCTCCACTTCCTTTAAGATGTGTTCAAGGACTAGGATTACAGCTCGTAATTCTAGCATGTTGATATGCTCCTTTGCCTGATCCAGATTCCAAAACCCTGATATTGTGGCTTCTTCCAGGCAAGCTTCCCATCCCTCCATTGATGCATCCGTAAACATTGTTACTTGAGGGTGGGGAGGAGTCGGTATGACCCCCGCCAGGAGATTCTCTCTCTCCATCCACCAGTGAAGGTGATGAAAGAGAGGATCCAACACTTGAATGCGCGAGTACAGTGATCCTGAACTCTGCATCCACTGAGTCATGAGAAATAGCTGAATCGGCCACCTGCACAAGGCCGCCTGAGGAATGACTGGTTCCATTGAAACCATCAGACCTAGCATTCTCAGATAAACTTGTGCTAGAATATAACGACTGCTGCAAACCAAATGAATGCACAAGAGGAGATTCTACACTCTCTCTTGGCATGGATAAACATATCCTATCTCCAGATCGAAGAACATATCCGGGTAAACAAACTTCTGGGATGGAGTCAGCTTTGACTTCTGAAAGTTGATTATCCAGCCTAAATCTGAGTGTTTTCAAAACTATCTCCAGATTTGCTGTCAAGCTTTCTGGGTTGTGTGCCTTTAGCAACCAGTCGTCTATGTAAGTGTGGACCACTATATTTCTCCTGCGGAGGAAAGCTGTGATAGCAAGGACCACTCGAGTGGAGGCCCTCAGAGCCGTCAAAATTCCGAATGGGAGAACTTTGAATTCCCATTGGATCCCTGAAAAGCAAATCTCAGGAACCGACGGAAACTCCTTGCAATGAGACTGTGGAAACAAGCATCTTTCAGATCAATTGAAGCTGTCCACATCCCCTTCTCTAACCCCAACAACACTGATTTTATTGTTTCCATTTTGAAACTTGGTGCATCTATAAACTTGTTTAGAGGTTTGAAGTTGAGAATTGGTCTCCATGCCCCGGTGTTCTTTGTCACAAGAAACACGGTTGAATAGAAACCTGGGCAATCTTGCGCCAGTTGAATTGCTTCTTTTAGAATTAAAGATTCTATCTCCTCTTCTATGCACCACCACTTGTCTGGATCTCTTGGAATTTGAGTCCAGACCGGTACCAGAGACAAATGCAATGGCGGACCTATTATCCATTCTGGACTGTATCCGCACAAAAGCCATTGCAAGACTATGGCTCCGCTCCCATTCCTGAATGTGGATAGCCAACCGACCTCCCACTAGTGCACCTAGGGTTAACGGGGTGCACATAAATTTTAGAGGTGGGTGTGTCTCTGGTACGTGTGACAACACCAGAGTGGTACCTGAAAATTCTTTTAGGCTATCAGGCCCGGTTGCCATGCGCAGTGCCCAGTGCCACGCACATCTCGGTGGGCGGGCTGCTGCCTGGCCGGCTGCTCTTGGAGCGCTGGCTGATGTACAGCAGGATGCTGCTGATGGCGCAGCCGGTGAGGTTTCTGAACCCGGCCGGCCTGCTGGCCTCTGACACTGCCATCACCGCCACCAGCATACTGCTGTCGAACAGCCGAGGGCTGTACATACACGTATTCTCTGCGCAACACTTGTGCACGCAGCGCCCTCTGGTTCTTGACCAAGTTCACTGTCTCTTTGAGATGCCGACAACCCTCACCTCCAGACAGACCCGGGCCCGCCATCGGCACTTGCAATAAGCACGACTTGAGCTCTTGTGATGGGCACAGATTGTTCCGTGCAAATGTGTGCCTCGTCCTCAGTGACTTGGTCACCGACCTAGTCAAACAGTCCAACGCCAGGTTGATACCATCCTGGATGGCTCGTTGAAGGGTCACTGGACTAGGCTGCTGGTGAACTGAGGCTGTTACTACCCCTGATAGCAGTTGAGAGACGTGAGACAGCGCACTGATTGCTGCTCGCGAACTCTCCTCGGTATTATGAAGTGCTGCGTTTGCCGAGCACAAAGCGCCAGTGCACAGCGCTCCAGCATAAGAGCCTGGCCACGCTCGGGCTGGGCGCTAGACGATACCGAGTGTACTAACTGGCATTAACTCAACAACGTCTAGCAACCTCACGGTGGGGGGGGGGGGGGAAAGAGAAGGGGGAGGGGGGGGGCTTCACGAGATGACCTTTCATTCTAATCGACTCCTCTACCTGCATATGGCAGAGATTGAGCCGAGGTGGCCAACAGCTTAGCGGGTTACTGGTGGCCATTTCATCCACGGAGAGATCTGGTCTGACAGCGAGGAGCCACGAGCACACGTCAGACCAGTCTTCATCTGTGGCCACCTGCGAATTGCCGACAAGCAGCGGGCCCTCGTCATCTTCAATGGCATTTGCAGGTGGGGCCATGGAGGAGGTTACAGACATACCCAACTGCCTGGGGAATGCATGACATTCTCCATGGGCAGGCCACACTAGCAAGCTCTGGGTCATCCGTATAAGACTCCACGGCTAAGCATGGTATCTTATACGGGTGGCCGTCCGCTCCAAATCGGCCCACAGGTTGAATCATGAGGGGAGTGTAAACCCTCGCATCTATGGCTTCATGTTCGGCCCGTGGGCCGAGCAGGTAGTCTTCGTCATCTTCCTGGTCAGGAAAGTTAGACTCTGGGTTAGCAAAGAAATCTAACCCACTGACCAGGAGAAGGCCCGTAGGCAGATGACGAGGTTACTCCGCGAGTGATCGTGGTCAGGCCCGCTGGTCGGGTTCCCCCTGATGCTACTCGCGCCGCTGGATCACCAGGCGATGCGAACATCAATCCTTGGTCCAAGTCGGCTGCCCCGGAACACTAACTTTATCCGAACTAGGAGGGCATGATCCAGGGACAGGGGCTACCTGCACTGAGGTCGATGTGCAAGAAGTTGAAACACCTGTGCCCGGCAACATGCCACGAAGCATGTCAGGCATCAGGTCCTTCAAAGTACTGCGCACCTCACTCACTAACTATACTTTGAAGGCCTCCAGCTCACCCTTCTCGGAGGCCTTCTTCTTAGCCTTCTCCTCCTTCCTCACCCTCTTGCCATCCTCTACCATCATCTTCGCCTGAGAACAGAAGAATTCAGAGGTTAGATCCCCCCCTCTTTACAAATAGCACATTTGTTAGAAAGCCTACAATCGGTGCAAGATGGGCAGAGGTGGGGAAGAATCTAGCCGTAAGATGCTTCAGACAAGACAGACATGATGACTTCTGCAAAGGTAGACATACGAAGAGAATGAGTATTTTAGTTTGTTAATCTTGTTAAAGTTTAAACAAAAAAACAAACTCGAGAGAGAGAAGACAACCACTTTAATTACCGACAATACCCGAAGGGACAGATGTCTTCATAAAAAAATAAGGAATAAAAAACACAGCCAGGGATAATATGAGAATCTTAGAAAGACGATCAAGACTGATTATGACACCCAGCTATCTCTACACATTCATAACATAATAATAATAATGACATCAAGAGATCCTCTTTTTAAAAACAAGATTATGAAGTCAGGAAAAAGGGAAAACCTTGCTGATTATGACATCAAACCTCAATGCAAAAGCCCCTTCAAGGGGAGGAGATATTAGATTATGAATGCAAGAAATACCTAGGACTACATACATTCATCACTCAAGAATAATATAATACTATAATTATATATCTGAGAACCCATGCACAACCACAAGAGAGAATACAGTGCAATAATGATGGCAGCAAAAATTGATAAAAATTTCCAATAATTAGGCGTCATATCTAATGAACTCCCTTATCCTGAGGACAGGTAAACCATCCTCTTGTGCAGAAATCACTTCCATACCACCCGTCGAGTCTGTAGAGTCTGATGAAGGGGGATGGGACAAAAGGAGGGAGATATTTTTTGTTTTATATCTCTAACCCTGAGACATATCAGATGATAAGTCAGAAAAAAGGAGATCAACCTCTGAGTGAAAAACAGGAGCTCTACCATCTTAAGATGAGCCTGTGGACACAAAGACACAAGGAATTAGTAGAACTTAGGCGCTGGGATAATTTAACAAGGATTCCCAGTGCCTAAAAACGTGCCAACACCAGGTCAGCCGCGAACGAAAACCAGTAACATATAAATGTTACAGGTCTTAAATAATATATGGAACGATATCACCTTAATGGATGATGAGGAAGACTCCTCTGATGCTTTAGACTCAGCCATAGTGAAATGGGTGATAGAAAATTAATGAAAATTCAACAAAATAGAGCTTGAAATTGTTTTCAATGTTGCTGATAAGCCAATATATTAGAAAACGGAAGTACCAGTATGCGCATGCGCAGAGGTGGGGTCTGACATGTGCATGACTGTGTACATTCCACCTGCCCAGTAGGGGCACCTAACATTTTATAATTCTGAATATTATTGAATTTAGAGCCGATATACTAGTATATCAAGTGTTAGGGAGGTATGTTCTCATAATGCGAAATACACATGTCATCAGCTATGGTTTTGATAATAATTAGACTGAAAATCATTGCTGCAACAACTTTCAATCAAATTGTTCTAAAAATTGAAAGTTGTTGCTGAGTATGGCATGAATAACTTTCTCAAATGGTTCTCAGAGTAATCAATGGATCTTTGCTGGTTACATGCATGAACTGACGTGCAGTATTAGAAATGACATGATTACAAATAATAGCATAAACAATGCTACATGAGTAACATTTTGGGTGCAATGAGGCGCTGGTGACACAATAGGGGATTAATGCTTGTCTTTACTTTGCATGGATGGATCGATGGATGGGTTTGGGTGCTTGGAGGAGGTGGAAAATAATTTGATCAAATAAAACAACAGAACCCTCGCTATAGTACAGAACAGAAACGACAGCACTCAGTATGATGATGGCCTAAGTAAGAACATATAAAAAGCATATGAGAGAGCACACATCTTACCAATAGCCTTCCTGTCATACCATCCCTTGAAGTCCATCCACTGTCTACAAAGTTCAATCGGTGGCTGTGCTCCGTACACTTCTAAAGCAGGCATGTTCAGATCATCAACAAAGAAGATGAAGTACTTCCCAAGAGGAGGACCAAACACTCCCTTACGTCTGAAATAACAAAAACAAGCTCAAGATGAGAAGATAAACACAAAAACACTGTGATAGTGTACAGTCTAATGGTCAAGCCATCTTCTGCCCTGGTCAGAAATCTTGACCCATTTGCAGAGCATGTGAAGAATATTCTCACCACTGGAATGACTGGCCAATTCCAAGTTTTGTTGTATTCAATCTTTTGATCTGGGACAACATATTCAACAAGCACATGTACCTTGAAACTTAGATTCTGGGAATTCAGGTTGCAAATTTTCACATTGATTCAAACATGCATAAAAAGTCGGCAGATGATTTTAGCTAGAAATGGGAGAGGTATAGAAATTCACCTTTCCAGTTTTAGCTATGCCACGTACATCATTAGCTAAGCTCCACCCACAACTTGCTCATGTTGGGATCGATCGATCGATCCCTGAACTCCCTGACTATCAATTTCCCGAAAATAATACAGGCAAGAGGTTAAACATTTTGAAATGGCAGCAACAGCATCCAGTTAAATTAGTTTCAAAATATTCAACAGAATATTTATTAAATGGTAAAGACATACAATTCGTACATGTTGGACTATCAAGCGTTAAAAACGGACTATTTCGAATCATTCATGACATGATATCATCCTACATGTCACGTAGTTGATTATGGCATCATACGATGGATGGATAAACATGGAAAGGTTCACTGACTGCTACCATTAATTATTACAGTTCTGACCTGTATGTTGACCCTTTTTTAATTTATTTTCTCACATGTTGCACACAACATCAGCATTTGTCAAACAATTAGTTTCTACACATATGGCTTGATAAAGAGCAAACATGAAAGTCTCTTCCACATATATCATTACCTCTTATCCAACTTGCTATCAATTAAGTCTTGAGTTTGGTTCGCACTTGTCTTTGCCGAGAAAACAATGAATTCTGGGATGTATTCTTTCGGCATGTTACGTAACAATTTATCAGCAATAGTCAGTGTTTTACCGGTTCCAGTTGGACCAACGCACAGAACCTGATGAAAAGATAAACACAACGTATAAATGTAGAAGTACTTTATCGCGAATTTATATAAATAGTGATTCAAACAACTGTTGGGAATGATTAACCTCGTAATGGTAAACATTTAGCATGGAAATTCATATTTTTCCCCAGTGGCCATTTGCAAATCACGAGATTATTTTAGAAACTTGCCAATAGAATGTCTGCCTCGATGATCAAGACTGTTAGTCAAGTGTTAAAATTTAAAAAATAGCCACCTCTTGGCCATTTCTTAAAACCACTGCACTGACAAGTTTTGTTTGGATTGTCTATTACAAGGGTATACACTAATATTTGCTACCCTCACCTGGGGTGGGTGGGTGTTGGTGTTTGAAAGTGAGGGTATTTTATTTGGGAATGTTCTTTTGTCCATGGCTATTTCTTGGAAGCAACTAAATCTGACTGGTTTCAAATTCTAGACTGCATTCTCATTCTATTAATGGTCTAACTTAGTTATGAGGATTATTGAGCCTGATCACAAACATAAAAGTTTAATTAAATTGACAAATGATAATTCCATTTAATATGGGCAGAGACAGATAATATAACATGTCATTGATAATTTTAAAACAAAATTTATCGACAGAGTGAAAACTATTGTTTTACTAGGCTAGTAGGCATCCACAATATTCAATATTTTTCTTGAGGCGTCACCCGAGCCCTATGTGCTTATTCACCTGCTTTTTGTTCACTAGCAGTATCTCAAGGAGCTTAGCACTCCGTATAGTATCAATAGTAGGCACAATAATGTCCGAGAACTTCATGTCAGGGTTGATAGTGTAGCTTGGCAATCCCGTCAACCAGTTCACCCAGCGCACCTGCAATCAATTAGCACTTATTGATGAGTCAATGCTTGTAAAGTACTTATAGTTATGTTTGAGTTTTAACCTTTTAATGCTCAAATTTGTTTAAGAAAATTTCAATTTTCCCAAAGAAAATGTAAATTTGCAGACCAAGAGAAGGCTATTTTCAAAAATTTACCACTAGAATGACTGGCTCGATAACCGAGCCAGTCATTCTAGTGGTAAATTTTTGAAAATAGCCTTCTCTTGGTCTGCAAATTTACATTTCTCAAGACCACTTGCAGAAGCCGTTGTTGGCTGATACGAGTGTTAAAGATCTAAAATCACTCAATGTGTAGAACAAGATAGTAATAATAATAATAATAATAATAATAATAATAACAATCATAATCATAATAATAATAATCATAATAATAATAATAATGATAATAATAATCATAATAATAATAACAAATTGACTGAATAAAAAGGCATCAGTGGAAGAAAAACTATGTAACTGTTGATTTGACAATAGTGAAATTGAAAGGTGTTGTTTATTCAGTTAATACATGTAACTATATATTTGTAGATGGTCTTACTTCTTTGTTAGAACTCGTTTCTGCTTCTTCATCCTCTTCATCAGCCGTGCTGCTGATACCAGCATCATCTAGCCAGTAATCATACACCAGGCCAGTCGCAGGAAATTGCATTGTGATCTATGGAAATATATCAGATAACATTATGCGATTACTGTAATTTATTGTTGACTAATGGAACTTTCCAGTCTATCCATCCATCATGACATCATAATCAACTATGTGATGTGTAGAATGATGCCATAATCAATGACGTCATGAATGACAGATAAGTACATCACGAACGCATAATTAAAGACGGACTAAGTATTGTTATATGAATTGTATTGTATGTCTTTACTATTTAATAAACATTCTGTTGAATATTTTGAAATAATTTTACTGGGTGTGGGCAGGGCATAGCTAAAACTGGAAAGGTCCATTATAATACAAGGCAGGTATGGGGTTTAGACATTCAAAGCTGCTCTAGAGCTAACCTGCTTTACCGGTTACATGGTTAAGCTGACCTCTGTCATGGTCTTGAGGAATGCCCATATGCAGGCCAAGAGAATACTATTTTTGAAAATCGACAACCGAGCCAATCATCCATTCAGATGGCGAATTTTCAAAAAGCCTCCTCTTGGCCTGCAAATGAACAAAACATCTGGATTTTCTTGATTACTTGAATAATTAAAGCATTAAAAACCATCTCCAGGAGATACATAATTATTAGACTTCTATTCCATATAAACCATTATATTGTCTTACCCCTTGTCCCTTCATCTTCTCCTTCAGCCAATCAGAATAGCGATTAATGATTAGACTTCTATTCCATATAAACCATTATATTGTCTTACCCCTTGTCCCTTCATCTTCTCCTTCAGCCAATCAGAATAGCGATTAATTATTAGACTTCTATTCCATATAAACCATTATATTGTCTTACCCCTTGTCCCTTCATCTTCTCCTTCAGCCAATCAGAATAGCGATTAATTATTAGACTTCTATTCCATATAAACCATTATATTGTCTTACCCCTTGTCCCTTCATCTTCTCCTTCAGCCAATCAGAATAGCGATTAATTATTAGACTTCTATTCCATATAAACCATTACATTGTCTTACCCCTTGTCCCTTCATCTTCTCCTTCAGCCAATCAGAATAGCGATTACGTCCATCATTATCACATGTACTTCCAACTGTCCACACAATACTGAAGAAAAACCATGGCTCTATCAGCTCCACGATACGATCAAGTTTCTCTTGCGATATCTCCTTATCTCCCTTTAAATGAACGATAAATTCATTTTATAATCATACTCAGCAAACATTGTATTTTCAAATTAATGACATCAACACAGTTTTGTACATAGACAGATACGCACACAGAAAAATTATTATGGTACACACTTAATGCTCAAATTTGTTGTAGAACCTTTCAATTCTCTCACAGAAAATGTGTAGACTAAGAGAAAATCTTTGAAAATCTAACATTGGAATGTCTGGGTCGCCTCTCTATCCAGATATTCTAGTGGTAATTTGTCAAAAAGTCTTCTCTTAGTCTACAAATGAACATTTCTCTGCTATTAGCAGGCATGAGCATTAATAGGATTAAGGAAACACAGAACACTGATAGCTGGAGACAGCGAAAGTAAAGTAAATTACATTTCCATAAGAATGCAGGCTTGACAACATTGTGATCCATTTCTAGCTATGGCCCGCCGATTTCTAGTTATGCCCCACCAATATCTTGCTATTCCCTACCAATTTCTAGCTATGTCCCACCAATTTCTAGCTATGTCCCGCCAATTTCTAGCTATGTCCCACCAATTTCTAGCTGTGTCCCACCAATTTCTAGCTACATCTCACCAGTTTCTAGTGCAGCTCCACCCACTTTGCATGTACATTTGAATCGCTTTAATAAACATTGAACCCAGAATTCTCAGAATATTGATTTTAAGGGAATTATAGATATGCTGTTGAATATTGTGAAACTAATTTGAATTTTTGCCTCAGCTCCCAGGCAAATGAGATTGTAAATGCAACAAATACTGTAGTGGATTTTGTTTTCAATTCTTTAAAATGGATTAACAAGGGGACTAACTCTTACATGCCAACTGATTATTGTATCAGCACTCCTCGGTACCAGGCCAGCTGGCTGAATAGTGCAGTGACCTGACTGGTCAGAGAGTTTGTTTACATTGCACTATAGTCCGCAGCAGACTGTGGCTTGCTGCTGCAGCTGGGGTTGGCTGCCGCATGAGTTGGAGTGCTGATCTAACTTTTATGTCTTTTTCGATTTTATAGTTTTTCGAGTGTTTTATGGCTTTCCGCGAGAAGTGACTTTATGCTTTTTCGCTTGCAAACTGAGTTATAGCTTTACGCCAGAAGCGACTTTATAGCTTTCTACAAGAATCGACTTTATGCCTTTTCGCTGTGCAAGTCATTTATAGCTTTACGCAAGAAACGATTTTACGTCTTTTTGCGAGAAGCACAAAACATTCGACTATATAATGATCAATTATTTGAGAGAAGGGAGGCTAGTTCCAATTCTAATTCTCGCTCGCCATGCACTGGTTTTGAAAGTTATTTTTTATCCTGTGTAAATATAGTTTGTTGAAACCCCTACCATAGGTGATTAAAGTAGTTTTATCAGCTGTTGCTCTGTTTGAATGGAATTCTCCCCCAGAATTGAGTTCTCCACAATACATACAAATTCATACAGTTTCATGACATACTTTTCGATTTCATAGCAGACATAAGTCAGATTGATTGTGATGTCAGCTAACATGTGACATATTTTGATTATGACATCAGATACTTGAGTGACAGATCAGATCTCTCTATTGACCAAGACCAATAAAATTGTTATAAACCGCATTTATTTACGTCAACAAAAGAATTATAAACACTTCCGACACAGAGGTATCCTTTTGTGATTTGAGCAAGACATTATTAAATTATGACTTGACTTGTGGTAATACGCAAATGGAAATGTCATTTAAGTCAAGAAAATCTCAAACAGTAGTAATAAAACATAACATTATGTAGCTTAATATAGTTCTTGACAATATGATAGAATATAGTTAATATGTACTTTGACTAGTGGCTGCATATGGACATTTCATCCGTGTATATGAAATGAGTTAACGAGGGGGGTGGGAGAGCTGACAGGGGCACATATTTTTGTTGCCACAAAGGTGGAATAAAGGCACATAATGGGTAAGCCTTTAGTGGTGAAGCCGGCCAAAACTAACCTCTGCAGTGCTTTTGAGGAACGTCCATTTGTGGACCAAGAGAAGACTATTTTTTAAATGACCATTCCAGTGGTAAAATCCTCAGAAATAGTTTTCTTTTCACCTCCGAATGTGACTACCATAATTTCTCGACTAAAGGCCGCCCTCGAATATAGGACGCTGTCCCAAATTTGACCAAAATCAGCCCAAAAAACTCTTGTATTCAAGTATAAGACGCTGTTAAATTTAGAAAAAATGTACCTTTAAAAAATCGAAAATTGGTATAAAAAATAACCATCACTCGGCGTCATGTTTAATGCATGACTAAAAATTATCATGATGTTAGAGAAATTATTAAATAGGACCGCCTAAATATCATGTATCTTCAATAAAGATTGTTTCTTACATCAAAATCAATCCAATTTTGGCATAAAATGTCTCCTTGAAAACATCGAAATCGCGTGATAGAAACAGATTGTAATGGTTCTTTTGCGTTTGGAGGCGCTGTGTGATCTTATGCGCTAACGGGAGTTGGTTATCTGGCTCTTTTGTGATTGGAGGCGCTGTGTAATCTTATGCGCTAACGGGAGTTGGTTATCAAACAGGTACGGGAACATTCAGTTCCTATCGCGCAATGATAATATATAGCAATTTCCGAGTCCAGAATATTTATATCCGAGTACTCGCTCTAATTAGAATAAAGATCTTTTGCGATTGGAGGCGAATCACGTGATTTCTACACGTATCTTTTCTCGACGCCATTTTATGTCAAATTCTGGATTAATTTTGATGTAATAAGTGATATGTATTAAAGAATAAGCAATATTTAGGCGCCCCAATTTAATAATTTCACTTCCGCTTGGTGTTTTTGGAGTATACATTAAACATAGTCGTCAGGCAGAGCGAATTGGCTAGGGTAACATTTAGGTCAATTTCCGTGGTATAATCTGACTAAGAAAAATTTCGACCCAAAAATGTGCGGAAGGAATGTTCTCGATTATAGTACGCACCCCCCTTTCTAGTACATGTGTTTTGACCAAAAAAATGCGTCCCTTAGTCGAGTTTTAACAGTAAGCAAAACTCCTGCTTTTTTCATCACTCTCGACTCTTACTGAGATTATGTAGTTAACAGGTACAGAGGAGCTACAGATTGTACAGACAGTGTCAGCTATCCCGCATAGTGCCATTTCTGTTCCCAATATGGCATATGCTGGCTGCAATAATAACACTACAATTGTGAATTCAAGAAGCTATTATAATTGGTTTGATTAGCGTCTATTGACTTCCTGATTCCAGGTCCCATTCACGTCATAGGCGGGTTTTCATTTTCAATCTATTGTTAAAAATTTTCTCAGGCAGAGGAGTGAAGAACATTGCCTATGTCTCCAGCGATCACCAGCCAGCCAACCAGAGACGTGATCACGGGGTTGCGAATAATTTGATAATTTGCCTAAGATAGCCACAGCTTTCCACATTGTTATCTTGAGACCGAAATAATGGATTTTATATGTGAAAGGCTAGATAGTGATAATTATCATTGAATGAGTATGATCTATCCCACGCACTAACATACAGGCCTGACCAATAACCCTTATCACTAAGTAATTAAAAGATGAACTGGTGATCATTTTTCAACAAAGAACATCATCCACCAAACTTATTTAAGACTACACCAGTTTCTTTGCTATTGACACAGTAAAAGATAAAATATTGATATTAGAGCGGTACTTATTAATTAACTGTAATTGTTTAGGGTAAAGTATGTAGAACTATGGAAATTTGAAGACAAAGATTTCCTATAGTACATTGCAATTATCCGTAATGTGAAAGCAATGGCCACGATGAAGGACCCGTGACTACTTACCACTCTTCGGTAGCGTCTCTGCAGATAAGGTCAAATTTATAAGTGCAGTTATGAACATTGAGTGATCGGTGACATGGTGCAGATTAAAGGAAGAATAATAGGCACGGCAACACAACACAAATCAGGCAACAATGTGAAAATGTGAATGATAAAAACAAACAAACAAACAAAACAATATTAAACCATGTTAGAAACACAAACACATTCGGCTAAATAGCTAATTCTCAATTTCAAGACAACTTTACAGGAAGGATATCAAATATTTTGTAACTAATTCAACTCGTACCTGTTGCTGATATAGGCAGTAACAGAATCCAGTTAAATTAGTTTCAAAATATTCAACAGAATATTCCTTACATCATAAATAATTTGTTTGTCATTTCAGGTCTGCAAGGGTTGAATAACATTCAATCAAATCCAATCAAGTCTTTAATTCTTTCTATACATTTAGCCATTTTATTTTAAAATAAAATAATATACATTTATAATAGTTGCCAGCACAGCTGATCACGTGCTTTGACTTTTATATATGCTAGTAATAAGGAAAATATTGTCCCATTTCTTTTATTAATGAAATAACAGATCATTTGATGTGATTTGATTGGATAACATAATTACAGAACGTGAATGATTGGTCAAACCTAGAAACAGCTTGGTTAAACTGTGCTAGTGTAAGCAGCATTACACACAAGACTTCATTGCACTAACAATTATTCCGTTGCTGCCTAAATTGATTAATATCCAACTAGAGCATAAGCTTATAGCATAGCATACTAAAACGACATCTTTTGATTTTGACGCCACTTAAAACATCTGTTTGAGTGACAGAAATGCACCTGATGATGATCAATCTAATGGTAACTTACATGTGTAACACGTAACATGTGAAAAATCACTATGGCTGTGGTACATACAATATATACTAACTCTTTAACACTCGACCAGCCAAAAATGGCTTCTGCACAGGTCTTGAGTAATGTCCATTTGCAGACACAGAGAAGACTATTAAAAAAAATATACCACTTTAAAGATTGGCTCGATAAGCAAGCCAATCATTGCAGAGATACATTTTTAAAGATAATCTCTTGGTCTGCAAATGGACATTTTCTTTGAGAAAATTAAAAGGTTAAAAACTAACTAGTTTATGTAACCGTGGTGATAACCGTGAAAGCTGGACATTTGTGATAACGACTGTATCATGATGGTAAGATCTCTTACTTCACTTTCCTCAGATTCATCATCTGTATCTGATTCAGTATCGTCAAACTCCATCATAAAGTGCATGGACTTTTTAGGAGCCTTTGTATGCTTTACTTTGGGGACAATTACTATCTGTTGTGTAGAAGGAAGGTGTGTAGGAGGGGTGCAGCGAGAGAAAAATGCAGAAAATCAGATAAATAATTTATAAACATGGAATCCAATTGTTTTAAAAGTAAACAAAACATCTTCTAACCCATTAATTGTCAAGCTGGAAAACACCCCAGCATTTGTAGTGGCAAATTTGCAGGCAAAGAAAAGATTATTTTTGAAAATTGAACACTGGTATATCCGGCTCTATGACCAAGCCAGTCATTCCAGAGGTAATTTGTAAAAAATATGCTTATGTTGGCCTACAAATGAGGTCAATGAGGAAATATTTTGATTTCCTTGACCAATATTGACCATTAAAGGGTTGAATAATGTGGACTGTTGTTGTAGCTATGTTAGTCACGTAATAATGATAATTAAACTGAATAATCTCTGATAAGCTTTATTTATAAGTAACATTTATGCATTTAAGCTTGCCAATGATCAAGCAATTTTAAAAACTCCCTTAACCGCAACACATCACAGCAACACAGTTTTCAAAATGAATCATAGCTATATCATACTGGAATGTCAGTAAAATAGACAGTTCACAAACAATGTCTCTTCTCTGTATTAACCATAGCTGGATTCACACTCGATTCTTCTTAGTTGCGACTCACAATTAGAATAAAATGGTCAGTCTGTCGGTCAAACTTTAGACATTTCTGAGAAAGTTCCCTATGTCGCAATAATAGCGAGTAGGTCTTGTCTTACCATTTAGATCTGCAGTACTCTACCTGCACGCAGCTACACAACCCACTTATTGGTCAGTTACATAAGAATTACTATCCTATAAATGTTAGTAATTGAGTAAACAAAAGTCAATAATAAATTCAAGCAATATTAGTAAGGTAAACAGGTGTTAATAAATCACAATACAAAATTAAATAAATTAGAATGTTTTCAATTTGGCAGAAACACATTTTTTATTAAAAATTTTAGGAAAACAAAACTGTATTTGAGATACCGTGTTTATCACCAATTCCTCATGTCTCCAGTGTTGATTTCCAAACCAGGAATACGCATATAATTATGCATAGTACAAAGAACTCACACACCTAGTTCCATTCCACATACCCGTGGAAATGAGAAAAGGGGAGATAATCAAGTCATCTGCATTACGGTTTATATTTGAGCAACCCAAATACTGTAACTTTCATACAATGGAGACAAACAAAACAAAGAAGCAAAACCAATACAGAAACACATGAAATGTTTGCGTAGTAATTTTGATGTCCCTACCACATGCTCCTAGTCATGAATCAGATGCTTTTATATTTTTGTAACATTTTTTACAATTTATATATTTAGAGATATCTGCCAAATTGAAAAACTTTTCATCTTTATATTTCAAATAAAATTTGTCAATAATTATATTTAAAAGAAGTAAAAATTTATTATACCTCTTTTGGTATAAAAGGTGTGAAGAAGCACTCGAGCAGTTGGAGCATACTGAATGTGAGGTTGCTGTCCATTGTTCCAACTATCTCCTTCATGTGCTTCCGCAAAAAGCGAATGGACCTCTATAAAATATACAGAATAAAATAGGCATTCAATTTCTCTATACATGAACAACATTATACAAAATGTCCGCTTGAATAATTTCCTTGGTGGCCATATTGGAATTTATATCAGGAACAATTTTTGAATTTTGCATGCTCTGATAGGATGTGACCAATCAGCTTTATTTAGATGAATTGTAAATATTAAATGACTGTTCCGTTATGATACTGTAAACAGGGTAGTACAGTTATACTACAGATAATAGTGTAATACAGTAATAGTATTGTACACCTCATAATAGTATTATACGGCTGTAAACGGGATCGTGCCATTAGGCTATAGTTAATGGTGTATTACTGCTATGCTATTGTAAATTATGTAGTAGATTTATGCTACTGTAAACAGTGTTGTCATGTTATAATACTGCAACCAGAGCAGTACTATACTACTATTGCATAGGGTGTAGTACATCTATATTGCTGTAGGTGGTTTAATTCTTTCACAGTCAATCACGGATAAATTCCTTATATCTCATTTTCAACGCAACCATACAAGACAAAAACCTTTGAATATTTTGAAATTAATTTGACTGGAAGCCATTGCTACCTTAGGTAGCAATATCTTCCATTTAAATCAATTTCAAAATTTTCAACAGAATTAGTTTTATATTGTAAAGAATAAATTTTTTCAGGAATTTATCATTGAAAGGGTTAATACCGCTATGCTACTGTAGATGGTGTAGTATATTTATGCTACTGTAAACAGGGTAGTAGTCGTGTTACCATAAACAGTGTAGCACCATTATACTACTGACAGTAGATGGTGTATGGGTTTTATCCTACTATAAATAGTATAATACCATTATGCAGCTGTATAAACGAAATCAGATTTATATTTTTACGAGAGAGTTGATACTTAACACCCGGATACTCTATGATATTTCCCAAATATCGACCTAGCTTCAATAAGACTCAGAATTAAAAAGAAACCACACCCACGGGGCGGGTTACTCAACTGACAGTCCAGCAGATGCGCCGCCCAAACTCGCGCATGCGCGGGGATGTCTCTTTCTATTCCAAATTATTGGCTGACAAATTGCAACATAAAACGCTGATAGACCGAGCCTCTGTGGGGCAGGGAGGCCGGGATCGCATCAGGGTGGTATCAACTCTCTTGTGAAAAAAGAAATTCGTGATTTCATTTATTTCACCTCAAGCGTATACTTACCACCCTGATACTCTATGATATAGCCAGAATGCCTAAGTGAATTCGGTGGGAGGGAGGCGAGTTCAGAAGACCAGATCATCCCTGGAAGAGCAAGCACTTTTGCTTTTGGAGCACAAAAACATCTGAAATTGCGTATGAAAACACAATCAGGAAATGACTTGGACATCGGATAACATGACCGGTGTTGAGAGTAATGACCGTTTAACATGCGCTCCCCCCTCTTTTGTAAAAAGGGGGATGATGACCTCAATGTCCTACACGCTCCCTATGGATTCGTGCCAAAGTACTATAAGACATCGGACAAAAGATCCATTTCATATGCTCTCAGATGGAACCACAAAAAACACGAACCATCAACATATTAGTAAGTAATTCAAACATGAGAAAAAATAACCATCACCAAATCTAGGCCTAACCTATTTTGATGAGATTCCCTTTAATCACCACTGGCGATGATCGGCACAGTACAGAATAGCGGGGATTCCTCCACTTAATTGCACTGTATGTGAGTCAATGGCCTTATGAACAATGTTTACAAATATATACAGATTAACGTTTATGTAAAATCAATAAGGCAAGCGGATTTGACGTGTCACGGAGGTAATGATCGCTAAAACTACTCACAATGCCATTATGCTACTGACATAATGTCATCCACCGCCACACATTGATTTAGTTTCCATTCCGTAGGCAGAATGCTCATTCTTCGGCTTCAGCCTTCCCGGAATATGAACTGCTTTCAAGGTGATCATATGATCCATGCACCAGCAAAGCAGTTTCCATGTCATCATACAGAGACTGGGCGACTTCGTTCCGCATTGGCGGTTTATGTAACTCACTACTGTTGAGTTGTCTGAATGTATCAACACAAACTTTCCCTCCACTTCCTTTAAGATGTGTTCCAGGCCTAGGATTACAGCTTGTAATTCTAGCATGTTGATATGCTCCTTTGACTGATCCAGATTCCAAAGCCCTGATATTGTGGCTTCTTCCAGGTAAGCGCCCCATCCCTCCATCGATCCATCCGTAAACATTGTTACTTGAGCATGGGGAGGGGTGAGCATGACACCCCCTCCCCCAGGAGATTCTCTCTCTCCATCCACCAGTGAAGGTGATGAATGAGAGGATCCAACACTTGATTACGCGAGTCCAGTGATCCTGAACTCTGCGTCCACTGAGTCATGAGAAACAGCTGAATCGGCCGCCTGCGCAAGGCCGCCTGAGGAATGACTGGTTCAATTGAAACCATCAGACCTAGCATTCTCAGACAGACTCGTGCTAGAATATAACGACTGCTGCAAACCAATTGAATGCACGAGAGGAGTCTCCACTCTCTCTTGGGATGGATAAACATATCCTATCTCCAGATCGAAGAACATACTCAGGTAAAAAAACTTCTGGGATGGATTTAGCTCTGATTTTTGAGAGTTGATTATCCAGCCTAAATCTATGAGTGTTTTCAAAACTATCTCCAGATTCGCTGTCAAGCTTTCTGGGTTGTGTGCCTTTAGCAACCAGTCATCTATGTAACTGTGGACCTCTATATTTCTCCTGCGGAGGAATAAGCTGTAATAGCAAGGACCACTCGAGTGAATACCCTTGGAGCCGTCAAAATTCTGAATGGGAGAACTTTGAAATCCCATTTGAAAAGCAAATCTCAGGAACCGACGAAAACTCCTTGCAATGGGAAAGTGGAAATAAGCGTCTTTCAGATCTATCGAAGCATTCCACATCCCCTTCTATAATCCCAACAACACTGATTATATTGTTTCCATTTTGAAACTGGGTGTGTCTATAAACTTGTTGAGAGGCTTGAGGTTGAGAATTGGTCTCCACACCCCGGTGTTCTTTGTCACAAAAACACGGTTGAATAGAAGCCCGGGCAATCTTGTGCCAGTTGAATTGCTTCATTTAGAATTAGAGATTCTATCTCCTCTTCTATGCACAACCACTTGTCTGGATCTCTTGGAATTTGAGTCCAGACCGGTACCAGAGACAGATGCAATGAAAATTCTTTTAGGCCATCAGGCCCAGTTACCACACGCTGCTCCCCACGCGCCGCGCCTCGGTGCGCGGTCTGCTGCCTGCCTGGCTGCGCTTGGAGCGCTGGCTGACGTACAGCAGCATGCTCCTGCTGGCACGGCTGGCGAGTTTTCTGAACTCGGCCGGCCTGCTGGCCTCTGACACTGCTGGCACCTCCACGAGTGTACTGCTGTAGAACAGCGGAGGGCTGAACTTGCACGTGTTCTCTGCGCACACTTCAAATTGTGCGTGCAGCGCCCTCTGATTGTTGACCAAGTTCACTGTCTGTTGGAGGTGCCAACAACCCTCACCTCCAAACAGACCAGGGCCCGCCATCGGCGCTTGCAATAAGCATGACTAAAGCTCCTGGGATGGGCACAGATTGTCCAGCGCAAACGTGCACCTCGTCCTCAGTGACTTGGTCACCGACCTAGTCAAACAGTCCAACGCCAGGTTGACAGCATCCTGGATGGCTTGTTGGACTGTCACTGGACTAGGCTGCTGGTGAACCGAGGCTGCTACTACCCCTGAGAGCAGTTGAGAGATGTGAGACAGCGCACTTATTGCTGCTCGCGAACTCTCCTCGGTATCACGCAGTGTGGCGTTTGCCGAGGGCATAGCACTCGAGCAAAGCATTCCTGTGTCAGCACGAGAGCCTGGCCGCGTGTCTTCACCCAGAGCGGTGCGGTCGTCCGCGCTCGGTCTGGGTGCTAGACCATACTGAGTGTACTAACTGGCAGTAACTCAGCAACATCTACAAACCTCGCAGGGGGGGGGGCCTTCGCAAGGCGACCTTTCGGTCTAATCGACTCCTCTGCCGCAGCGAACATATCTACAATATGCTCTGCATACGACAGAGATTGAGCCGAGGTGGCCAAACAGCTTAGCCTGTAACCATGCCCGCGGGTTGCTGGAGGCTGTTTCATCCACGGAGAGCTCTGGTCTGACAGCGAGTAGCCACACGCACGCGTCAGACTAGTCCTCATCCACTTACGAATTGCCGATGAGCAGCGGGCCCTTGTCATCTTCAATGGCATTCGCAGGTGGGGCCGTGGAGGAGGCTACAGACATACCCGATTGCCCGGGGAGGGCTGGCATGACATTCTCCACGGGCAGGCCGCGCACCGGGGCCGCGCTCATGTGAGGGGCATAAGCCACACTAGCACGCTCCGGGTCATCCGTATAAGATTCCATGGCTAAGCGTGTTATCTTATACGGGCGGCCGTCTGCTCCAAATCAGCCCAAAGGTTGAATCATGAAACGCGCTCCCGAGGGAATGGTACCATAGGTGTGAGCAGCCGCACTACCCATGAGGGGAGTGTACCCGCTCGCATCCATGGCTTCATGATCGTGCTGTGGGTCGAGCAGGTAGTTTTTGTCTTTTTCCTCGTCAGGAATGTTAGACTGCGGGTTAGCAAAGAAATCTAACCCAGACTGACCAGGAGAATGCCCGTAGGAAGATGACGAGGGTACTCCACTAGTGATCGTGGTCAGGTCCCGCCTGATGCTACTCGCACTGCTGGATCACCAAGCAATGCGAACATCAAGCCTGGGTCCAAGTCGGCCACCCCTGGATCACTAACTTTGTCCGAACTAGGAGGGCATGATCCAGGCACAGGGGCTACCTGCATTGAGGTCGATGCGCAGGAAGCTGAAACACCTGTTCCCAGCAACATGCCACGAAGCATGTCAGGCAACAGGTCCTTCAAAGTCCTGCGCATCTCACTCACTAACTCCACCTTTAAGGCCTCCAGCTCACCCTTCTCGGAGGCCTTCTTCTTATCCTTCTCCTCCTTCCTCACCCTCTTGCCATCCTCTTTGCCTGAGAACAGAAGAATTCAGAGGTTAGATCCCGCCCCCAACCCCCCTTTACAAATAGCACATTTGTTAGATAGCTTACAATCGGTGCAAGATGAGCAGAGGTGGGGGAAGAATCTAGCCTTTAGATGCTTCAGACAATATGGACATGATGACTTCTGCAAAGGTAGGCATACAAAGAGATTGAGTATTTTAGTTTGTTAATTTTATTAAAATTTAAATAAAAAAACACTCGAGACAGAAGACAACCACCTTTATCACTGACAACCCCAGAGGGACAGATATCTTCATAAAAAATAAGGAATAAAATGAGAATGTTAGAAAGACGATCGAGACTGATTATGACACCCAGTTATCTCTACACATTCATAACATTATAATGATAATGACATCAAGAGATCCTCTATTTTAAAAAACCCAAGATTATGACGTCAAGGAAAAGGGAAAAATACTGGCTGATTAGGACATCAAGCCTCAATGCTAAAGCCCCTTCAAGGGCAAGAAATATCTCGGACTACATTCATTCATCACTCAAGAATATTATAATACTATAATTATATATCTGAGAACCCATGCACAACCACAAGAGAGAATATAGTGCAATAAGAATGGTAGCAAAAATTGATAAAAATTTCAAATAATTAGGTGCCATAACTAACGAAGTCCCTTATCCTGAACACAGGTAAACCATCCTCTTGTGCAGAAATCACGTCCATACCATCTGCCGAGTCTGATGAAGGGGATGGGACAAAAGGAGGGAGATATTTTTCGTTTTACATCTCCGACCCGTAGACATATCAGATGATAAGTCAGAAAAAAGGAGACGTGATCAACCTCTGAGTGAAGAACAGGAGCTCTAACATCCTAAGATGAGTGGGTGGACACAAAGACACAAGGGATTAGTAGAACTTAGGCGCTGGGGTAATTTAACAAGGATTCCCAGCGCTTAAAAATGCGCTAACGCCAAGTCGGCCGCGAATGAAAACCGGTAACATATAAATGTTACAAGTCTTAAATAATATATGGAACAATATCACCTTAATGGATGACTCCTCTGACGCTTTAGACTCAGCTATAGTGAAATGGGTGATAGAAAATGAATGAAAATTAAAAAAAATAGAGCTTGAAATTGTTTTCAATGTTGCTTATAAGCCAATATATTAGAAAACGGAGTACCAGTATGCGCATGCGCAGAGGTGGGGGTCTGACATGTGCATGACTGTATATTCCAACTGCCTAGTAGAGGCACCTAACTTTTTATAATTCTGAATATTATTGAATTTAGAGCCGATATACTAGTATACCAAGAGTGTTAAGGAGGTAAGTATGTTCTCATGATGTGAAAATTGAGATAATTAGAATTTGAAATTGAATACTTGAGAGGCGAAAGCTAGACTCAACACTCAAAGATTCATTAGTAGTTGAACTTTATAAACACAATGAACCTATGCAAACCATCAAAAGAGATAAATAACACAACAACCAGTCATAAAATATTTCACAAATTTCTAGAAATAAAATGACTGAAAACTTACTCTCCACACTTAACCTCAGAAGATAAACTCCTGAAGAACGAGTGAAGTCTGCTGAACAACAACAGGAATATCTAGTCCTGAATCCAAACCCTGTGGTGGGGGGGGGGGGCGGGGAGGATACGGAAAAATTACTTCCTATGGTAATAATTCCCTCTGCAAACTCATAATAAATTATTTGGACCCAGAAAATCAAGTATAAATAATTGTCTAGATAAGGATACATGTGAAACACGTCACAAATCAGCTAAATGTATCTGAAAATACAAAGCACAACATGCGTTAGCTAATACTTAGGCCTCCCCTATAATGAGATAGCCTAATATAGATGTATCTATGTGTTAGCGCGATCCCAGATATACCATCCGATACAACACGCAAATTTTCTATCAATAAATATAATAAAAAACCACCTGATATCTAGGACAAGAAGCATCCTCCGGCAACTTGGCAGCATCAGACATTAGATAGCAGTCAAATAATGATTTGTAAAACAACTTAGAAGCTTCAAAAAGATAAATTAGCAAAAGCAATCCTGGGAAGAAACCTAAGGCATGTGCAATGGCAGGTCAATAATTTGAGAAGCAAAAGAGAGCCCCCCCCCCCTGCATGCGCAAGTTTGGGTGGCACAACCGCCGGACTGTCAGTTGAGTAACCTGCCCAGTGGGGGCGGTTTCTTTTTAATTCTGAGTCTTATTGAAGCTAGGTCGATATTTGGGAAATATCATAGAGTATCAGGGTATACTCTTGAAGTGAAAAATTGTTTAGTATCGTTATAATATCAATATTAACAGTGTATTCTAATATATGCCGCTGTATATGAGGCATTATCTTTCTACTACCGTAACATGGAGTGGTAATGTTACAATACTGTAAACAGTGTAGTACCTACCTCTAAGAAGAAATCAAATAATGCTTTAAGTTTCTCCTTGTGTGGGTAGATAGCATCAGGAAGTTTACGCAGCCAGCAGTCAACAAATGGCTCCAATCCCAGAATGCTCGGCTCTAGATACACCATACCACAGCGGCTAACGGTGGCAGGCGAAGCGACGGCTAAATCTGATACTTCAAAAATCATAGTCATTACCTGAGATCCAAACACACCAAGAATGGTTAGAAACAATACCCTGATATAAAGATCACATTGTCAATGTCTGCCTCTTAGGAATCTTTGAAAATATCTGACAAATATATTGGTTAAATTCACCCTTTCATCACTAAATCCCAGAGCCTGATTTGACTGGAAACGCCTGACAGTGTGTGTGTGCGTGCGTGCGTGCGTGCGTGCGTGCATGCGTGCGTGCACACATGTACTTGTACATGGCCAGCTTACCTCAGTTAGCTTGATGATCTCTCCACTGCTGAGGCACAGTTTCTTATTGTCATCCAGTACTGTGTTCATGTTCTCAATCCACACAGCATCAACAGGGCCGTCAAATATATACCACTTTTTGTCTTCATCAGTAGATGATGCTCCACCGCGGATTAATGTTGACAAGATGCCATCAGTCCTAGTATGTAATAATAGAGCAAACAACCATTTAATGGTCAACAAGGACCAAAACAGACTCTGCAGTGGTCTTGACCAATGGCCATCTGCAGGTCATGAGACTATTTTAAAATCTTATCATTGGAATGACTGGGTCATTAACTAGGCCAGTCATTCTAGTGGTAAATTGTTCTCTCTAGGCCAGTACAAATTGACATTCGCTAAGTGAAGATTTCAATTTTCTTGACCATTACAGGGCTAAAATTGATCATAATTCATGGATGGCCATCTGAACATCATCCACATAGACACCATTACAGAGTTTAAATTGATTTTAAACAATGATCATTAACTAAATCACACACGCATGCGTGCAAGAGCGCGTACACGCGCGCACACACGCACGCACGCACACACGCAAACACACACACACACATACACAAAAGCACGCACACACACTTTGGAGAGATGAGCTTACCATTCATGAGTAAGCATATCAAATTCACCGTATAACTGTCCCATGGTGATGGACTTGGGGTTGAGGACAAAGGTGTGTGTAGTTTCAAATGGCATACCGGCCGGAGACATGGTGCCCTTCAGTACTGTCTGGGCAGTCCTTAGCACATCATAACACTAAAACAGAATATAGTACAAGAACTTGAACACATTGAACCCTAAAGTCCCAGAATCTAGATTTCAAGCTAACTATACAGGTAAGCTGTTGAATATTTTGAAACTAATTTGATTGGATGCAGTTGTGGCAACAACACAGCCCAGTCAAATTAGTTTCAAAATATTCAACAGCATGTTTATTAAATAGTAGAGACATACAATTTGTACAACGAGTCAGACTATTAAGAGCTAAAGACACGCCATATAGATTCATTTATGACGTAATGATTATGGCATCATCCTACGCACTCCTTACCTGATTATTATGTTATATGACATCATTACCCTGGAAAGGTCCATTGTTAGATCCGATAGGGATCAATCATGCAGAATGGTAATTCCAAAATACATGTTGTTCTTAAAATATACATACAGCCGAACCCATCCCATAAAAACACGAGACCAAAAAATGTCCTTTTGGTACCCATTTAAATAGAGTAAAAACATTGCTGTTATTATGGGCCTAATGAATAAGTTGTTTATCCGGATGTGTCGTTTAATGCAGGGTTGATGTCTAGCTTAGGGATTGCCCAGTTCATTTTAAAGTTTCTTTCCATACAGCATACTATTACCATAATGTTCTGTATATTTATACACCTGTGCAAAAGTTAAGCACCACCCTATTTTTACGCACATGCGAGGGTATATTCATGTGCTATGAAGAAAGCAATAGCATAAACATTTATGTACCCATCCATCTTAGTGCAAGAGGTAATAATGCAACTAGAGGAATGCTGATTATGATGGTGGGGAAACACTGTATGTTTTTGTTTGAACTTGAAAACGAGGCCTGAATATGGTTACGTTGACACAACTGACAACTATTGCCCTACAGTTGACACACGTGGCTAGATTGTCATTAATGGTGTCTGAAAACGAAGTTTAACATCTGTGCACGAGTTTGAGACTGTCATTATTAATACCGGGTATATCCACCTTGTGCCTGGATGACGGCCTGGACACGACGTCTCATGCCGGTCACCAACCGACTGATACGCCATTGTGGTATTCGTTGCCATTCAAGATGGAGTGCGTCTGTTAATTCCTGTAGGTTCTGCACAGGAGGATCCCTCCTTCTCACCATGTTTCCCAGAATGTCCCAGATATGCTCAATAGGGTTCATGTCAGGGCTCCTTGCTGGCCATGGTAGGGTTTCGATGGCATTCTGGCGGAGGTATTCATGCACAGCTCTAGCACGATGTGGTCGGGCATTGTCATCCATGAATATAGGGTGGGTTCCAGGTGCATGATTTACAAAATGAGGGACCACAACTCTATCCAGTATGGAATCTTGATATCTTTGTCCATTTAGTGTTCCAGGTACAGTCAACAGATCCAGCTTACAATCAAATGAGATGCACCCCCATATCATAACGGAACCTCCACCAAATGGAACTTCTTCCATGATGTTACGTTGGTCGTACGCCGTGCGTCTGGACCTCCATACACGAGTTCGACCATCTGTGGCATGAAGCAGGAACCGACTTTCATCGGACCAGTGTACCCGTCTCCAGGATCTCATGTTCCAGTGTCTTCTTTCGTTGCACCACCTCAGACGCTCCTCTTTGTGGTGTGCAGTGAGGAGAGGACGTCTGACAGGTCTCCTAGCTTTCATGCCAGCAGCATACAGTCTCCTTTTGACGGTAGACATTGACACTCTATTGCGCGTTTCCCATTGCTGGCTGAGCACTCTGCTGTTGGTGAATGGAGATCTCCTAACAAGGCGTACTAGGGCTCGATCATCACGGGCAGTAGTCTTCTTCGGTCTTCCAGATCTAGGCCTGTCCTTCACCTCGTTAGTTTGCCCATGTTTTGCAATCAAACGACTGATTACAGTATGGTTAATGTTCAGCTGTCTGCCAATCTCTCTGCATGACATACCAGTGGTATGCATGCCTATGATTTGCCATTTCACACGATCACTTAACCTTCGTCTTGCCATAGCGGTTCACAATCAAGAGCTAATTCTCTCTGTACAAATAAACGACGGTCATGAACACAAAATTCCTAATCTTGTCGCCTAAATCTGTATGTAATGTTCTACACCTCAAACTGGACTTTTACATAACTGAACACGTGTGCTGTTTCCCGCGACGCACGGACATCAAGCGGCGTGAAGTCATGCATGCATGTGCATTTCGTACTTGGAATTATGTCAGCTAACGCGGGGACAAAAAGTATGGCAGCCTAGTTGTACCATCATGTTTCTACGTTCTATTGTTTTTGCTGGTGCTTAACTTTTGCACAGGTGTATATATATTTCAGATAAAGCATGTGATATGCATATATTGATAATGATTCGCTGTTACTAACCTTTGTTTTGCCTGATCCAGTTGGACCCACCAACATCAATCCATGTCGCACGACAGTCGTCTCAAACAGCTGTATACACTTATGAATGAAGCCTGCAACAAGGTAATACAAAAATAACATGTAATGAAGCATACAAGACTTTAACCATTTTAACGACATATCTCTGAAGAAGTAACTTCCTTACGATGTAAATAGCAGTCTGTGGAATATTTTGAAAGGAATATGACTGGAAGGCATTAAGGCAGCAATGGCTTCCAGTCTTATTAATTTCAATATATTCAACATCGTTCCTATTTATTTGCCATGAAATACAGATAACGGAATTTACCCGGGAAAGTGTTAAAATCAAAATAATATTCCTATTTGTGCTACAGAGATGATGTTGTTTTATCTAGAGTCATAAAAGTGACACTGGCTGTTATTTATCTTAAAAAGAATTATCCGACAGAGGTGTTAATCAACTAATTTTGAAAACAATATGAGTGCGTAATTATTGCTTTAACAGGAGGTAAGTTAAAACACAGTTTCAAGTGGCTTATTAAGGTGAATCCCTTAATGGTCAAGCTGGGTATGAGTATATTTAAAAAAGTGTTATGCCTGGAATGGCTGGCTTGGTAATTGAGCCCGTCATCTCAGTGGTGGATTTTCAGGTGTGGTCTTCTCTTGACCTGCGAAAGAATATGCAATGAGCAAAATATTCTTAAAGCCATGCTAATCACATCTCAAATGTTGTATTGCACCGATAGAATATGGTTTATAGATTCCATATCATTCATATCCTGTCACGTTCCCTGATCTGTATCGCAATTACCTGTTTGGTAATATCGAGCAAATGTTGAACAGTGATCGACACCATTTTGTCTCCTCAAGCTATTCTGGGTGATGTCATGTAAGCTCCAATGCATCACATTCTTTATTATGTAATGCTCATCCCATTGAATATTTTGAAACTAATTTGACTGGAAGTTGTTGCTGCCGTAGGCAGCAACAACTTCCAATCAAATTGGTTTCAAAATATTCAACAGCTTACCTGTAGGATTGCTTTTATACCACGTTACCAAACCATAGCTGGAGCCTCTATGACTGAGCGTATATACCGAGGCAGACACACTGGGGTTTTTCTGATTGGTTGAAAAGTAAATCATGACAGCCATCATAGGGTGTAGAAATGTACCAACATTTAACTACTAAATCTTGAATATCTTTCCATAGCGGCGTGATATAAGGCTTAAAATTACCTGGATAGTTATGACCGGCGTGTTAGATTGCCTGAATAGCTATCAAGAGATGGGATTAGTTATCCTTTAACAAACCTTGTCCATTATTGAAGGTTATCATAAAAATAATGTTGCCCTGTGAGCACAGAACAGACGAGCTCATGAAGCACATTAACATAGAGACATAGAACATAAGTTAGTGAATAGAGCCAGAAAGCATAATAAGGCATAATCAATACATATGATCAGGAAATAAACTGAGTATTTTTATTGAATCGAATTTGACCATAGGGACTAATGAGTACATAATAACTGCTCACCTGGGACATCTTGAAGGCCCATCTTCGTACAGGTTTTTCTCAGTGAGGTGTCCAGAGCGCCATAGTCTATAGGCTCTTCTCTGACAACGAAAGATAGAATTACAACAGTGTTAAATATCAAAGAGTAATAGAGAATAAATCTAGTCACGTTGAGAATCTTTATTCTTTTTAAAAATGCAACAGAAATTCCTATCAGTAAGATGCTATATAAAGGAAAATATAAATTTAATTATATGCAGTTCAGGATTAAAAATAAATAAATAAATAATAATAATAATAATAATAATAATAATAATAATAATAATAATAATAATAATAATTTAATGATATGAATGTAGACACTTACTTGATGCTAGGGAACAGATCTGATACAATGCCATTAAACAGTTTCAAGTCATCCACCAAGAACTTGGGAACGTTAACATCTCGAATGGCCCGTAGCGTAATTAGCTCCTAATAATAATAATAATAATAATGATAATAATAATAACAAGAGGCCCAAGAGGCCTGTATCGGTCACCTGGACCATAGGCATCTCAACTAAAATGGTCATTAACAATAAGTAGAACTCTAATGAGTTGAGCAGACTTGTAACAAAAAAACAGAGGCCATGTTTCTTTATATATCAACTTCTCTTGAACAAACTTTAATGGCCCTTAGTCATCAATATCATATCTCCAAAAATTCGGCCCAATCCGTTCAGTGGCTCTGGAAATGAAGTTGCTTTCATGAAAACCAGGTCATCCAAGATAGCCACCCAACCATTTGGCAAATCATGTTCCCTTGACAAACTTGGGTCAGATCCTGCCCTAAATGATATTTTATGAGTTTTGAATCAATCGCTCAAACAGTTTCGGCGAAGATTTTTAGACATTTCTAAAAATCGGCCAAAATCCAAGATGGCCAACGCCCAAATTGGCCGATTGGCTTCATTTGAACAAACTTGAATCTCTACAATCTAAGGATGCTTCCTGCCAAATATAATTGAAATCGGCCCAGTAGTTCAAGAGAAGACATTTTATATTTCACATTGCTTTAGCATCGGAGCTTTTGGCGGAAAAATGATCCAATATGGCCGCTAAACCGTTTATCTGACAGTTTCGCAAATTGCAAATTTGAGAGCAGAATACCCAAAACATATATAAAACCAATTTCAGCCTCAAAATCCTTTAAATCAAAAAATCCAATATGTCCGCCATACACTATTTTGATTGGCTCACTGCGGCCATGTTTTTTGATGGATCAACTTCCCCTGAACAAACTTTAATGGTCCTCAATCCGTAATCATATCTGCCAAATTTCGACCCGATCCATTCAGCGGTTCGGGAGAAGTCGTTTTCGCTAAAACTAGGTCAACCAAGAAGGTGGCCAAACCATGGACCAATCAAGTTCCCTTGAACAAACTTGGCTCAGCTTTTGCCATAGGGCATATTTCATGGGATTTGCTTCAATCCACCAAGCGGTTTCGGAGAAGATTTTTAAAGACATATCGAAAAATCAGCCAAAATCAAAGATGGCCACCGGCCAAATTAGCCAATCGGCTTCATCTGAACAAACTTGAATCTCAACATCCTAAGGATGCTTCCTCCCAAATATAATTGAAATCGGCCCAGAAGTTCTCGAGAATACATTTTAAATTTCCCATTGTTTTAGTATGGGAGCTTTCGATGGGAAAATGATCCAAGATGGCCACCAAACTGTTTATCCGACAGTATCGAAAATTGCAAATTTGAGATCAGAATACCCAAAAACATATATAAAACCAATTTCAGCCTCAAAATCCATCAAATTAGAAAATCTAATATGACCGCAAAACACGCTATATTTTGATTGGCCAGCTGTGGCCATGTTTTTTGATGGATTAACTTCCCTTGAACAAACTTTAATGGCCCTTGGCCCCTAACCATATCTGCCAAATTTTGGCCTGATCCCTTCAGTGGTTCTGGAGAAGTCATTTTCGCTAAAACTAGGTCAACCAAGATTGCCGCCAAACCATGGGACCAATCAAGTTCCCTTGAACAAACTTGTTTCAGCTCTTGCCCTGGGGTTTGCTTCAATCCACCAAGCGTTTCAGAGAAGATTTTTAAAGACGTTTCTAAAAATTGGCCAAAATACAAGATGGCCACCGGCCAAATTGGCCAATCGGCTTCGTTTGAACCAACTTTGATCCCTATGCTCTAAGGATACATCCTGCTAAATATAATTGAGATCAGACCAGCGGTTCTTGAGAAGTCGTTTAAAGGAAAAGTTGATGGACAATGGATGGACGGATGGTTGCCATGGCATAAGCTCACTTGGCCTTTCAGGTCAGGTGAGCTAATAATAATAATTGTACGATAATTATCTAAGTTATTGTTCATAGCCAAGTCACAAATACACATGTAATAATATACATAAATATTAAACATATTCAGTGAAATAAATTGGAAAATTGGCAGAAAAACTGTTTTCATAGCAATTGAAGCGTATCTATACCAACATACTTCATCTAAATCTGGGTTCTGTCGCTTAAGGTTTCCAGCAGCTGAGATGACACTCTTTACAGCACGCATACCAAAATCATAATGATCCTGAAAGAAATGAGAACAGAAGCAATTATTAACAGTGGTATCCCAAAGACCCAAAAAACAATATACTGCATTTAAGATGATTACATCTTAATGAGTGATTCATGACAAAATATATGACAGATGGAATGGAATCTTTAGTCATACATGCGCTATCTTTACACTGGTACTAAGAATATATCAGTAAGCCATTCAAAAGTGACCAATAAAGAGAGGTGGTCACGGAATGCGTGTGCACAACTTGGCAATGAATCAACCTGTTTATGTTCAGAAACATTTTGACATGACAAAAATATTAAAATAATTAACACATAATTATAAGTGATTGATTGAAACATGTCAATTAAATTATATTCCAGCAGTTGACAATTTTGAAATTTAAGCAGCAAGAGCTTCAAAGCATATTATTGTAAAAAAATTAAACTATATTTCTTACATCACGAAATATTTCTTACCCGGGTATATCTGGTTTGACAATTTAGAAAGGTTAAATTCAATGATGTTGACAAGAAAACAAAAGATCACACACACACACACACACACACACACACACACACACACACACACACACACACACACCACACACACACACACACACACACACACACACACACACACACACACACACACACAGGCAATGGACCTTTCCATTTTAGCTATACCCTGCCCATCACTCCCACACCTCGCCGTGTTTGGATTGATCGATCCCCGAATGCCCTAGCTATCAATTTCCTGGAAACTATACAGGGAATCTGTTGAATATTTTGTAACTAATTAGACTGGGTGCTGTTGCTGCCATAGGCAGCAACAGCGCCCAGTCAAATTAGTTTCAAAATATTCAACAGAATATTTATTAAATAGTAAAAGCAAACAATTTGTACAGCAGCCCATAGACTGTCTGTAATATGCATTCGTGACATACTTATCAACATCATTCATGAGGTCATTCATTATGATGTCATTGTACACATCACACAGTTCATTATGATGTCATATGATGGGTGGGTACTCTGGAAAGGACCATTATATGTATCTTTGTGCACTACAATTCCTCCATAAGAAGCTGTAACAAAGTACTACATCAGAGTACGGTATTTATTTTTATTCAACGACAAAAAGCATAGAGTTAATACCTGTGAACTGAGCTGCTCAGATGACAGCTTGAATGTCGTAACTATCTTCTTAGCTAACACTCTGGCATCAGCAAAACCAAATGAGAACAGACTGATCTCTGCAATAAGGGCATAGTCTGGTACCATCATAGCAACAGGACGGAACAACGCCTAGAAGATAATTGAAAGGCAGCAGATTAAAGCATGGTATATTATTAATATGTATCACATAAACAGTGTTTTAGCTCATTCCATATTAACATGGTTAATAATGAAGTGAAGTATTTTCATTGGTTATTAGCATTGGATATTACTATGCCTAAGTCTCCAGTGCTAGAAATGCGTGTCATGAGCGGCCATGATTGCGCATGATGTAACAATAATGCATGTGATGTCCCGCAGTATATAAAATATTTTATTAATGTGTTAGTTATGTAAATAAATAAACATTGATGAGCGCAAATTTTTATCATAGTTCAAATTACAAGAGATATTTTTCGGTGTAAGAGTCCAATGTGCAGCTGGTCAGGGGTGTGATTAGCCACCCGTGACAATCGCATTGAGCCCTGTAGGTGGGGTTTAGAATACACCTTCCGTATCCTCTGCGTGTCGTAAGAGGCGACTAAAGGAAGTAAGGGCGAGGTAACCCTGACAGAAACCTCGAGTGCTGAAGACGGAGGTTCCAGGCCGCACGGCGCACTCTAATAAACCATGGATCCACGCACGTAACGCTTATGATCATGTCAATAGTCACTTACAGGACTGGTGGTATGATCAGCGAACGAAAAGAAGAAGACAATCGCATGCTAATGGAAGACCTAAACTGGTTTCAATGATTGACGTTATTGGAAAATGTCACAACTTTCCGTTTATATGATAAATAGTCTCAATCTCTGTCCCATTTAATATCACTATTATCAACCTCATAAAAAATTATCACTTTGCCCTTGCTGATGCTCATGCAGTGATAATTTATACCTCAGTTGATAATAGTGATATTCAATGAGACCTTGTTCGAGATCCTCTATTTAGGATTATGCAGCCTATTATATTAATATTTAGGGTTATGCAGCAAAATGTCCAGGAATACAGCTGAATTGTTAGCTTCCAGTATACAGGCCACGTTCCCATAGAGGAACTTTGAAATTAGAAATTAGATCAGACATCCAATCACAAAAGATCCCTGACACGTGTACCCACTTCACAATTTTCCGCTAGTACTGGTTGAACCATGCATATTATGTCAAGTTTGACACATATACAATTCGCATAATACGCACCAATACTGCCACAGCAAATCAGCCACAATGTTAAAAGCATTAAAAAATATAAACTTGTTTGTGATTCTCTATATACCCTCTAACGGCATTATGTAAGCATGACCAGAGTATGGCAAACCTTAAGATTATCAGGTAGTTCTGTTCTACCAGCATATCCAGGGTTCATTGTAATAAAGACAGCACATGATGGCTTCAACTGCAGCTCCACACCTTCAAAGATGAAGCGATCAACCTACAAAATAACATCACAGAGTTAACATGTGGACAAAGATGAGTCCTTCTCAACTTGGTGATTAGTTAGAGTTATCATTTCAAGATATCAAATAGCATTGATAAAGAGGCATAATCACATTCAGTTAGATTAAAGTCTGGTATTCAAATTCATTTTATTATTAATTCATGTTTATAAAGCTAGTTATTATAAAAACAATAAGTGATTTATAATTCAGGTAATCATTATAATATTTATGTACAGTTTGTTTTAAGAAGACTTACTGTAAAATTAGAAATTAATTTATTACATACCAATAGGAAAGAAGCTGCAATTGGACACTGACGTAAACAAATATTTAGATTTTCTTAATGAATCGTGACCATTAAAAGATTAACACAACTAACAAAGCAGTGATTGCTGATCTATGTCCCTCATTCCATATTATCAACTTTCTTAAACAAAATGTAAATTATTTAGTAAATAAAACCATTTTAATCCCAAAATCAATAGTCCGGATTCAACAGGAACACAACTTGAACCTGCAGACTGAGGCAGGTGAAGAACCTTTCAATAGAGCGCAAGTCGTGTGGAAATGAATAATCCATAACGAAGTCACCATGTACCTTTGACGTTTGGACCCCAAAATCAATAGTAACATTTAAGCCCACCACATAACCCAGTCCAGATTAAGTGGCAGGCCAGGTTTGGTGAAGATCCTTTTGAGCACAGCATGATATTATTCAGGTATATAATTTTCATAATTCAGGATCTAACTTTAACTTGTATGACCTTTTGATCCTAAAACCAATAGGCCCCAGGGGCAGGTTTTGTGAGAATCCCTTCAATAGTATTAAAACGTGCACTAATAGACACATGACTATTCAAACCAGGGCTAATTTTCATACTGGTGTATTAGACCCCATAATGCGACAAATTACATCACACATATTAAAATTGGTGAACTGTGCACTAAACTCAGAGACTGAACAGTGCAATACCTATTCTCGTTTAAGTGGTTGCATCTGGCAAAATTGCAATCAGTGCGGGAAAACACAATTTTATTTAAACCTTAGTGATTATGACATCTGATCCAATACTACCAGCAGGCTTGCTTTCAGTGTACATATAGGTAAATCTGCCATTATACAGTAACCAACAGCTGTCTTCAACCAAATAGACTTCGTACTATGCAAGACAGAAGCAAAATTCCGGAACGCTCGCTCGTATGGAGGCACAGACCTCAATTCTCAACATAAGCTAGTCATTACAGGCCTTCAGATGAACGATTTATACCTAATATATAAACACCATACCAGGTAAGAGGGTAGAGTCACCTACAATCTATTCAAGCTCATCAGCGACACTGACATTCATGTCATACAAAAAGGCCCTCGGGGAGCAGATAGCTGACATCGACGTCAGCTCTGATCCAGACGAAGATCTAACCAAAATAGTGAAATCTATGGACTCGTCAGCTATCAGCACCATAGGTGTTCGTAAAAACAACCAAACCAGGTATACTGACGACCCTCTAGTAGTAAAACTGTCAGCAGAGCAGAAAGAATTACGGCTGCGCATCTGTCAAGGTGGCCAGGGTGAAGACTGCACCAAACTACGCTGGGAGCGCAATATTATTCTGCGCCACATTAGCGAACGCTTAAAAGATCTTGCTATTCAACAGGCAGACTCCCTGGCAGATGAAACCACTGCCACGGATGACTGTCACAAAATGTTTTGGGCAGCCCAAGCCCTGAGAGTTACTGACTACACACCACCATTCACTGTACACAACTCTGAAGGACACTTTATCGGGACTGACCAGGGAAAAGCCGAGGCGATCCGAGAATGGTTCAAAGAACAGTTCACTGAGAATGATGATGGGCCCTTGCACTCATTCTCAGGAGACCCCAGGCCATTACTAACACCAATTAAAACAGCAGAAGTTGAGAAGGCACTTAAAGCCCTGAAAAATGGACGTGCATCTGGACCTGATGGCATGAGCAATGAACTATTCAAATATGCAAGTGACATTATATCAAACCCGATCACGCACCTAATCAATTCAGCTTTTATGCACCACCTTCCCATCGACGCTGTAGGCCAAGGCAACCGTATCGCACTACCCAAGCCCAAGAAGCCACCTGGGCCCCCAGCCAATCTGCGGCCCATTGTGCTCCTCAACAGCATATGCAAAATCCTATCCAATGTTACTCTATGCCACATCCGAGACAAGATCGATTAGTTCACCGGATCATGTCAAAGTGGCTTCAAACGTGGATGCAGATGCGCAGACATTTTATGGGATCAACACATGCTCATGTCTGTAGTCATGTCCAAACACTGGGACTTCCGCAAAATGGGCATTCACATGTCACGAGCCTTCGACACAATAAAACGCTCAAAGATCCTAGATGTACTACGCCAGGCCAGTTGCAATGAAGATGAGCTATGACTAGTGCGACTACTGCTTGCAGACACCAAGCTGAGAGTACGAGTCAAGTCAGTGAAGTCTGTAGAGTTTGAGACATCAATCGGTTCCCCACAGGGAGATGGTCTATCTCTGGTGCTTTTCATCTGCTACCTTGCTGCCGCATTGAAATCTGTGTGGGAAAGTTCCACAAGATCAAACCCCCAGTGTCAATATTAGACATGCCGCTAGAGATGGAATATGCCGACGATGTGGACTTCATAGATGAGGAAAAGAAACCCCCTGATGAACTTCTTCCAATAGCTGCAAGCAAGTTAAAAATTGACTCTCTTTATGAATGAATCCAATCAGAGTTCACCAACATATACCTATCTACAAAGCATGAAACTATAGAAAATGACGATCCACTTCGTGGCGGCGAACCATGGAGGAAAAGTTAAATCCTGGGCTCACTGCTTTGCAGTACTGCTGACATTTCTGCATGCTGCGTCATGGGGAACATAGCTTTCCAGTCCTTCTAGAAGCTACGGATTCGTAGATCAAAGATGCCCTTGATAAAGAGGCTACGTTTATACAATGCAACCTGCGTATCCTTGATGCTGTATGACTGTAACAGCTGGGCAGCTCCAAAGGCAGCTCTAGACAAACTTGACGCCTGCCACCGCAAACACCTACGCACCATCACTGGCCACCGATGGTCAAAGAGCATAATTTCCAACGATGCACTATACAAGATGTGTAATACGCCGCCGCTGTCTGTAAAAGTCGCCTAGCAAAGATGGTCCATGTTTGGCCATGTGCTAAGGATGCCATAAGAGACAGCAGCACAGAGCGCCTTGGAATTCGCCCTACTCGGAGCCAGCAAACACAAAGCCAGGAGAGGACATTGCATAAATCTGCTAACAGAAAGCAGGACTCTGTACACTCAAGTTAAGAATGGACCTGAGGAAGCTAAAGATTTCGGCTGAGGACAAGACACAGTGGGCAAAAGCGAAGGACTGATTGCAGCTGTTTGATTTTTCTACTACTACAGCCACAGAATAGAGTAATCATATATACAGTAACCAAAACATAACTTCTAAATATGATCTTGGCCAAACATGTGCAATGCAAAGTTAAAGTTTTACAAAAAATATGTATATTTGGTGATTTCTGACATTTTAAGCCACCAACTATAGCAAGTTCCACTGGTTTGGTCAAGATCATATTTATAAGTCATATTTTGCTTTCAGTACTACAAACTTAATCTTTGATCTCAATGTCAATATACTGTCCACTCCTGGAATAGAAAACAATGTTTAACTCTAACAAAATGACCAAGGCTCAACAAGAGAGCTAAACGAAATATTTGAATACTGAAACCCTGTTCTATACCATGGCCATTATGTACTCTGATAGGTTGAGCTCAGAGTCACTGTGCTACTTGCCATAGGCATAGGTAACCACGTGTACAAGCTTAGATCCAATAACATTGGTAACTCATGAACGAGCGCGAGATGCACAATAAGTTGTAAATTTAGTGCTTAGTTCTTATGAAGTTCTGTGACAGCACTGATTGACGCTAATCTGTTTAAATGGAAAAGCCAGGAGGCAATTGAAATCTATAAAAGTACAGTGATGTAGCCAGCGACTACCTGTTAGTGCTGAAGCAGTGAGTCTGATGGTTGAGAAAGCTACATTCAAACAAATCAACATCACAGAGGTAATTAATTTTCCATATCAATTACCCTGGGATTAGAAACAACATTTTTGGAAATATTTCACCTCTTCATGTTACAGAGAATGCAATCATCATCTCAAGGACTATAACAATACTTATATCACAAGGGATCTAATCGCTTACTGACCATTCATAGTACCTATGTATGATAATCTATGATTAAGAGCTAGCAAAGCTTTGTGAACTTAAGTTATATCAGTGGAAAATTGCCACGTATATGTACTTTTCATTGCTTGTAGATGGTTAATATCTGTGACTAATTTTGAACTGAATCTGGCAAACAGCAATCGCTTTCAATCAAATCTATTAAAAAACGTGTGGCATATTTCAAATTTACATTTAACCTAAGAGACCTGTGCTTGCATGTCAAGCCTCAGAAACGTTTTAAAATAATTTTCTTCTATTCTTGGTTGGTGCCACACATCGGACACCATTTGGATCACTATGCTGAAACATCCTGTGTTTCGCGGTGGGACATACAAACACATTTATACGTGAGCAGATCTTTATCATGCTTTTGAATAACATAATTAGCGAGTAAAGATTGTTTCGCAAAATCTACTAGTGTAACTGAGAATAAGGATGGCATGTGTAAGTTAAAAGTTAACAATCAGTAAAATTGACATGCATTAAAATATTAGTCAGTGAAATTGACATTCAATGAAATGCCAGTGAAATAGAGGGATCCAATTCTAGTTATGCTCCGGCTTATTTCTAGCTAAGCTCCAATCCACTTTTTATGTGTATTGTGTTCGATTTGAAACTATCAAACCTGAATTTCCAGAACCTAAATTTCAAGGTAACTATACAGGTAAGTTGTGGTAGCCATGTTAGTCTGCTAATAATAACAACAAAAACAAGACTCAAAGGTAAGAGGTTTTAAGATTAACTTTAATTATTTTGACCCTATGTGATTTGTACTAATCAAAATAAATAAAATTAGTCTTAAAAGACACTACCGTTAAATCCTGTTATTATACAGGTAAGTTGTTGTATATTTTGAAACAAATTTGACTGGGAGCCATTGCCGCCTATGGCAGCAACATCACCCAGTCAAGTTAGTTTCAAAATATTCAACAGAATGTTTACTAAATTGCAAATATACATACAATTCTAACATTTTTGTGATGGATCTTTCTTTTTTCGTGATGGAGCTATGTAATTTAGATTTTGACGTTAGCTAACATGTGACACATTTGATTATGCGATCGAATACTTGAGTGACAGATTGGATACCTCTATTGGCATGCATTAAACTAATTAATCAGTGAAAATGTAAAATGCAATTGAATACAAAATGTGTTATAACTGCGTTACCCCTTCAATCAGTCCTTTCTGAATGGTCATAATTTGCATAGCCACTACGGACAACACCTCAATATCGATACGGTTGAATTCATCAAAACAAGCCCAAGCACCAGAGCTGGAGGCGAGTGAGAAGACAAGGGTAATTAAACACTAACATGTACAAGTCAGTAAAACAGCAGGGCAAGAGTGGGTGGTTAGCTTAAAGAACTAGAGGTAACATGTACAATATTAAAGGTATAGATTTTGTAGGACATTTTTAACCATTTCATGGTCGAGTTGGCCAAAATCTGTCTTTGCAGTGGCTTTGAGAATTTCCATTTGCCAACCATTAGAAGACTATTTTTGAGGAGTTACAACTGGCATGACAGGCTCCTCTAGTCTAGTCTTCTCTAGGCCTGCTAAATGGACATTCACTAAGCAAACATTTCATTTTTTTATGAATCTCGATTCATAACCCTCGTATTTGTTCCAGAAAAATTTATCCATTTGCAGACCAATTGAAGACTATTTTTGAAAATAAACCACTGGAATGACTGGCTTGGTTATCGAGCCAGGCATTCCAGTGGTAGATTTTCAAAAATTCATCTTCTCTTGGTCTGCAAATGGGCATTTCTCAAGACTACCGCAGAAGCCATTTTTGGATGATATGAGAGTTAAAGGGCTAAATGTCTAAAGTCAAATAAATCACTGAAAGAAAAATAGAATTATTATTATGTAAATACAACATATACAGAGATATCCCATCACACCAAGCATAGAGTATCATTAGACACGTAGAGTTAGGAATTAGTTGTATACAATATATGATTCTATAAGTACTACAACATCGTATGCCCAAATCATTCAAGGCCTACTGTCTAAGAACTAGCTACAACATGATTTTAGATGTATGACAGCCAGCACATGCTAAAAACATTCGAGTACTATTGGTTATTAGGAACTAGCTACAATACGAGTCTATACGCACTATGGATAGTGGTAGAAATGTGCCCAGCACATACAAGTACTATTGGTTATGGATTAGCTACATTATTATTTTCATGAACTACAGCTAGAGTACACCCAAACATTCAAGTCACCCTTTGTTGTTGAGCTTTTTGTATGGTCATAATTTGCTGAGCTACGACGGAGAGAACTTCAATATCAATACGATTGAACTCATCGAAACACGCCCATGCACCAGCGCTAAAATAAAGTTTTTGCGTTTAATCATTTCCGGCCTCATTGCATACAAAGTACATGGTAATTAACATCAAACAATGTTAAGGCTAATCAATGATCATCAATAACTATCAAATCATGTTAAACAATAGTAAATCTGAGTAAGAAATAAGTGAAGAGAACTCTGGCTTGTAAAAATAAACATTTATGCACAAGTTAGTAAAAAAACCTGAATTTCTAAAAACTTTGAGATGATATTAATGGTTCTTTACCTCTATAACTGAATTGTTACATTTCTGGATTAAATTCCCTTTTATTATGATAACATTAACTTCTGTTCATTTTGGGAACAATAAACTTCAATTCAGTATGAGCCATATATTCATCACTCCTGTTATCAAGACATTTAAATATCATTGAAAATAAAGACAAAATCACAAATTTATTACTCAGTTTACTTAGTCTAAGGGACACGTGTATAAATACGTATACAAAGTAAATGATATCAAAGAGAACTGTACATTAATAGCTTTTCTGAAAAAATAAAAGAAGAGGACCAAGGTGCCCTGGAACATTGGGATTTCAAGGTAGAATGGTCATGTCTACATGCAGAGCCCTATAGAGCCCTATAGCTCATAGAAAGAAATTCATGTTCTGGAGAGAAATACATAAACTAAAGGCGTAAAAGGTACAAATTGTGGCCAGGACTTTTAAGAGCAATATTTTAAACGACTTCTTGGACATTTTCAGATATCCAAGAGAGCTGCCAAAAAAATTGACCAATCAAAATTATGAATTGTAGTTCGGATGCATTCCACCATAGGATCCTTCCACCCAAGTTGCATTAAAATTGGGCTATTGGTTACGGGTGAGTAGAGTTTTAACAGATTTGTGGCAAATTTTCAGAAAGTCCAATACGGCCACTGGAAAAAATGATCAATTATAATTCTTAAGAGAAGTGCGAGTGCCTACCACAATAACATCCTTCTAGCAGAATCGTTACAAGTGTTGGAGTCTACTAACATAGGATCACGCCACCAAAGCTTGGTTGAAATTGGGCCATTGACTAAGGAGGAGTAGCGCTTTAAATAATTTCTGGGAATTTAAAATTCACTATGGTCGCTGAAAAAAATCAACCAATTAAAGTTCTGAATAGAATTTTGAACATAAATATATTCAGCCACAAAAAAGCCACTCATCATCACCATTTTACTCATTCAAACACGGCTCAACAATATGTTATTCTATATGCATTACTCAGGACAAATTAAGATAGGTTTGATCTAATAAACACAGAATCATTTCTGTTGCACAGGCAAAGACATAATTCTGATCATACAATACCTTGCCAATCCTTTTAAGAACTTGCCCATAGCCATGAAATCAAGTTGATCAGAGCAGTTGAATACGACACACTGATTAGCCATAGCCTTTGCCAAATCCTTGACATAATCAAACAGAACAAGATATCACACAATGGCCATTTCTAGCTATGCCCCGCCCATCTTAAGCTAAGTTCCACCTACAACTCGCTTGTGTTGGGATCGATAGATCCCTGAACTCCCTGACTATCAATTTCCAGAAAACTATACAGGTAATGCTCGAAATGCATGCCTAGTCCTATAATGAACCTTTCCAGTTTATCGATCCATTATATGACGTCATTATTAACTACATGATGTGTAGGATGATGTCGTGATCAATGACATCGTGAATGACATAGATTAGTGCGTCATGAACGCATAATCTAACTTTACTAAAGTCTTTACTATTTAATAAACATGCCCTGTAGGTGGGGCTTAGAATACACCTTCCGTATCCTCTGCGTGTCGTAAGAGGCGACTAAAGGAAGTAAGGGTGAGGTAACCCTGACAGAAACCTCGAGTGCTGAACACGGAGGTTCCAGGCCGCACGGCGCACTCTAATAAACCATGGATCCATGCACTTAACGCTTATGATCATGTCGATAGTCACTTACAGGACTGGCGGTATGATCAGCGAACAAAAAGAAGAAGATAAACATGCTACTGAATATTTCGAAACTAATTTGACTGGCCGCCGTTGCTGCCATAGGCACTCAGTCAAATTAGTTTCAAAATATGCAACAGCTTACCTGTAGTTTTCTTGAAATTGATAGTCAGGGAGTTCAGGGATCGATCAATTCCAACACGAGCAAGGTGTGGGTGGAGCTTAGCTAGAGATGGGCGGGGCATAGATAAAACTGGAAAGGTCCATTAGAGGACTGCGCATGCACTTTGAGCATTCGAAACATTTAAAAGCTTTATCATTCGATATATTCTATCATATGCTATACGATGCACATCATTTAGCTTGCCAAGTTGTGCCATCCTCTGCTTGGCATAGGGTTTGATAAAAACATGTTATTAAACACACCTAAGATGCAACATGTTATATTACAGTATTTTTATTGGATGTTGAAAACCATGGAGATTTTGTGATGCTTCACATTAGTCACATATAGAAATGATGTTAGTTATTATGATGTCATGAACAAATCTCTGGAAAATTGGGTGTAAAATTACTGTTGCACAGACTTAAATTGAAACTAATTTTTCTATATAAGCTACATGAAACGATATGTTAATAAGTGAACCAATGCTTCCAGCTAAGAATTTAGCTGCTGAATAAAACAATGCATGTGTGATATGAAGTGTTGGCATGGGAATTTCAAACCAATATAGATCAACAAACATTTGATGGTCAAGTTGACCGAAATGGCCAAACCTGTCATACCAATGATACATTTGCAATAAAAGAAGATTTATATTTAAGCAAAAATGTACATTTTCTTGACCAATCTTGACCATTAACCCTTTCACCGATGAATTCCTACATCTCATTTTCAAGACAATCAGACAGAAAATCTGTTGAATATTTTGAAATTAAATTTGACTGAAAGTAGCTGCTGCCAGTCAAATTAACTTCAAAGTATTCAACAGAATAAGTTTTATATCATAAAGAATGTACTTTTTCAGGGATTTTCAAAGTGTTAAAGTGTGCATCAACTAACACATATCACATGATATCTTATCCACCATTGCTGCAGCATTTAGTAATCTAGGCAAAGCGTAATAATAATAATTATAATCTCAGAAGACTAAGTGAAATCTAATTAACAACCCACCTTAGTGGTCTCAGTTTTTCCAGTTCCAGCTGGTCCAGCAGGTGCCCCACCAAACTTCAAATGTAAGGCTCCAGTTAGTGTTAAATAGCACCTAGCAAGCACAAACAGACACTGATTGCACACTTACACTGAATACCTGCGATTCACAGACCACAACGTACAACAGCAAATGCATTTTATATTTATCAATAGCTGACAATGAGTAGAGAAATGGCTTTTCTTAAAATATCTTTCCTGAAAACGTGATACTTGCTAAGTTGTCCTGACGTGAACTGAAGAGTCAGTTGAGTCTGGATGCCAATGTGTTGTTTGCATGCTCTTGAAAAATTCTGGCTCAACCAACTTCACTGCATGGATCCAATCAGAATTAATCACGCTGATTGGTAACCCTTTAAATGACTCAGGTAGTGAAACTTTATAATCTTTTCTTAAAATATAATTATATTAAGTTTACCATTTAAGCCTTTAATGGTCAAGCCAGCCTCGACAGTGGTCTTGGGGAATGTTGATCTACAGACGAAGACTATTTTTTGAAAATTTACAACTGGAATGACTGGCTCGATAATCGAGCCAGTTATTCCAGTGGTAAATTGTCAAAAATAGTCTTCGCTTGGCCTGTAAATGGACATTCATTAAACACAGATCTAAATTTTCTTGACCAGTCTTGACCATTAAAGGGCTAAAGGCTCAAATTATAAAACAATGTGATAATGGGCAAACACTCAAATTGATTGGTGATAACTTGCTTGCTAATATTTAACTAATAGACAACGTTTTAAGAATTAACATAAAAAAAAATCCTGACTGAAATAATTTTCACAATCTTCCACAGATTACACGGCTGCATAGTTAACTATTATGTAATTGACTTTTTATTTTTTAGAATGAAATGGTTTGAACGTACCTGTCAGTTAACGGTGTAATAACGAGTCTACCAGTATTACCAAGGTACTCATAACCGTACAGAAACTCTGCATTCACAGCACGAATATACAAATTCTCATTTACCCAGTAATATCTGTAAAAGAAAGTCACCAAGATTGTGTAAAACAAAGATGCTACCAGTGCAGAGTCACTGTGTATGGCCCAGTCATGCTGCCAGTGCAGAGTCACTGTGTATGGCCCAGCCATGTTGCCAGTGCAGAGTCACTGTGTATGGCCCAGTCATGTTGCCAGTGTAGAACCACTGTGTATGGCCCAGTCATGCCAGTGCAGAGTCACTGTGTATGGCCCAGTCATGCTGCCAGTGCAATAGTTAAATGAAAGTGGACAGGGGTCCATTCAAGAGCGCGAATATTTTGCATTTGCCGAACAATTGTTTAGGTCTGTGGTACGTTCGCCCTCCTGAACGGGCTGTTCGCGGCGACCATTTTGTGGCGAGTGGAACAACTTTATAGGTGACTCCCCATGATTTGCCGTGAAAACCACGATGGCGCAAAATATACAGCATCGTCAAATGAGACACGTTGTCAATTTAATGCATACCAATGCATTCTTAGCGATCGTACTATTATGTTAGTTTTCACCCAATATGTGTATGCTTGTAAATTGTTTCCGAGATCCTGATATTCATTATGACGTAATAAATATGACATCATAATGCATCGCATCTGACAAAAAGCTAACTCTCATAACTATCATGTGATGTCGTAAAAGAATGCTCGTCGAAGCTACGCGTGACAACTCGTTCAACAGGTGACATAGTTCGCCACAAACAGCGAACATAAATAGGCGAACGTTTGCCGAACATTTGCGCTCCTCAACTCACCCTTGGTAAACTTTAGGCTTTATGTTTGCATAACTGTTATATGTCAAGAGAAAATTAATGAACAATCTTATTAAGATGTCGCTAATTACTCTGCCAGAATAACAAATAAATCCCAAAACCTTGCCACATTCATGTCTTGCTTGAATAAAAATCACAATATAAAATTCAATAGACAGTTGTCTTGTACGAGTAGTAAACACAATCTAATTATATGAGATTCACCTGTTTATATATCATGGCTTACCGAAGCTGACTAATCCATTCAAAGTCATTAGCACTACAAACATTCTCTTCCACCATTTTGTAGACAACATCACGAGCATGCACCTCAACCACAATCAGAGCTGACAACGTCATACGCTGAATCTTGTCCAAATGTCCCTTGACTAGGTCACGAAGGCCATTCAGTTGTTCTAGGAGAGTCTTGTAAAGGGTAGGAAGGGTGCCATTTTGAAGGGCCTCTGTCACTTCAGTAGACCAAAATGTCTGACATCCCGCGATTACCACCTGGCCAGGCCAATGCAATACCCATTCAGTTCGAGGTATCTGAAACATATAATAATAACATTTAACTATCTACAGACAACATAGACAGAATAAAACAATAGAAAATGTAATATGTATCTCTGTCTGGGTTGATACGTTTCGATACTACATACACGCATGCATGCACGCACGCACGCACACACAAACACACACACACACACACACACACACACACACACACACACACACACATCGTAAAAGATTTCCAAAATACTTCATGATTGCGAAGAATGCATTGCATCTGGTAACAAAAGTGGAAATGATGAACCATTTCATTGACAAATCTCAGAAAAAGTATATTTTTTACAATATAAAACTTATTCAGTTAAATATTTTGAAATCAATTTGACTGGAAGCCATTGCCAGACAGTTTTCCTGTATTGTTGCCTTTAAAATGCGATATGGGGAATTCATCTGTGAAAGGGCATGATTTGAGAATGATTACTGTTCAACAGCATATAACAATTTCTACTGTGAGGTATTACTTGATAGATGCGCAGCCATAACGCTTTCTGCTCTGCTGACAGTTTTACTACTAGAGGGTTATCAGTATACCTAGTTTGGTTGTTTTTATGAACACCTATGGTGCTGGTAGCTGCTGCTTCCATAGATTTCAAAGTGAAGACCGCACCAAACTATGCCGGGGGCGCAATAACATGCTTAAGATGTTGCTATTCAACAAGCAGACTCCCTAGCAGATGAAATCACTGCCACGGATGACTGTCACAAAATGTTTCGGGCAGCCCGAGCCCTGAGAGTTACTGACTACAGACAACGACTCACTGTACACAACTCTGAAGGGCACTTTATCAGGATTGACCAGGGAAGAGCTGAAGCAATTCGAGAATGGTTCAAGGAACAGTTCACTGACCATGATGATAAGTCCTTGCACCCATTCTCAGGAGACCCCAGGCCATTACTAACAACAATTAAAACAGCAGAAGTTCAGAAGGCACTTAAAGCCCTGAAAAATGGATGTGCATCTTGACCTGATGGCATGAGCAATGAACTATTCAAATATGCAAGTGACATTATCTCAAAACCCGATCACGCACCTAATCAATTCAGTTTTTATGCACCACCTTCCCATCGACGATGTAGTTCAAGGCACCCTTATCACACTACCCAAGCCCAAGGAGCCACCTGGCAGCCCCAGCCAATATGCGGCCCATTGTGCTCCTGAACAGCACACGGAAAATCCTATCCAATGTTAGTCTATGCCGCACCCGAGACAAAATCAATGACTTCACAGGGTCATGTTAAAGTGGCTTCAAATGTGGACGCAGCTGTGCAGACATTGTATGGGCTCAACATGAGCTTGTATGAGCTTTTGTCGGTAGTCATGTCCAAACACTGGGATTTCCACAAAATGGGCATTGACATGTCACGAGCCTTTGACACAATTAAACGCTCAAAGATCCTAGATGTACTACACCTGGCCAGTTGCACTGAAGATGAACTATGAACTATGACTAGTGAGACTACTGCTTGCAGACACCAAGCTGAGAGTATGAGTCAAGTCAGTGAAGTCTGTAGAGTTGGAGACATCAATCGGCTCCCCACAGAGAGATGGTCTATCTCCAGTGCTTTTCACCCGTTACCAAGACCAACACACACACAGACAAACTCGATGCCTACCACCGCAAACACCTACGCACCATCACTGGACACTGATGGCCAGACAGCATAATTTTCAACAATGCACTATACAAGATGTGCAATATGTCGCCACTGTCTGTAAAAGTCGCCCAGCAAAGATGGTCCACGTTTGGCCATATGCTAAGGATGCCACAAGAGGCACCAGCACAGAGGGCATTGGAATTCGCCCTACTCAGACCCAGCAAATACAAAGCCAGGAGAGGACGTCATTGCATAAATCTTCTAAGCGTGCTATGAGGTGACCTCAAGAAACCAGGACTCTGTACACTCAAGTCAAGAATGGACCTGAGGAAGCTAAGGATTATGGCTGAGGACAAGACACAGTGGGCAATAGCGAAGAAGGACTGATTGCAGCTGTAGGATGTTTCTACTACTACAGCCGCAGAATACAGTAATCATACAATAATTGATTCTAACCTTTACATATTCCTCTAATGAATCTTTGATGATCAGCCGCAAGCTTTCCTTCATGCAACGTTCTATCTCCGTCATCCAGTCTTCCACATTACCTGTCGGATACAGTGTCTTTAGGAATGGTACATCCTCACCCTCACCAGAATACATTCGAGTAATCTTCAAATCATCCTCGAATTTGAGCTGAAAATATAGGGATATATACAAATCCAATACTACTAGTAGAAACAAGGACAACCAGAAATTTAATGACCCCCCCACCCCCATAAAATGGTTGCCTAGCATTGCAGTTTAAAAGGAAATTGACATAACATATTGTGTTCGTGATTACTTATGTCTTTAAGTTTGTAATGTACTGATGACAATTCACTCTGACATAAAAGGCATATTACTAGAAGTAAAAATAATCATAATTTCTTTAATTGGGTCACCAAGACCTTGATATTTGACATTTTGACCCTCAAATTAGACATAGTGACATCGCCACTGTTGTCAGAAATGTGTGATCTATGATCCGCCCAGATAGTGATATAGACCTTGTTGGTAGGCATCTATGATCAAGGATTACATATAGAAATGGTTGCTATGAGACAGTGGTCATAGTTCCAATCACATCTACACTTTATGAGTTTATGATCTACATCCCACCAATAAAAACACTCTTGCTACAAGTTCCTGATCTAAAGCACTACCCACATAGGCACTGTTGCTATGGGTTAATGATCCCTGTTCCGGTCAGATAACCTGAATACCCATTGCCACGAGTCAGTGGTTAAAGTTGCACCCACTTAGGACACTGCAGCTACAAGATTGAATTGAGTGCAAACACTGTGACATGTCTCTCCTATATCAGCATGGCTAGTCTGGGTAAAACATGCTATTGTAAGCTATCTTTGAAACCTGAATATCTATTGCTTGTGCTAAATCTTTTTTAACTTATTATTTAACAATAGGTTTTGTTGAATATTGAGCTTAAATCCTACATTACTGTTTTAGCAAGACTCGCCATGCCTATATAGGACCTACCAGCATGTCCAAACATGGAATAATCTACAACATTGTTCAAATTCAGATAAGGAATACTAAGGACTGCATCACTAAGATAAAGATGTCATGCTTTGTTCTTACCTTAGCAATATTCTCAAAGCATTTGCGAAGATGAGGCTGGACAGCGGTAGGATCTTTGGTTTGGGACAAGATCTCCAGTAGTTCATCATCGGACAGAAAGTAGAAGCGTGGAAATGAATTACGCTTCGTCTCCAAATACTCACTAAGACCTTTTTGCACCTGTTCTAGAAGCTTATTGCATTCACGCAAGTTGTCGAGGAGTCGACTGTCCGGACACAGAGAAATAACCTATGAAAAAGAAAAATAATTCCAGCGGTCATATTCATAGAAACATTTTGTGCTTTCAAGCCATCATGAAATTAGTGTAAAATAATTTTAACAAGAACGTTAAAACGTGATATGTCTCACCCCTGATATTATTGAACACTGGATAGAGATTTTGATACTTAAAAGGCAAACTACTTGCATAATAATTATAATTATGAACTAAAGAAGGACGTGGATGTGGTGGGGGAATTTTCGTATGTCCATACACTGCATGGCAAATTCTTTAGGATAGAACCAGTCAGTAAAGTTTCATTAAAAAATGATGAGCGATTCTTGACTAATAAGGCTAATGGAAAAATTTACCCCCAAAAATCATCCAAAATATTCAAAGTCCAAAACCGCGAAAAAAACATGAGAAATTCCCCAAAAATCTGTTTAGTAATGATGAAGATCGCATCCCTGCATTGGATAGAACCAGTCTGTAATGTTTCATTGAAATCAGATGAGCCAGTGTTGAATAATAAAGCAATTAAAAGCCTTAACACAAATGACACGCCAACGCCGCCGCTGACGCGGTAATTTGTAATCCCTATGTCTCGCTTTTCCCTTCGGGTCGAGACAAAAGGTTAGCAACTAGAATACAGCTATAAAGTAATGGAGCCTTGCGTGAAAGAGAACCTAAGAATACTGATGACAGTCTATATATAGATGAGTGTATTGAACATAACTGATAAACTGGTAAAGTTGTCAAAAATGGTAGCTTTGTCTGCAAATGGCCATTCCTCCTGACGACTGCAGAAGCAGGTTTTGGCTGGCATGATCATGAAAGGTTTACCGGACCAGTATATGGAGCATCATCAATGATCACTAAAAACAGTACCTCTTAATGCATGAATTCAATCTGTCACTTAAGAATATGACATCATAATGAATTTACGTCACATGTAGGCAGACGTCACAATCGCTTAGTCTGTCATGAACTTTCAAAAGTCTGGCATGTGTATGAATTGTATGTCTTTACTATTTAATATCAATTCTATTAAATATTTTGAAACTAATTTGACTGGGCGCTGTTGCTGCCATAGGCAACAGCTTACCGGTATAGTTACTTGATATTGGGAATCTGGGAATTCAGGGTTCGATCGATCCCAAGAGGGGTACATCATGGATGGAGCTTAGTTAGAGATGGGCGGGGCATAGGTAAAAGTGGATTCATCCATTACTAGTCAGTTTCGGGGACAATGAGAGATCCAGTATGTGTCACATTTAACACACTCCCTTACTCTCACCTGTGGATTTTCTTTGGCTGTCTTCATCAACTTTCTCCAGATCCTCTCCATGGTCTGATAACGTTTGCTTTCTACTGGCAGTTGTCTATTGATGTCCTCAGAGCTGAAGATTGGTTCCAGGTAAAGCCAAGCTCTCTGGCAGTTCAACCACTCATCTAATACATCCTAAACAAGAATAATAATCAACTAGTTAACCACTGACCACACACTATCAATAGGAAATGATGTCGAAATTCAAGCATTTTTCAAATTTGTGTTTGTGTGCGTGTATGCACATGTGTGGGCATATGCATGTATTGATGGGTGTGTAAGAAATCATGCATTGTACATATGTGGGAGTGTCAAGTTCAGGACAAGTTTATTAATGGACCTTTACATTTTTAGCTATGCCCCACCCATCTCTAGACAAGCTCCACCCACACCACGCTCGTATTGGGATCAATCGATCTCCGACCTCCCTGATTATCGATTTCCAGAAAACTATACAGGTAAGCTGTTGAATATTTTGAAACTAATTTAACTGGGTGCTGTTGCTGCCTATGGCAGCAACAGCACCCAGTCAAATTAGTTTCAAAATATTCAACAGCGACGTCAAATGATGTCATTACTCTGGAAAGGTCCATTATTAATCATGGACCCCATTTCACTTCAATAGCATACTTACCATTGTGACTATACTCTCTATATAAGAAATTATATCCTACTCACTCTATAATAAGCAGATTTTAAAAACGTATCAAGTTTGCGCTACATTGCCTGCACATACCTGTGTTGTTCGGAGCTTAGTCTCCCAGTTTGTAATACGATCTTCAAATGGTTTCTTGTAAGGTGAAAATGACATACTCTGCGTCATGACGATATGATCATCCAGAAGCTGAGACGTCTCCTCAGAACTGCGCAGGATGTACGTGCCTGTGTCCTTGTAGGCAATGATTTCAAACATCACGGGATCCCATTCTTTCTCCATTTTATCCAGTGCCTAAAGAGTGTAAGAAATCATAGCGATAAATAAGGATGCTAAATTACTTTAAACTGCATATTATTGTACATGAAATCAGCTACAATATGTTTCAAATGAGTAGATTATTTTCTAAACTATTTTACTTATAGGAATAGGCTGTAGCCACCTATTTCAATTACATTATTTAAAAAAAATGCTTAGGCAGTTTCTAATTTAATATCCCTTAACCCTTTAATGGTCAAGCTTGCTCAAGATAATTTAGATTTGTGTTTAACGAAAAGGCCAACGAGAAGACTATTTTAGACAATTTTCCACTGGAATAACTGGATCGATAACTGAGCTAGTCATTCCAGTGGTCAATTGTCAAAAATAGTCTACCGGTCTTGTAAATGGGCATTCGTTAAGACAATGGTATAAGATGGTTTTTGGCGACTTGACAAGTTAAAGGGTTAATGACAATGTTTTCAGGATCTAATGGGCAAAACCTTTTTTAACTAAACACTCAAAGATACAACAAACTCTTTATAAAAAATAATGAATATTTTGAAATTAACTTGACAGGAAGCTGTTGCTGTCCATTTGTCCATCCCTCCCATCATATTCACACAGACTTGACAAATCATAACATCATGATCAAATACATGAGATGGAAAATTGTAAAAGCAATGTTCTTAAAGCCGTAGCACATTTATCACAAAATTGGGGATTCAATTATTACAAAGGATGAGAATTTTTCCAGATTCCAGTCAACTTAGCTAATAATATTACACAGCTTCCCTGTATGTCTTTGAGAAAAGGGATCTCCAGTGATGAAAGTGGATACTGTCAATATTTTGAATAGAAGACAATTTAATGGAGATAAGATGCAGAATTACACCACAGCAATGGCTTTCAATTAAATTTATTAAACATAATGCACATAGTATCTTAGACATTATGAGATTGGCGTTCCATGTTTGCATGGGGGCTAAATTACCTGTTCAATTGAGTACTCCTTGCCAGCTACCTCTGCCACCTTCGCAATCACTTGAATGTGATCCTGTAGTTTCATTTCAAGGCATTTGCTGAATGTCAGGTTAGCTTTGGGTCGTACCGGAAATCCAAGATCTGTAGACAACTGGCGAGAAAACAGAGAAAATATTCTACATATTATACCAGTCTTTGTTTTGTTATTTATGAGATGTACTGTTATCAAATAATACCCTACAACACAGACATGGTTTATCAAATAATACCCTACAACACAGACATGGTTTTTCAAATAATACCCTACAACACAGACAGTTTATCAAATAATACCCTACAACACAGACATGGTTTATCAAAAAATACCCTACAACACAAACATGGTTTATCAAATAATACAATACAACACAGACATGGTTTATCAAATAATACCCTACAACACAGACCTGATTTATCAAATAATACCATACAACACAGACCTGATTTATCAAATAATACCCTACAACACACACACGGTTTTCCATTAAGGTTAAACAAAGCACAAAAATTAGGTTCCAGACATATGATTATATATGCAGCAACAGCACCCAGTCAAATTAGTTTCAACATATTCGACAGAATGTTTATTAAATAGTAAAGACATACAATTCACACAATGTGTCGGAGCATTAAGAGTTAAAGACATCCCAAATTGAATCATTTATGACGTCAGATGATAGATGAATATTCTGGAAAGGTGAATTCCATACTTTGGCGCTCATCAGTTCACCATGACAGGTAATGCATGATGTCAAAAAATATAGTATGTGCACAAATGCATAACAAGCTATAGTGACCTAATCCTACAACATAAGGTCATACAAATTAATCAATTCTGTATGCCATATTTAGTCATTTTGTAAACATTTTTCATATAATTAAATATACATGACCTAACTTGACAGATAATCTCACTTACCTGCTCCCAATGTCGGTTTCTCATGCCCGGGTTTCTAAGACCTTGTATGAGAGGGATGAATGGCTTGAACTCTTCTATCCAACTTTTAATCTGCTGAGCAACATCCTGCACATCTGTAAAAGGAAAGATAGGAATGAAATACAGGGACAGGTATTGACAAATTGTATTCTGGAGACATTCACAACAATGGATGAATCCCATCTGTCACTCAAGTATATAACGTCATAATCAATTACATTACATGTAGGCAGACGTCAATCATAATTGACAGAGAACACGCCATTAGGAAGCTGGAATAGTCTGTCTTACCTGCATAGGTACATTAAAATTGTGATTCTGGGAATTCAGGATTCAACGTATATAAATTAATCACAACACACGCAAGGCATTGGCGAAGCATAACAAGATATGAGTGTGGCATAGCTAGAAATGGATACCCCCCATTGACATAAGGGATGCTCAACAAATACAGGAACTGTCAAAATGTACTTACTCAGGTTCAAAATACCTTTTAACAATGTCAGTATGTGTAGAATGTCAGCTGTTAACAGTGACCATACTGTGTCCCTTGTGTCATTTGTTGCTGGTGACTCTACTCTTTTAATTTGGCGTGATTCTTGTTAAATTTTAGAGTCACTAGCAACAAATGACACAAGGGACACAGAGTATGGTCACTGGCAACAACTGACACTTTACAAATACTGGCATTGTTAAAAGGTATTTTAAACCCGAGTAATGTAGTATTCATTAACAACACTCGGTGAGGGACACACATATAGAAGACATTCTGAGGATGTTAGGAATGGGGTGGGGAGCAGAGATTTCAACGAAAGTGAGACATCGGTGTCCGAGTTTCAACAACAAGGTGCAATATCTAATCATGTAGCGCTCAAAATATATGCCCATGTTTAATTAGAATGCACACAGTGGCAGGACATATGAATCGGAAGAATGTGGAGGATCAATGCAGCTGTGGTATTATGTCAATCTTTTACACAGATTTAATAGAATCTGTAACATTCTTTTAAACTGGTGACATTGGTAGCTGTCACCAAGGTACATGTAAAAGCCCTTAATCCTTTTATGGCCAAAACTGGTTAAGAAAATGAAGTTCTAAGAGACTTTTTATTCATAGACCAAGATAATGTTATAAAACCTACTATTGGATGAGCCAGTCATTCCAGTGTTAAGTTTACTAGAATATTCTTCTTATGGTTTTCAAATTGGACATTTTCACAAGACCTCTGCAGCAGCCCTTTAACCAACTATGACATTAACTGGCTACATGAACATGTAAGTCATGATTTTGAAGTCATTCTGGTCAATGGAATATTTTAGAATTTTAAAATTGTGTTGCTGCAGGCTGCTTACTTGGAATATCTTGAAAGATCTTGACAGATTTGTGCATAGTTTTAAATGCCTCTCCAACATTCTTCTCAACGTCCTCAGCATTGATCGATGTAAGGGGATCATTCATCCAGCTTTCATGCCAGCGTAGCCAATCAGAGACCGTGATCCATAGGTTACGGAATGGTTCAAAGTCCTTGTTCAATCTGGCTAGCTTGTCATACTGCAACAAAAACACCAGACATGCTAGATATATGTGAAATCATACTGGAATATCCAGACATGACTATTTAATACAGGCTAGATATGTCTATCATATTGCAACATCAACACAAGGTTATTCTTAAAATCTTAACCCTTTAGTGACTAAATTTGTTCCTGAAAATTAAAATGTTTGCTTTTTGAATGTCCATTTGCAGGCCAAGAGATTATTTTTGAAAATTTACCACTGGAATGACTGGCCCGGTTATTGGGCCAGGCACTCCAATTGTAAATTTACAAAATTAGTCTTCTCTTGGTCTGCAAATGGACATTCCTCTAGACCACTAAGAAGGCCGGTATCGTCACTAAAGGATTAAATCATACTGGAATTGCTAGACATGATTATTCACATGATACAATAATTTAAGTCAAACAACAATAATAACACAAGATTATTTAACTCTTTAACCATTAAATTTATTCAAAAAGAATTTAAATTTTCTTAAAGAAACTGCCCATTTACAGAGCAGGAGAACTGTTTTTGAAAATTAACCACTGGAATGACTGGCTCGATAACCGAGCAAGTCATTCCAGTGGTACATTTTCAAAAATTTTCTTCTCTTGGTCTGCAAATAGACATTTCACAAGGCCACTGAGGAAGGCAATTTTGGCGGGTTTGCTTGTTAAAGGGTTAATATGTAGATGCTCAATAACTTAAGTTCTACTGGAATATAGAAACAAGATTTAATAACAAGAACTCTGAAGCGTACAATGTCTCGCCTGTAAAGACATGGATAGTGTTGATTGGCAAAGCAAACTTGGCAAGGTTTGTAATACACATATTCAGTAATGCACCAACAAACCAGTGTAACCAATCAAACATGGACATTTTTTACCAAACTGCGGATAGTCTGATCTTGAAATTTTTTTCCAAATGAAACTAGTAATGATGCAGATAGTACTCTTGGCTAGTATATAACTCTGCTGTAAAATTTTGTTGATATCTGGTGAGCAATTGTTGAAAAATTGGCCACGTCCAAAACCATGAAAAACAATAGCTAAAATGCACAAAAATCACATCTGTAAAGTTTCACTGAGATCGGATGAGCAAGTTTTGAGAAATAAGTTGATTAAAAAATGTTAACGAACACTGCGCTGGCAAAGTTCATGAAAAAGGTCAGTCCAAAACCGTGAAGAAAATAGTTAAAATGCCCCAAACTCAAATCTATTGTTATGTAGATCACATCCCTGTATAGTATAGATCACTTCTGTAAAGTTTCATTGAAATTGGATGAGCCAGTGTTAAAAAATAAGTTTGACCCCTGGCCACTGCCCTCAGATTGAGTCAAGAACAAACAAATTTGTTGTACTGTAGTTTACTAACTACAAGCTTCAAAATGATATGTGACATGACCACATTTGCTAAAATTTATTTTCTGCCCACCATATACCCCACCCCTGCCTCTGGAGGGTGATATCAAAATTCCAATGTGTCATGCACATCCCTGGCCATTTGTGTGATCATACCGAAAGGTTCAAGTTTCTATCTGAAATGCTCTATGAGGAGTTGCATTACAATAGATTGGTGCCCACATTTGACGACCTCCTCCCCCCACCCTCAGTTTGACCAAGATCAAAATAATTCCATGTATTGTAGTCTACTCATCATTGTCTTGAAAATGATATGCGACATGACAAGCTTTGGACATTTTTTATCTTTTACCCATTTCCCGCCTCCAGGGCCGTACCCTCTGGGGTTATGACAAAATTTCTCAAGTGTCATTAACATCGCTGGCCATATGTGCAATCATCCCCAAAGTTTCAAGTTTCCATCTGAAATGGTCTTGGAGTTACATTACAATCAATAATTACTGGTCAAAACTGCACTTGCAAAACACATTAAAAAAGGCCAAGTCCAAAACCGTGAAAAAAATAGTTAAAATGTCCCAAAATTAAATCTATTGTTATGTAGATCACATTCCTGTATAGTAGAGATCTTCTCTGTACAGTTCCATTGAGATCAGACGAGCTAGTGTTGAAAAATATGTTGATTAAAAAACCTTAATCAAAACTACACTTGCAAACTACATGAAAAATGTTCAAGTCCACAAGCTTGAAAAAAATAATTAAAATACCCCAAAATTAAATGTGTTGCTATGTAGATCACATCCCTGTATAGTATAGATCACTTCTGTAAAGTTTCATTGAGATTGGATGCGCCAGTGTTGAAAAATATGTTGATTAAAAAACCTTAACCAAAACTGCACAAATGAAGGCCGCCGCCGCCGGAATGAGTAATCTCTGTCTCGTTTCTGCTTCGCAGGCGAGACAAAAACCAGGATCAGTAGTTTAACCCCTAGTGATTATGCTGGAGAAAACCAGTCATTGTAGGGGGCTTAAGGAATGTCTCCTTACAAGATAAATTTTTTTTAGAAAATTACCACTTGAATTACTGGCTCGATAATGGCACCAGTCGTTCTAATGATAATCTAAAAAATAAAAATAAAACTTCGTCGGCAAATGAACCTTTACTTTGAGAAAATTGTAATTTTTTTGAAGAGATTTAATGATTAAAGGGTCAGGAATAACGCCATAAAATAGTTATTTTATGCACCTTACTACTATATAACTATTTTTTACCATCACCCATCTTGATGTATTTATTGTACAATATTTGTATGTGTATGGGAGACATACGCATAGGACTTGTCTTAATGTGCTTCCATTTGAACAAAAATTAATTCTGTTTAAACCAACTAAAATTACATGACTTTTTAATGGATGTTTAAAACAAAACATAAATATATTCAACTATATTTCAATTCAGTATTAGTTATTTGAGTATCAAAAACACTATCAAGATGCTCTATGCTTACATTGGTGACAGGTATTCCAAACAGACGCTGTCTGTTATTGTATGTAGCGGCAGATTGCTGAGCTTCTTTCAACTGTTTGTTAATACGGCGCACCTCATTAGAAATCTCTTGCGCCTTATTGATGTCTGTGTATCCAGCCATACCAGCAACCAACATCTGCACAACAACATAATCAACATGTGATAAGATTTAATTTTAGTTATACAAGTAGTCGTGGCATTACAGTATTTTAGCATTGACAGGGAATGGAACGCACAACCTACAAAAGCGGCAAGCATCACAGCCCACCAATGCTTCCACCACACCAGCGCCACAAGACAGTGAATTCTTGCGGTGCTGGTGTGGTGCAAGAATTTGTGGGATATGATGCTTGGCACTTTTGTTGGTTGTGTGTTCTATTCCCTCTCAATGAAGATTTAATCTGTAATCTGCTGTAAGCAAGAGAAGATTTTGGATGGAGTAGCTGGTGGCCATAGTGTGGTAGGAAGCTGTTGTTGTTATCCTAGACACCAGCAGCTTTAATCAGCATCATTGTTACAATGAACGCTGGCTATAGTATGCTAGGGAACTGAATGTGGGAGTCTCGTCACCTAGAAGATCAGTATTTCAACAAAGATAGGATTCATTACAACTTAGCCATTGTAATCAATAAATATAAAGTCGGATTGAGGGAGGGAGGGATGGGGAGGAGAGGGAGAGGCGGGGAGGGAGGGAGGGGGGAGGGAGGGAGGGAGGGAGGGAGAGTGGGGGGGGGGGGGAATGCGTAGACATTGCTGCCATGACACAAGCCTATGTGGTTCTCAGGGTAAAAAATAACTAATGTACCTGCCATAGGAAGCAACAACACCTAGTCAAATTGGTTTCAGAATATTCACCAGCTAACGTGTATAATTACCTTGAAATTGGAATTCTGTGAATTCAGTGGTCAAAGTATATACATTGATTCCAAAATACATGCAAAGTGGATGGATGTACAGGTAGAAATGGATCCCCAATTATCATATATCAGGTAGTGTGATATACACTAGTACAGCAAACACTCATTTTCAATGAAAGATTCTATAAAATTTGAGGATAAAACTCTGTCTTATGTGACCACTGTATGAACACAAAGAATTAATCTCTACAGACAGGTGATCTCTTAAGACAAGTGACTTACTAGATAGGCTATGGATAATGGTGTCAAAAAGCTGGTGGCTCATTAACATAGATGGTTTATCGACCAATGAACAGGTTTGACTGCATTATTTATTATTAACTAGACTGATTCATGGCTAATAGAGGGATCAATGTCTAACTAAACTCTTCCCAGTTTTTTTTAAGTGTTGGAATTGATCTATAGACTCTGAACCATGTAATTCAAGAATCTCAATTTCAAGGTAATTATACAGGTAAGCTGTTGGATATTCTGAAACTAATTTGATTGTGGCTGTTCCTGCAAAAGCTCCCAGTAAAATCAGTTTCAAAATATTCAACAGAATGTTTATTTAATTGTAAATTCATCAAAGACATACAATTCCTACAGCTTAGTGATTTTAGTTTTGATTCCCATGACGGTGTTACATTATTTTGATTGTGACGTCAGCTAACTAGGGGCGTAATTGATTATGACATCAGATACTTGAGTGACAGACTGGATCCCTTTATTGTACTGATTCAATGATAAATGGCAATTATTTATAACCTAAATATTCTTCATGTCGCATAAAAATTGATAAACTTCAAAAACAAATTTTCACTAAGGAAGCAACAATTTTTAATCAAATTATTTAAAAAATCATCATCATGTTGTACCTGTAGAGTGTCGAGTCTGTCATTGAAGTTAGCTTCGTCTGTGAGCTGTAGTTTGTGGAAGCGATTCTCATCATCATCTAACTGAAGGTATGTTTGTTCCATCTGATGTTCAATCTTATGTGGCCAACCAATAGCTGTCCATCTAAACAAGCAAATAAAAGCAAATGATAATAATTATAGATAATTATACAGCATTCAAGTCAAGATAACGATAGTAACACTGATAATCTGCAAAGCCATTACGTTAAAATCAGGTTCTTACACACCATCTGTGGCCTAGAAGCAACGAGTCCGACTTGTAATCCAAGGGTCATGGCTTCAAATCCTACCTGCACCTGATGCAACCCAAAAGGTCGAAACTAGTCATGCAGTGGATAAGTCTATGATATGTGAATAAGTCATTAATTTCATAACTGTAATAGCACATATCCTTGCTATATAATGGCATAATCAGCTGGAATATTTAGAACCTAATTTCACTGTTTCATTTAAATTAGATTCAATATATTCAACAGCATTCTTGTCTTCAAATTAAGGTACTGGAGTTTCAAAGGTTAAAAGGGATCGTTAACACACTGACGGATTATGACATCATTCTAGATTCAGTGGAGGGATCAGATCTGCCACTGAAGCATCCAACGTCATAATCAAATATGTCACAAAATGACGTAAGTCCGACGTGAAACAGGAAGTCTGTCACGAAAGTGTTCGAATTCTATGTGTATGATAAATTTACAACTTAATAAACATTCTGTTGAATATTTTGAAACTACTTTGACTGGGAGCTGGTGCTGTCTATGAGAGCTGTTGTTTCGATACACAGCAGCAGACACAAGTCAAATTCGTTTCAAAATATCTAGCAACTTACATGTATAGTTATCTTGATATTTAGATTGTGGGAATTCAAATTTAAATAGATTCCAACATGCACAAAGTGGGAGGAGCTTAGCGAGAAATGGGCGGGGTATAGCTAGAAATTATCCCTCTATAGCATTCACTCTCAGACGTGTTCCATTATCTATAAGACAATAATTTACTCTGGAAAGGAATGCTAATTTTGAATTGTGCCAACATTTGGCCAGTTTAACGATTTAGCACTTCAATGGATAAATTTGGTCAAGAATGTCAAAATATTTGCTTATTGAATGCCCATTACAGGTCAAAAGAAGACTATCTTTGAAAACTTACCACTGGAATAACTGGCTCGGTTCTCTTGGCCTGCATATGGACATTCCTCCTGACCAGTACAGCGCCCGGTTTTGGCTGTCTTCACCATAAAAAGGTTAATGGTTAAGATGGCTAAAACCGGCTCTTGCAGTCACCTTGAGATGTGGATTATTTTTTTAATTGTCTCACCGGAATGACTGCCTTGATAAATGATGCAGTATTAGTTGTAAATTTTCAAAATTAATTTTCTCTTAGCCTGCAAAATGACATTATTAAGCAAAATTTTCAAATCTTTTGACCAAACATGACCATTAAATGGTTAAAGAGAAGCTGATGGATGAAAGATAACATATGTTATAATATGCTCTAGCATTAGCTCATTCAGGCCCTCAAGATAGGTGAGCCAAAAATGTAGGGTCCAATCTGTCACTCATAATCTTTTACGCCATATGTAGGCTGATGTCAAAATACATTGTGACATCACTAACTCCGTCATGACCATTCAAAAGTCTGTCAAGTGTAGGAATTGAATGTCTTTACTATCCAGTTAACTTAGTTTCAAAATATTCAACAGCTTACCTGTATATTTACTTTGAGAACTCAGGGATCAAAGTATATAAACCGATACCAACACGAGCAAAGCGTGGGTGGAGATCAATTAGATATTGTGGGGGGGGGGGAATAGCTAGAAGTGGCTCCCTCTACAGCTAAGCTTACTCAGGCATTCAGGACTGGTGCGCCAATAATAAATGTTTCATCAGGTATACATATATACCTGGTAATAAAATAAAGAGAACTCACTTTGCATTGAAGTCATCAGTGGAGAGATTGTAATAAAACTCCTCTATAAGCTCATAGTCAGACATTGCCTTGTCAATCAACTCCTACAGAATAAACAATAATAATAATAATAATAATAATAATAATTAATAATAATAATAATAACAAGCGGCCCAAGGGGCCTGTGTCCCTCACCTGGAGCACCATCAATTGTTGTCAAAATTGTTGGTGGGTGGTTTAGGAGTCTTTTAAATGAGTTTGTGGACATTTTTGCAAGTGCAATATGGCCACCAAACACACTACATTTTGATTGCCCCACGACGCCCATGTTTATTTGATGGATCAACTTCCTTTGAAGAAATTTTAATGGCCCAAATTTCGGCCCGATCCCTTCAACGGTTCTGGAGGAGTCATTTTCGTGAAAACCAGGTCATCCAAGATGGTCGACGAACCATTTGGTCAATCAAGTCCTCTTGAACAAACTTGGCTTACCTCTTGGCCTAGATGAAGATTCCCCAAGTGGTTTCGGAGATTTTTAAAGACATTTCCTGAAATCGGCCGAAATCCAAAATGGCCGCTGGGCAAATTGGACAATCAGGTTCATTTGAACAAACTTGGATCCTTATGCCCTAAGGATGCTTCCTGCCAAATATAACTGAAATCGGCCTGGCAGATCTCAAGAAGATATTTTAAATTTCCCATTGCTTTAGCATGGTAGCTTATGACGAGAAAATTATCCAAGATGGCCACCAAACCGTTTATTCGACAGTTTCGAAAATTGTAAACTTGAGATCAGAATACCCAAAAACCTATATAAAACCAATTTAGGCCTCAAAATTCATCAAATAAAAAAATCCAATATGGCCGCCAAACATGCTATATTTTGATTGGCCCACGGCAGCCATGTTTTTTGACGGATCAACTTCTCTTGATCAAACTTTACTGGCCCTTAGTCCCTAATCATATCAACCAAGATAGCCGCCAAACCATTTGACCAATCAAGTTCCCTTGCCATAAATCATATTTCATGAGGTTTGCATCAATCCCCCCAGCCGTTTCGAAGATTTTTAAAGACGTTTCCTAAAATCGGCCTAAATCCAAGATGGCCACCGGACAAATTGAACAAACTTAGATCTCTATGCCCTATGAATGCTTCCTCCCAAATATAATTGAAATCGGCCCAGTGGTTCTTGAGAAGAAGTCGTTTAAAGAATTCCCCATTGCTTTACTATGGGCCCATTGCTTTACTATGGGAGCCTTTGGCGGGAAAACAAACCAAGATGGCAGCCAAAGCGTTTATCCGACAATCTCGAAAATATTTGAACTCGCCACACTGATAAGCATATATAAAGCAATTTTTGCCATCAAAATACATCAAATACAAAAAAGCCAATATGACCTAGAAACGCTGAATTTTGATTGGCTGATGGCAGCCATGTTTTTTAATGAACAAACTTCCCTTGAACATACTTGAAAGGCGCTTGGTCCCTAAGCATATTTACAAAATTTCAGCTCTATCCCTTCAGCGGGTCGGGAGAAGTCGTTTTCGCGAAAACTAGGTCATCCAAGATGGCCGCCAAGCAAATCGGCCAATGAGGTTGCCTTGAACAAACTTGGGTCTACCGCTGCCACAGATGATGTGTTATGAGGTTTGAATCAATTCTTCCAGCGGTTTCGGATAAGATTTTTTAGTGTTTCTAAAAATCGGCTATTTTGGCCGGCGGCCATCTTGGATTTTGGCCGATCGGCTTCATTTGAACAAACTTGAATCTCCATGCCCTAGGGATGCTTCCTGCCAAATCTAATTGAGATTTGCCAAGTGGTTCTTGAGAATAAGTCGTTTAAAGAATTCCCCATTGCTTTACTATAGGCCCATTGCTTTACTATGGAAGCCCATGGCGGGAAAACAAACCAAGATGGCAGCCAAACCGTTTATCGGATAGTCTCAATAGTGGCATATTTGAACTCGTCACACTGATAAGCATATATAAAGCAATTTTCGCCATCAAAATACATCAAATACAAAAAAGCCAATATAACCAACAAACGCTAAATTTTGATTGGTTGATGGCGGCCATGTTTTTTACTGTACAAACTTCCCTTGAACGAACTTGAATGGAGCTTGGTCCCTAAACATATTTACCAAATTTCAGACCTATCCCTTCAGCGGTTCGGGAGAAGAAGTCATTTTCGCGAAAACTAGGTCATCCAAGATGGCCACCAGGCAAATAGACCATTCAGGTTGCCTTGAACAAACTTAGGTCTACCGTTGCAATAGATGATGTGCTATGAGTTTTGAATAAATTCCTCCAGCGGTTTCGGAGAAGATTTTTTAAAGTGTTTCTTGGATTTTGGCCAATCGGCTTCATTTGAACAAACTTGAATCTCTATGCCCTAGAGATGCTTCCTGACACATATAATTGAAATCGACCCAGTGGTTCTTGAGAAGAAGTCGTTTTAAAGGAAAAGTTGATGGACGGACGACAGACGGACACACGACGGATGGTCGCCATGACATAAACTCACTTGGCCTTTCAGACCAGGTGCGCTAATAATAATAATAATAATAATAATAATAATAATAATAATAATACTGATGATAATGCGTGAGAAATAAGGGCCTGTTCCAAACAAAACAACGGTAAGAATGAATAAGTACCAATCATGAAACCATAGAGCAATCAAAAATGTATTTGATTTTCCGGCCATGAAACATTTCAAGCGTTCAAACCATGAAAGCTGTGTATTATTTTGATAACAACTTGAATGAATACAATTATTGTCAGAACAGGAGATTAGATTTAATGGACCTTTCCAGTTTATCCATCCATCATATGTCATAATCAATTACGTGAAATGTAGGATGACGTCATAATCAATAACGTAATGAATGACGTAGATAAGTACGTCATGAACGCATAATTGAAGACAGACTTAAGTGTTGTTGTACGAATTATAAGTCTACTATTTATTTTAATAAACATGTTGTTGAATATTTTGAAACTAATTTGACTGGTTCCTTAAGGCAGCATCAGCACCCAGCCAAATCAGTTTCAAAATATTCAACAGCTTACCTGTATAGTTTTCTGGAAATTGATAGTGAGGGATTTCAGGGAACGATCGATCCCAACACAAGGTTAGTTGTGTGTGGAGCTTAGATAGATATGGGCGGGGCATAGCTAAAACTGGAAAGGTCCATTACCGGTAGGTGAAATGAAAAAATATGAACATGTACAATATGTACAATATCTATTATGGTAAGTGAGCATAACATAGCTAATAAATACTAAGAAATAACTTGATGCAAACAAATTTTAATACCAAAGCTTGCTACATTTCTAGATAACAGGCAAATGATAATTGTCAAAATTATATAGGAAAACGTATGAGTTAGTCGAGTTACACAAAAATGATTATACATATCTATTAAAACATCGAAAATCTGATACACATACACGCGCGCATGCACGCACGCACACACACACACACACACACACATACATACATAGTGACATGCAGGATTCTAACATGTACTATGTAAGTCTTAATTGGGTTTCATTAATTACATGAAAAATCATTAGTTCTTGTGCTGCTGCCATTGAAAGCCAAATTATACAAGGTCCTGTGCAAACAATGGAAATTTATGAATTCATTATGATAGATACTAAGCGAAGAAGTACCTGATGTTCTGCAAGTTTTTCTGGGATACATTTCATCCATTCTCTCATCTCAGCAAGCTCCTCAACACAGTTTGGCCGATCGTGCATCTTACGACTAATAGACTTGAATTCTTCACAGGCCTGTAAGTAGATAATATACGGTAATAATATTGGTACAAGAAATCTTAATCAATGGCGGAGTGATGTGAAATGAAGAATGTCGAGTTGCTGCATCCACTAACCCGTAACACTTCTCAAAATCTTTAATTTTCAAATTAAATTTAAAGATAAACTGGTCTCCATTTTTCAACACATTTTGTGGACGATGGTGCTGTCGTAGACAGCAACATTGTCCTCCAAAATTGTTGAACATTGTATACCAGCAACTCGCTATTGACACAGTAAAGGACAGAATATTGACATCAGAGTGTTATGGGTTAACATACTGAACAGATCATTGGCATGGAATAATGAAACAATTCAATGGCAGTAAACATGATGGAAGCAATCTGTTTTTACATAAACGTGAAAAGTTTTATAGCTATAGAGTAGCAGTTTTCATAAACAAATTACATACACTTAATTGTAAAATTTTGTCAAGAAAATTTAAATATCTGCCTATTGAATGTACATTTACAGGCCAAGAGCAGTGGAAATTTATCACTGGAATGGTTGGCTCGGTCATTTCAGTGATAAATTTTCAAAAATTGTATTCTCTTGGCCTGTAAATGGACATTCCACATGACTATAACAGAGGCCGGCTTTGGCCGTCATGACCATTAAAGAATTAATGTAGAATGATCATTCATGTAAAAAAAGAATAATATTGTTATAGATCAAAACAAGGTATTGTTTGTAGCAAAAAAAATCAATTTTAAACAGCAACATTGAAATCAGTAGTAAGAGTTGAGTGCACATATTCATATATGAAACCACTATGGTCAATGAAGTTCTTGGGTAATTGAATGTGACGTTATTACTTTGCTTGGCCTATATAGAGTACCTAATTTCCAGGTCCCATTCAGGTCATATCTAATTTGGTTTTATCTTCAGTCCATTATTCAATTAAGGCTAACTTAGCAAATTTTTACACCCATACCAATTTCTACTCCTGGGTGGAGAGGCAATGAGAAGTGAAGACCACCTTTGTTTCCACAAAAAGAAAGATAGCCACGCACAGATACATGAACCAGGATCACTGGTTAAGAAAGCCAATATGCTAATCACTGAGCCACTGCCTCTGTAAGCGAATGTGTATTCAGTTATGTTTCATAACCCCATCTAGATATTGGCAAAAGGAAAATATCTGCCTAATATGACGTCAACAGATGTGATGGTCATTCCGCCATTGTTGATGAAAGACAGATGGCAGACAAATCACCATCGCATATTTTCAACCAGGTGAGATAAAAACCAGTCATATCTCTGCAAGGACATGTCATGCGAATGATGTGTAGGTATCAGGGAGTGAAGGATGTTGCCTATATTTCCACTGATTGCCCATCAGCTATCAAATCCCCGGCCAATTACCACACAACCTCACTATCATCACAGCCAATCGTTCCTCTAGTCCTATCTCCATGGAATACATTTTCCTTTACATAACTGTGTAATCCTCTGAGTTACCTCCCATAGCACAGTAATAATAATACTAATGGGCTACACAAAGTGTTTCATACCTCATCAGCTTGTTTACGAAGCTGTCTCGAGAGTAACTCAAGGACTGCATTACTGAGTGCCTTCCGTTTCTTGCCCAACGTCTGTCGGACATTCTCTGTATTAATCCAGAATGGTCCAATAATGATACTGCCAGGGATAGACTGCTCGAGGATTTCCTTCTCATGCAGATGCATCTCAACTTCCTTCTGGACTTCCACGGCAGTGTGCGTCTGTGCTTCGTATTGCCTAAGGAAATATACACATATTTCAAGTTTGCATTGCCTTAGGAAATACTGTACAGCTCACAAATAAAATAAAATGTACTGTAGAATATTTTGGACGTAATTTGATTGGAAGCTATTGCTGCCTAAGATGACTTCCAGTCAAACTAAGTTCAAAATAATGAACAGAACATTTCTTACTTTGTGATATAAATTGCTGTTTGGAAATATTTTAAGTTATTTCTGAGGTGTGCTGTACACAAAGATATTTCATGGCTAGTATTCTCTAAGGAAACACATCAGAATAGATATATGGCAACAAGCAGATTAAAATCTATTTCTCTCATAACTCAATACAAGAAACCATCAATAACAAATTATTCACAAAGCAAGGAAAATTATGTTGAATATTTTGAAATTAACTTGACAGGAGACAGTTGTTAGCAAAGGCACCGACGACTATCAGTTTAATTAGCTTCAAAACATTCAAACTGTTTGGCTATAGACGAAACAGGTTCCAGCTCAAAATGCATATATGCAGCAGCTACCCTGAATACCAATGTTGAAATTGACACTGGAATTTCAAATGTTAAATCATTGTTTTCATTCATTAATAGCTTTAATCGAGAAGTCCATTTCTAGTTATGACCCGACCATTTCTAGCGATGACCCAACCATTTCTAGTTGACCCGACCATTTCTAGTTATGACCCAACCATTTCTAGTTATGACCCGACCATTTCTAGTTATGACCCAACCATTTCTAGTTATGACCCGACCATTTCTAGTTATGACCCGACCATTTCTAGTTATGACCCGACCATTTCTAGTTATGACCCGACCATCGACCATTTCTAGTTATGACCCGACCATTTCTAGTTATGACCCGATCATTTCTAGTTATGACCCGACCATTTCTAGTTATGACCCGACCATTTCTAGTTATGACCCGACCATTTCTAGTTATGACCCGACCATTTCTAGTTATGACCCGACCATCGACCATTTCTAGTTATGACCCGACCATTTCTAGTTATGACCCGACCATTTCTAGTTATGACCCGACCATTTCTAGTTATGACCCGACCATTTCTAGTTATGACCCGACCATTTCTAGTTATGACCCGACCATTTCTAGTTATGACCCGACCATTTCTAGCTATGACCCGACCATTTCTAGTTATGACCCGACCATTTCTAGTTATGACCCGACCATTTCTAGTTATGACCCGACCATTCTAGTTATGACCCGACCATTTCCAGTTATGACCCGACCATTTCTAGTTATGACCCGACCATTTCTAGTTATGACCCGACCATTTCTAGTTATGACCCGACCATTTCTAGTTATGACCCGACCATTTCCAGTTATGACCCGACCATTTCTAGTTATGACCCGACCATTTCTAGTTATGACCCGACCATTTCTAGTTATGACCCGACCATTTCTAGTTATGACCCGACCATTTCTAGTTATGACCCGACCATTTCTAGCTATGACCCGACCATTTATAGTTATGACCCGACCATTTATAGTTATGACCCGACCATTTCTAGTTATGACCCGACCATTTCTAGCTATGACCCGACCATTTCTAGCGAAGCTGAACACACTACGCACCCCACACATTGAATTAATTTTAACATTTTGAACCCTGAATTTCCAGAGTTTAAATTTCAAGGTAAGCTGTTGAATATTTTGAAACTAATTTGACTTGTTTCGAAAGATTCTCTCGAAATGTCTATTATATTGTAAATTTACCAAAGACATACAATGCAGAGAGTTATTGTCAGACCTCTGTCCCTTTTATGATGGATCAGTACACTATTTGATTGTGAGGTCAGCTAACATATTTTACTTATAACATCAGATACTTGATTTGCAGATCAGGTACTTCCATTACAGGTTTATTTTGTTCCTTTTATTCTTGAATTTCAGAAATCCAATTTCAAGTGTTAAATGTATAGACAATTTACATATTTGGATGTTATTTAAGTGATTTTCATTGCCACCACAAAAGTTATATAGCATGGATTCAGCATATTATATATGATAAACACAACAGATCTGATAGAAACAAATGCAGTGACACCACTCTAAACCAAACCCACAAGCGATGGAAGAGTTTCGAGAGATTCTGGATTACTCAGACGTATGTATTATCAACAATACAGCACAGGACCATCCATTTGATGAATACTACATACCCTTATGTCGTGATCATCATTCTGATGTTACTCTGACTTCTTAGATCGTCAATCTCAAAGTAACTATACAGGCCAGCTGTTGAATATTTTCAAACTAATTTGACTGAGAGCTGTTTCCGCCTATTTCGTTGGTGGACATATGCCATTTTGATTGTGACATGCAATAGGTTCATCACAGTTCTAGATGATTACATGATATATAGTGCAAAGTCGAGTTTAATCAGTTCTAGATACTTGATACACAATGTAATATCATAAGTTAATTAGGTCTAGATACATACTTTATATACAGTGTAATATCTAGGTTCATCAACTCTAGATATTTTTCATATTCCTTTGCATAGGCTTTCATGGGAATAAGTGCTTTCTGAATAGTTTCACGCACAGTCTGACGAAGTTCTTCCACGGGAGGCTCATGTTCACCAACTGACTCCAGAAGCGGTGTCCCTGACCAAAAGATGTCCTCCAGGATGTACTGCAAATAAGATTATACTCGATCACTATAAGATCTTGTTAACCCTTACCACTCTGATGTCAAAGTTTAAAATTTTCAAAATTAAATTAATAGAGGTGCTGTCATAGACAGCAACATCGTCCACCAAAATTGTTGAAAAATGTACACCAGTTTCTTTGCTATTGACACAGTAAAAGATAGAATATTGACATCAAAGTGGCAAGGATTAAGAGAATTTAAGGTAAAACAGAGATTGCTGCAATCTATTCTATATATGAACATACTGATCAGGTTTGGTGTCAATATGTAAAGAAGTGTGTCAGCATTGTTGATGAAGCATGGACAGACACATGCTCATCAGGATACTCCAGACGAGTGACAACTCAGCAGAGTTATTATTAAAGACATACAGTGCCAATGACAATGACACCTGTGTAGATAATGATGACACGAGTGATCCTAAGCTGTGCCTTTCTGCTATACAATCAAGACAAAACGACACACGAATAGATGACATTTGCTATAGTTCTCTCTAACCCCAGCACCCCAGTACCTTCTCAAGCTGTGGAACATTTTGAGTAGACAGTATTCCTCGGTCAAACAGCGATACGAGCGTCGATTCAAAACTGTTCAAGTTACTACTATAGTGAACTCCTTGCTGGTCCAGTGTCAGATCAACCAGAAATAGAGCATTTCTCTTCGGTCTGTAGAAAATAAACATGGGATGCATGAAATTTACATTTTCAAAGATACGGAATGCTTTCTGTGTATATTCTTTAGATATATGCATTTAACATTGATATCAAATCTGTAGAATGATGTAATGATTATGTACATGCATATGTGCATTAACAGAAATAACCTCAAATACATGGTGAAGTTGAAGAGGGTGGCGGGGGGAGGGGGGGAGGAGGGGCTCAGTGTGTTCACGAAAAACAAGTTGTATAAATCATGTAGGGAAACAAAATGGTATTTGAGAAATGCTTACTTGAATTTACTTATCATGACATCTGGACCCCAAACAAATGCATCATCCAAAGGCAGAGTGGCGTGACAAGAATCGAGAACCATCTGAGTGAAGCTGACCAAGGAATCCTGGACAAGGTATCGCAGTGAATCCTAGCAAGACAAACATTACATTATTGAAACAGATCCACAATAAAACTATATAAAAGACATATTTCATTTCAGAACTCTAGCAAGTTACGCAAAAAATTAAATTTGACCTTTCATTTTAAAACTATTCGACCAAGTAACCCTTACCACTCTGATGTCAATATTCAATCTTTTACTGCAGCAATAGAAAAGAAACTGGTGTATGTTTTTCAACAATTTTGGTGGACGATGTTGCTGTCTGTGACAGCACCATCTTCCACCAAAATTTGTTGAAAAATAAACACCAGTTCATCTTTTATTTTAATTTTAAAATTTCAAATTTCGACATCAGAGTGGTAAGGGTTAATAGAACTTTGTAGCGAGCGACCTCTCGATAGCTTATCTAGGGTCAAGTTCGACTCGCTAACTATAGTCAGTTTGCTGGTTTACTGATCATGCGCAGTTGCTATGCCCAGTCGAACTTGATCATAGTCGACTATAGTTCGTTGGTACCCGGTTCCCTATTGAATTACTATTGCGGAAAATTTGGAACTGGTACCAGTCTCCATTAACCCTTTCTGTTGCCTGTTTTAATGCGCTACGAAAATGGGTTATTTTTGTCCGCTAAGACATCAAAAAGCGTCCATATGACATAAAGTGGGAATGAATAGGGGCTTGGGAACATTGACATATAGTGGGAAAGCATAATTTCATCAAACCTAAGTTATTTAATGAAATATTTACATTTTTATATGCATTTATTCACGCCAAGCGACAGGTGTCCGCCATTTTGAAATTTATGCAAATATCGGACTAACCATCTGAACTGAGCTCGGGTGACTATAGTTGACTAGTTAACTATTTGAAATTCGACTGGTATTCTAGTTAGCTATACTATGGTTAGGAGTCGAACTTGACCTAGAGCACATGTATACATGTGTGCACATACATAGTGATGAATTCAAAGAAAGCCACACATAGCATGCTGAATACTCATTACATTAGTTTTCTGAAACTGCGATCATAAGCTAAGAAATATGCAAATTAAAGGATAAGTGTAAATTAAATGGCTACATTACCAGCAGTTCAGATTATTACATTAACCCTAGCCAGTATGTTATAGATGATATTACTGAAGATATATTATATATACTATAGTGCATGCTAACGATTCTTGGAAATAATTTGACTGAATGTCTATAGTCAGAAAGTACTTTTTGGTCAAATTGTTTTATAATATTCAGCATGCATTTAGTTCCTGGGAAAAATTCAAGATGCAGATGCCTAAACACTTGGTACAGTACAACTGTCATGCAATTTTGAAAACAATGTAAGAAATGTTCTGTTTTATTTTGTTTGGGAAATAGTTATTTATGAGCTTTAACGTAACAAGAAAAATTCAGGATACAGATGTCTAAACTGTCATTTGTTATCACACCTGCATAATAAACTTGACCATTTCCATGAACTTCTTGAGCTTTGAGATCTGATACACCTCCCAGTTTGTCTCATGAATATTAAACCAGCCTTTGCCCACGTCTCTCAAGCTTGTTCTGATAGAGGCCCTCAATGTGGTGATCCAGGAATCTTTCAGGAAGAGTGACACCTGCACACGTAAGTGAAAACAACGCATTCAACAATACACCTGCCATTGCAATATGCCTAAATATTCAATTACAATTAAGAATGGCTTTATCCTAGACAAACAACGCGACTGGAGAAAGGGCAGACTCAGGTATATTTCTCATATAGTTTTCTGTACACACATCATGCGCAACACTGGAGTGATATTTGGATTGTTATGGTGTGATATCGCATAGGTCGCAGTATGATATAGTATTAAATTGCAGAGTTTGGCATGGCAGGGGGAAAGCGTGATACCCTATGAAGCTATGCGTATTATGCAAAATCTCATAAAGAGGAATGACCACTGGATAGCCTGATATTGAAAAAGGCAGATTACTTGCCAGAGCAAGGTCCCTATGGTATTACCCTTTGAGGAAGCTAAAATGACATACCATTAAGATTGAACACTAAAACATAATCGTGCCAGTCATTCTAGTGATAAATTTTCTCTTAGGCCACAAATGGACATTCAATAAGTAAATATTAGATTTTCTTGACCAATCTTGACCATTAAAGGGTTTATGCAAGTCTGGTGCAATCTTGTCACTGGGTGGCTCCAATAAATAGTGGTTGTTGAAGAGAGATTTTGTACATGTCTTAGAGAAACACCACCTCTCAAAGACAGGTCGTTTCTCAAAGTGAAGCACAGTCTATAATGGAGGGATCTGATCTGTTACTCAAGTATCTGATGTCATAATCAAATACGTCACATGTTTACTGACATCATAATCAATATAACATAGCTCCAACATGAAGACAGTCAGTAAAGTGCACAAATTGTTATGTCTTTGATGAATTTATAATTTAATAAACATTCTCTTGAATATTTTGAAACTAATTTGAATGGCAGCTGGTGCTGTCATAGGCAGCAACAGCATCCAGTCAAATTAGCTTCAAAATGTTCAACAGCCTACCTGTATAGTTCCCTTTAAACTTAGACTCTGGGAATACAGGGTTCAGTTTTAAATCGATTCCGACATGGAAAAGTGGGCGGAGCTTAGTTGGAAATTGTCGTGGCATCGCTGGACATTGATCATTCTATTACTTACTTGTGATGTAGCCTGTGCTTGTGTTTGCTCATACTCCTCCAGTCGCATTGGTTTTGTAGTCGGAATATGGAACAAGGACATTGTAGCCACCTTGTTACACTCGGTGCGCACCTTGCCCACTGCCTGTATGCTTTCTATTAAGGTCAGTAGAGAACTGAATGCAAAGTTATCATACTGTTCATCGAATGGATAATCAGGCACGTCCATGCTGCATGCTGAAAGAAACATTGTTATCTAACTTGATAATCAGACACACCCATGCTGTGAGCAGAGATAAACATCCATGTATATCTTAACAATCAAGCACATTCCGAGAGCCAAATGAATATACTTGATATCCATGCTGAAAGCTAAAATAAACACCACAATATGAAGTAAAGCCAAATATGTGTTCTAAGGTATGCTCCAGAAATGGACCAGAATAAAGGGAAGACAATTCTTGTGTACCCGAAACACCTCAAGATAACAATAATCCTCCTGGTTGTGCTACATTATATAAATTACAACCTCTAAGTTTTTAATTTAAGCTATCAGAAGTGTGTGAGATCTCCAACTAATAACTCTCCACAATATTACAAGAAGCCAAAGGGTGATTGGCAATTCAGAATTAAATGGTTAATCAGTGCATGAACATTCAAACTTTCAAAAACACAATAAACACTGGGAATTTAGTAGGAAGATGATAAAATAAAAGTTAAACAAAACAAATTGTTTTTAAAATATACAACACGTCTTGTAAATAACAAATTTACAATAACTAAGACATTACATCCTAGAAATCATAATCCGATTGTTTTAATTTGCTCTTATGGTCAGCTATTTTGGAAGGCAGAAAATTAAGATTTGTTTGCCTAAATAACATTAGTGTATATCAGTTTTTGCCATCAAATTCTGTCAAATAAAAAAAGCTTAAAATGGCTGCCGAAATGTTAAAATTTAAGTGATGTTGGTTTGCCATGTTTTATGATGTAGCAACTTCCCGCCAACAAACTAGAACAACATTATGTCCCTAATCATATTTGCACAAGTTCCACGCGATTCAGTCAGCAGTTGAAGAGTAGTTTTGTGAAAACATCTCACAAAATTCAAGAAGGCCAATGTGCAAATCGACCACTCGGCTTCGTTTGATCAAAATTTAACATTTATGAGTATTCTTGGACAAATCAAATCAAAATGGGCACAGTAGTTCTTGAGAAGTTATTCAAAGAAAAAAGTTGTCAGAGAGATAGCAGAAAAGCAGACAGACCAGGTAAGCCAAAAATAAGATGGTTGTGAATGAATTCCGATAAAATGTACAGATAACCAACATTGCCTAGTGATAAACAATGGGTATCAGAAGATATTATACAGCTCAAAATTATTAATTGTTACAAGATACAAACTTCAAACTGAGTAGTCAGGAGCACTACAGGGATGTCCAAAAAGACTCCCCACACCTCAGCACTTTACCCCCCCCCCCCCCCCCCCCCCCCCCCCCCCCCCCCCCCCCCCCCCCCCCCCCCCCCCACCACCACCACCACCACCACCACCACCACCACCACCCCCCCACACCCCCACCCTCTCTGACGTTATAGATTCTTCAAGAAAGCTCTTTTTCAGCACACATTCACCATGTAACTGAACGACGTATCTGCAAATTTTGATGACGTCGCATCTCTAGGACGTCAGGGCTAACTCCAGCATTAGCCCACCTATGCATGTCTGCCCAGACATTCGCGAAGAATGTTATATCACCTAAAATCATTATGGTGTCTAGCTGTAAACCCCTACATGCAAACATGTTTATAAATCCTCTGATGAGCTTCCCACATGGAGCGAAACGCCATAAAGTCAGATCTCAGAATGGGGTTGGAAACTCCTCTCCCACTGCCATACTATTTATCGTAAGAACTACTCATCCCTACCACTAATTCCCTGTTTATACCAAAAGGAAACACACTGTATATATGCACATACATGTGTAAAACAATGACACACCCAAACCATTTACTCTTCAAATGCTGATAGTTGTCAGTGTTAGGGGCCCTACATACAGGGTCCAGCTAAGAACAATCAGTGAGCGTGGGCATGCACATGCCCAGTAGCAGGGACCCTGAATGAAGGGTCCCCAGCTAATCAACGGCCCCCAGCTAATCACGGGTCCCCAGCTAAGAACAATCAGTGAGCATGTGCATGTCCATGCTCAGTAGCAGGGACCCTGAATCAAGGGTCCCCAGCTAATCAACAGTCTGCAGCTAATCAAGGGTCCGCAGCTAAGAACAATCAGTGCGCATGTGCATGTACATGCTCAGTAGCAGGGACCCTGAATTAAGGGTCCCCAGCTAATCAACAGTCTGCAGCTAATGAACAGTCTGCAGCTAATCAAGGGTCCGCAGCTAAGAACAATCAGTGCGCATGTGCATGCACATGCTCAGTAGCAGGGACCCTGAATCAAGGGTACCCAGCTAATCAAGGGTCCCTAGCTAAGAACAATCACTGAGCATGTGCACGCACATACTCAGTAGCAGGGACCCTGAATCAAGGGTCCCCAGGTAAGAACAATGAGTGGGCATGTGTGCGTGCACATGTTCAGTGGTAGGGACCCTTGCCATGTCCCGTGGCCTATAAATAGGAGGCACTGCACCGGTGTTCAGCATCTGACTTTCGTCCTCCAACCGAAGACACGCGTCGGGTATACTTCAGCGACATGGCTTATCACGTTATATATATATATATATATATATATATATATATATATATATATATATATATATATATATATATATATATATATATATGAGGAAATGGCAAATAAGTTATCGTATATATTAATGATCACTTGATATGATGGACCATTTCATAAAGGCGAGCAAAAGACAGGATTAAAAAGCAGGAGCTTGATAAAAAATTAGGTACCATTGTAATACATATTGCATATTTTTTAGGCTGTGTTTTAATCATGTATTTAAAATAACCAGAACTTTGACCCTCAGTAGGAAAGTGTTTTCTCAAGCATGTTTGACAATATAATGATTACCTTTTTCTGGTACAGTTTCAATAACTGGATCAGGAACCGTGACAAAACCAAATGTGAGGGGATCATCCGCTACAGTTTTGTCAAAGATGATTCGATTCATTGAACGACAGAAATCTATATTCACTTCCTTCTCCAACACTTGAATATAGTCCTCTAAACTGTAGACAGAAAAGTTCAGGGGGGGAGGAGTGTGAGACCACAACATAATATAGTCATCCAAGATTGAGAGGAGAGGAGAGGAGAGGAGAGGAGAGGAGAGGAGAGAGAGAGAGAGAGAGAGAGAGAGAGAGAGAGAGAAAGAATAATACAGATGAATAGCAATATGCTTGCCCTGATAAAACAAGGTGCTTCTCAATATATCAGCTTTATCTGACATACAGTACAAAGTTAATATATAATGCTCATGAATGGGGTAATTGATCTGACATCATAATCAAAAAATGTCTACTGCTAGCTCACAATGAAAGTTACCTAAGTCTGCCACAAGGTTGAAAAGTCTCTCACAAAAGTTTATTAATTCTGTGTCTTTTGGTGAATTTACAATTTAATAAACATGGGCAGCAACATCCCCAAGTCAAATTAGTTTCAAAATATTCAACAACTGACTGGTATGATGATGATTACTGTATTCTGCGGCTGTAGTAGTAGAAACATCCTACAGCTGCAATCAGTCCTTCTTCACTTTTGTCCACTGTGTGTTGTCCTCAGCAAAAATCCATAGCTTCCTCAGGTCCATTCTTGACTTGAGTGTACAGAGTCCTGCTTTCTTGAGGTCACCTTGTAGCAAGCGTAGCAGATTTATGCAATAACATCCTCTCTTGGCTTTATATTTGCTGACTCCGAGTAGGGCGAATGCCACGGTTCTCTGTGCGGGTGTCTCTTCTGGCATCCTTAGCACATGGCCAAACATGAACCATCTTTGCTGGGCGACTTTCACAGACAGCGGTGACGTATTACACATCTTGTATAGTGCATCATTGGAAATGATACTGTCTGGCCATCGCTGTCCAATGATGGTGCGTAGGTGTTTGCGGTGGCAGGCATCGAGTTTGTCTACAGCTGCCTTTGGAGCTGCCCAGCTGTTACAGTTATACAGCATCAAGGATACGCAGGTTGCATTTGATAAACGCAGCCTCTTTATCAAGGGTATCTTTGATCTATAAACAATAGCTTCCAGAAGGACTGGAAAGCCATGTTCCCCATGACGCAGCGTGCAGCAATGTCACCAGTACTGCAAAGCAGTGGGCCCAGGATTTTACTTTTCCTCCATGGTTCGCTGCCACGAAGTGGATCGTCATTTTCTTTAGTTTCACACCTTGTAGATAGGTATAGGTGGGTGAACTCTGTTTTGAATTCATTCATAAAGAGATTCTCAATTTATAGTTTGCTTGGAGCTGTTGGGAGGAGGTCGTCAAGGGGTTTCTTTTCCTCGTCTATGAAGTCGACTTCGTTGGCATATTCCATCTCTAGCGGCATACCCAATATTGATACTGAGGGGGGTGTGTGTGTTTGGTCTTGTGGAACTTTCCCGCACAGATTTCAATGCAGCAGCAAGGTAACAGGTGAAAAGCACTGGAGATAGACCATCTAGCTGTGGGGAGCCGATTGATGTCTCAAACTCTACAGACGTCACTGACTTCTCAGCTTGGTGTCTGCAAGCAGTAATCTCACTAGTTGTAGCTCTTCTTCATTGCAACTGGCCTGGCATAGTACATCTAGGATCTTTGAGCGTTTAATTGTGTCGAAGGCTCGTGACATGTCAATGCACATTTTGTGGAAATCCCAGTGTTTGGGCATGACTACTGACACAAGCATGCGTTGAGCGCATACAATGTCTGCGCAGCTGCGTCCACATTTGAAGCCACTTTGACATGATCCAGTGAAGTCATTGATCTTGTCTCGGATGCGGCATAGAGTAACATTGGATAGGATTTTCCGTATGCTGTTGAGGAGCCCAATGGGCCGCAGATTGGCTGGTGGGACAGGTGGCTTCTTGGGCTTGGGTAGTGCGATAAGGATGCCTTGGCCTACTGTATCAATGGGAAGGGGGAGTATAAAGGCTGAATTGATTAGGTGCGTGATCAGTTTTGAGATAATGCCACCTGTATGTTCATCCATTTTTCAGGACTTTAAGTGACTTCTCAACTTGTGCTGTTTTAATTAGTGTTAATAATGGCCTGGGGTCTCCTGAGAACGGGTGCAATGGCACATCATTGTGGTCAGTGAACTGTTCTTCGAACCATTCTCAAATCGTTTCGGCTTTTCCCTGGTCAGTCCCGATAAAGTGTCCTTCAGAGTTGTGCACAGTGAGTGGTGTGTAGTCAGTAACTCTCAGGGCTCGGGCTGCCCGAAACATTTTGTGACAGTCATCCGTGGCTGTGAATTCATCTCCTATGGAGTCTGCTTGTTGAATAGAAAGATCTTTTAAAAGTTTGCTAATATGGCACAGAACGTTACTGGTATAGTCACCGTGAAATTTTAATTTTGGGAATTCGGGTTTCAAATTGATTTCAACAGGTATATGTACAATGTAGGCAAAACTCAACTAGAAATTGTAGGACATAGTTAAAAATGGATTTCTACCTTACAATGTCAGCATAAGTAGGTAGAATTTAAACCTAGAATTTTAGCCATGTCCAAAAGCTTAACATTATCCATTAATTCACATGATAACTAAAGCACACACATTGCACTAAACCATTCTACCATCGATATCATCACACCACTGCCCCTAACAAAGATAGATAACCATAGATATAATAATCACATCAAGACCTATGACAATATTCATCATGTAATGTCTGACAATATCTACAACATGCCTCTTTGCTAACCTCTTGTCATTAGAAAGACCTGGTGCTTCTTTAGCCCAGTGTATCATTCGCTTTATGGATGCCTGATCCAGCTCACCCACACCGTCCATGGGCATACAATCTAGGTAGAGATTGTAGCGAATCAGGGCCTCGGTGTGCTTACGTGCACGGAATGTACATGCAACACGCTGCGCAAAAATGTGCGGATCTTCTGCTCGAAACATAAGTCGTATTCGCGGGATCCAGTACTGTTCTGGTAAATTAATGCGTTTCCCTGAGATAATAATCAGTAGGATAACAATTATAGACATGTTGTTGTCACCGTGTATCAGTGTCACGTTACTGTTTTCAAGTTCCATTATCTTAAAATACGCTGCATATATAGCTTGTTGTTTGGTAGAATAAATATTGATGCTAAAATTAACTTTATCAAGTGGTTTTGTCATGACCACAACAATAAAATGAGAGCTTCTCAAAAAGTGCATCAAACTGTACTGTATCAGAGAATAACAAGAATTCAGAATTAAAAGGTAAAATGCCCTTAAATGTTAATGAATTCCTCAACAGTAAATACATAGCTATAATAAGAATCATACATGTAGTGAAAATAGCTCCATTTTGCTTCTTTTAAACTAACACCATTGCACCAAAATGTCTCCCAATTTGTCCATTAATATTAATTAAATGAGCAGAAAAAAAGTTTGGAAATTTAAAAGCAAATTGTTTTACCTTTAAAGTCATTTAGTGAATTTTAATTAACATTTTACACATTAAAGACCAGAAACAATGTTGAATATTTTGAAACTAATTTGATTGGCAGGTTCAAGTCAAATTAGTTTTAAAATATTTGACAGCTTACCTGTATCGTTGTCTTGTAATAGATACATTGGCATTTCAATGATTAACTGTCTGCATACCTATATTTTCCATGGATATACTGAATATTTTGAAAACAATTTGACTTTCAGCTAAATTGTTTTCAAAATATTCAATATGTCCATAGTGATTGCCAATGGAAATTATTTTCTGGTGGCCTGCAGCAGTCAGACAGTTAAAGGCATAATACCTGTGGCTGTACATGCTCCATTGACAACAGGTTGTCCAGCTTTGTCCAGAACGCGACCATTGTTATCTAACTTTTGTACCAAATATAACTGTGTGTCCGCATCATGGTCAAGCATTCCAACATCAAACCAATCATACACGATACTCGGACTTGTTATGGGGGCTAGAAAATAGCAACATAGATATTGTAAATATAACAGGCGGCCTGTATTGTTCACTTGTAACATCTGGAACATACGCATTTCAACTAGAAAGGCCATCGCCTTCATGTAGAATGTCAAGGTTTGCCGAGGCAATATTTTCAATTTCCCATTGCTGTACTAAGGGAGTTTTTGCTGGTAAACAGAAAATTCAATATGGCCACCAATCCATTATTTCCGACAGTGGCAAATTTGAAATCAGCATATACAAAAACTTATACAAAACCAAGTTCATCTTCAAAATTCACTAAATTAAAAAAATCCAATATGGCCGCCAAATGCACTACATTTGGATTGGTCCACGGTGGCCATGTTTTTTTAATGTATTAACTTCCTTTGAACAAAGCTTAATGGCCCTTAACATCTAATCATATTTTCTCAGACTGACTCATTCTGTTCTGGAGAAGTCGTTTTCGTGCAAACTACGTCATCCAAGATGGCCACTGAAGAATTTGGCCAATCATGTTCTCTTGAACAAACTTGTTTCAGCTTCTGTCCTAGATGATGCGTCATGAGTTTTGAATCGATGCCCCAGGCAGTTTCAGAGAATATTTTAGACATAAAAAAAAAATCGGCCCAAATTCAAGATGTCTGCAGGACAAATTGGCCGATCGGCTTCCTTTGAACAAACTTGGATCTCTATGCCCTAAGGATGTTTCCTTCCAATTATAATTGAAATTGACCCAGTCATTCTCGAGAAGACATTTTTAATTTCCTATTGCTTTAACATGGGAGTTTTTGGTGGGAAAAAGATCCAAGAAGGCTGCCAAACTGTTTATCGGACAGTTCTGAAAGTGAAAATCAGCATACCAAAAACCAATTTCGGCTTTAAAATCAATCAAAAAGAATTCAATATGGCTGCCAAACACGCTACATTTTAATTTTTCTTCAATGGGCATATTTTTTTACATATCAATTTCCCTTGAAGAACATTTAATGGCCCTTAGTCTCTAATCATACCTCCCGAATCCTGGCCCGATCCATTCAGCAGTTCAGGAGGTCATTTTGTGAAAACTAGGTCATCCAAGGCGGTTGCCATTTGGCCAATCAAGTTCCCTTGAATAACTTGTTTCAGCTCTTGCCCTAGATGATGTTTCATGGGTTCTGAATTAATCCCCCTAGTGTCTTCCGAGAAGATTTTGAATGTTGTTTCTAAAAATCAGCCAAAATCCAAGATGGCCACTGGCCAAATTGACCGACCGGCTTCATCTGAACGAACTTGGATCTCCATGCCCTAAGGATGCTTCTTGACAAATATAATTGAAATCGGCCAAATGGTTCTTGAGAAGTCCTCTAAGGGAAAAGTTGATGGACGGACGAGAGACCATCGTTTGCCATGGCATAAGCTCACTTGACCTTTCAGGCCAGATGAACTAATACTGGTCGTGGTTGGTCAAGGAAATCATAGATTTTACTTCAAGAATACCCATTAGCAGGATAAGATGGCTATTACTGGTCTGGTTATCGTCACATCAACCCAGCTAAACCAGTTGTGAATTTCCAAACATACCGTTAAAATTCGACTAAAGGACGCAGTTTTTTTGGTCAAAATACATGTACTAGAAAGGGGGGTGCATACTATAATCGAGAACATTCCTTCCGCACATTTTTGGGTCGAAATCTTTCTTAAAAAGTCACAGGTTATACCACGGAAATTGAACTAAATGTTACCCTAGACAATTCGCGACGCCTGATGACTATGTTTAATGTATACTCCAAAAACACCAAGCAGAAGTGGAATTATTAAATTGGGGTGTCTAAATATTGCTTATTCTTTAATACATATCACTTATTACATCAAAATGAATCCAGAATTTGACATAAAATGGCGTCGAGAAAAGATACGTGTATAAATCACGTGATTTGCCTCCAATCGCAAAAGATCTTTATTCTCATTAGAGCGAGTACTCGGATCTAAATATTCTGGACTCGGAAATTGCTATATAGCAGCATTGCGCGATAGGAACTGAATGTTCCCGTACCCGTTTGATAACCAACTCCCATTAACGCATAAGATTACACAGCGCCTCCAATCACAAAAGAGCCAGATAACCAACTCCTGTTAGCGCATAAGATCACACAGCGCCTCCAAATGCAAAAGAGCCATAACAATCTGTTTCTATCACACGATTTAGATGTTTTCAAGAGACATTTTATGCCAAAATTAGATTGATTTTGATGTAATAAACAATCTTTATTGAAGATACACAATATTTAGGCGTCCTATTTAATAATTTCTCTTCCACCATGATAATTTTTAGTCATGCATTAAACATAGTGCTGAGTGATGGTTATTTTTTATACCAATTTTCGATTTTTTAAAGGTACGTTTTTTCTAAATTTAACAGCGTCTTATACTTGAATAAAAGTTTTTTGGGTGGATTTTGGTCAAATTTGGGACAGCGTCCTATATTTGAGGGCGGCCTTTAGTCGAGAAATTACGGTAATATTCTCTTGGTCTGTAAATGGAGATTTCTCAGGATTACTGCAAGAACCATTTTTGGACTGCGTTAATTAATAGAGGATTAAAATACATTCAATTTGGTTAAATAAGTTCAATTGGTCTGTGTTTAAATGACAAACAATACAAAAACAATAAAAATTAATTTAAAATACCTACGTTACTTGTAAGGCAAACAAAATGTTGAAACAACAAACCGCCATTAATAGACCTTGCCATGGGTACCTTGAAAGCATGTAACTTAACAAGATCCTGTCATTGTTATCATTCTAAATGGTTCATGGGAGAAAATCGCCATGGATGGATAGATGGATAGACGGATCAGTCAGACATAGTTTTCTCGATGGCTATGTTTGATGACCGAGAGGGACAAAAAAAAGAAAACAATTCAAAGTAAATAATATTGTATTAAAAGGTATATAAATTCCCGAGTATAATACCAAATACTCAAGCATAAATCCACTCCGCCACCCTACCCTACCCATTAACTTACTCAGTGCATACACCACAGAGTATGTCTAATGATGTCAGTAACCAATAGACATTTCCGACATTAGTGTATTTTTGGAAAATACCTTCCAAGAACGCATCGCACATACCACTTCTGGCTGGTGACAGCGGCGCGCAAACAGCATTACTTTACTATTGGAATCAGATACAAAGCACTTTAAGCAGTTTATATGAAGAACTAATTTCATAATATTGTTGAAGTCATATATCATTGGAAAGCTGAACCAATTTTATATACACTTCTGTATTCACTTTTATAATTTTGTAAAATTCAATATAGTTGATTGTAATTTTAAAATATCTCCTTGATTTAATGAATCTAGGTTTTATGGTGTATTTTATATACCATAATTTCTCGACTAAAGGCCGCCCTCGAATATAGGACGCTGTCCCAAATTTGACCAAAATCCGCCCAAAAAACCATTTTTTCAAGTATAAGACGCTGTTAAATTTAGAAAAAACGTACCTTTAAAAAATCGAAAATTGGTATAAAAAATAACCATCACTCCGCGTCATGTTTAATGCATGACTAAAAATTATCATGATGTTAGAGAAATTATTAAATAGGACCGCCTAAATATTGTGTATCTTCGATAAAGATTGTTTATTACATCAAAATCAATCTAATTTTGGCATAAAATGTCTCCTTGAAAACATCGAAATCGCGTGATATAAACAGATTGTAATGGCTCTTTTGCGTTTGGAGGCGCTGTGTGATCTTATGCGCTAACGGGAGTTGGTTATCTGGCTCTTTTGTGATTGGAGGCGCTGTGTAATCTTATGCGCTAACAGGAGTTGGTTATCAAACAGGTACAGGAACATTCAGTTCCTATCGCGCAATGATGATATATAGCAATTTCCGAGTTCCGAGTCCAGAATATTTATATCCGAGTACTCGCTCTAATTAGAATAAAGATCTTTTGCGATTGGAGGCGAATCACGTGATTTATACACGTATCTTTTCTCGACGCCATTTTATGTCAAATTCTGGATTAATTTTGATGTAATAAGTGATATGTATTAAAGAATAAGCAATATTTAGGCGCCCCAATTTAATAATTTCACTTCCGCTTGGTGTTTTTGGAGTATACATTAAACATAGTCGTCAGGCAGAGCGAATTGTCTAGGGTAACATTTAGTTCAATTTCCGTGGTATAATCTGTGACTTTTTAAGAAAAATTTCGACCCAAAAATGTGCGGAAGGAATGTTCTCGATTATAGTACGCACCCCCCTTTCTAGTACATGTGTTTTGACCAAAAAACTGCGTCCTTTAGTGGAACTTTAACGGTATGCAAATAGTCCAGTGAAACTTTTATAAAAAAATAAAGAAATAATACATTAATGTTTAGGCAATTGAATTCCAATGATGTTTGACGTGAATACTATAGTGATTTCAGCTTATCATCGGAACGGTTTAAATTGCGGTGTATTTTAATGCAATAGTACATGTAACTCAATGCGGGCCAGCTGCTTGTTAGCGGCGTTACCAGCCAGCAGTTCCGCTCCGAGCGTTGATTTAGGAAAACCCCGGCGTAATGACATCAATGTGGGAAAGGTGTAATCCATCCTGTAAGGTACTGGCAATAATTGCTGAACATGTCACAATGAGAATCTGGTTGATTATGTAAAATTTATTTAAAAAGAAGTTATTAAGATTTTGACAAGCACGCACATGCATATGCTAAAGAGACCATCTGTCTTTCAGAGCCAACATGTTTTGTTAAATACAGGGAGAATCTGGCTTCATCCATTAACACTCAAACAGGCTAAAAAAGCCTTCTGCAGGGGTCTTGAGAAATTTTTATTTGCGGATCAAGAGAAAATTATTTTAGAAAATTTACCACTGGAATGACTGGCTCGTTTATTGAGCCAGTCATTCCAGTTGTAAATTTTCTAAAACAATCTCTTGATATCTATAAATGGCCATGTTCTAAGAGAAAATACTAATTGTTATTTGATTGAACAAATTTGAGTGTTAAAGAATTAAAGAATCAATACTTTGGGGCCAAAATGCACAAATTGAGATATCCTAGATAACAAGTATTAAGGAACTCCTTGTCTATGTGACTAATTGTTTACTGTTCTATGTGACTAAGTGTTTACTGTTCTATGAGACTAAGCTTGCATGCCTAAGACAAGATTTATGCTACACAGCAGCACTTACTGTTTGGTGCCGGCTCCTCAGTAGGTAACAGCGCTAACCCAGGCACAGGCTTCCTCACACCATTGTCCTGACCAAGATGCACCCATTCATCTGGTGTCCGACAGTCATAATCCATGTTATCGAAAATATTCAAGGGCAGATAAGAGGGAAATGGTGCCGGGTCATCGGGATCAGAATTTAACTGCACATTGACGAGGTCTTGTAGATCCTTTGGCATCAGTAGGCTAGTATCAATATTGTCATCAGTTAGAAGTTTCTGAAGCTCCAGGTCGGCATACTGACGTCGACACCTGCTCACATACAAGGCGAAAGAAATCAATGGCTTCTGTTGAATCCTATAATCAGCGCCCTCAGTTTTAATCTTAGAATCAGTGTCTCGGCTTAATCCTATAATCAGCATCTCAGTTTAATCTTATAATCAGCGTCCTCAGTTTAATCTTATAATCAGTTTCCTCAGTTTTAATCTTATAGTGAGTGCATGCCTCATTTTAATCTTATAACCAGCATCTCAGTTTAATCTTATAATTAGTTTCTCAAGCGTCCTCAGTTTAATTTTACAATTAGCGTACACAGTTTTAATCTTATAATGACTGTCCCATTTTAATCATAATCAGTGTCTCAATTTAATCTTATAATCAGCGTCTCAGTTTAATCTTATAATGAGCGTCCTCATTTTAATCTTATAATCAGCGTCCTCAGTTTAATCTTATGAGTATCGTCATTTTAATCTTATAATCAGCGTCTCAGTTTAATCTTATAACGAGCGTCCTTAGTTTAATCTTATAAGCATTGTCTCAGTTTAATCTTATAATCATTGTCTCAGTTTCATCTTATATATAATCAGCATCCCAGTTTAATCTTATAATCAGTGTCTCAGTTTAATCTCATAATCAGTGTCTCAGTTTAATCTCATAATCAGTGTCTCAGTTTAATCTTATAATCAGTGTCTCAGTTTAATCTTATAATCAGCATCCTCAGATTAATCTTATAACCAGCATCCTCAGTTTAATCTTATAATCAGTGTCACAGTTTAAGCTTATAATCAGTGTCTCAGTTTAATCTTAATAACCAGCGTCCTCAGTTTAATCCTTTAATCAGTGTCTCATTTTAATCTTATAATCAGTGTCTCAGTTTAATCTTATAATCAGTGTCTCAGTTTAATCTTATAATCAGTTTAATCCTTTAATCTGTGTCTCATTTTAATCTTATAGTGTCTCAGTCTAATCTTATGGTGCCAAGTTATCGCAATGCAGTGTTAATCCACATTATTGATTATAAACGGAAGAGAGCATTGTTCAAAATGAAGCGCTAACAATCTTTTGTCAACTTGCTTTTCACAGAATTGGTTCCCAGCTCATTTCAAATTAACGTCACAATTGTAGGATGATAATGATCTGGGAAGGCCCTGGCAAGTGCTTAGGGCCTTCTGAAGTTGTATCTTTTATCAGGAGAGATTAATTAAAAAACTTAATAGTAAATAATATTTTGAACTTGATAAATCTTCAAAATGCTATTTGGTAATGATAAATTAAATATTAAATGGGAACTAAATTGGCTTTACCTTTCAATTTCAATTTTACGTGGTCTTTCACCAGGTTTTGTGTAGAAAGGTAGCTGGACCTTGGGCTCTGAAGCTGACCAGGGAAAATCCTGAGAATAAGAAGATAACATGCATCTGACACACATTAACACTTTAACCCTCGAATTTGCTCAACAAAATTTTAATTTTCTCATAGAAAATGTCCGTTTGCAGACCAATAGAAGACTATTTTTAAAAATTTACCACTGGAATGACTGGTTTGTTTATCGAGCCAGTCATTCCAGTGTTAAATTTTCAAAAATAATCTTCTCTTGGTCTGCAAATGTACATTTCTCAAGACCCCTGCGGAAGCCGCTTTTGGATGATATGAGTGTTAAAGGGTTAACGAAGTGAAAATCCTCAGTCTTTAACCACACACATAATGCATGTAACATAGAACTGGAGAAGAGGGCCAGAATCTCTAAATTTTCAAGCTAAGCTGTTCGAATATTTAGAAACTAATTTGTTTCAGAAATGTTGCTGCCTAACAGTGGCTACCAGTCAAATTAGTTTCAAAATATTCAACAGAACGTTGACTCGTGTACTGGTAGATGAACCTAGAATAGAGTGGCACATTTCTAACAAGCACTTAAATTGATTTTAACTACATATATTTGAATCCAATATTTCCAGAATCTCTATAAATTTTCAAGGTAAGCTGTTTGAATATTTAGAAACTAATCTGTTTGGGAAATGTTGCTGCCTCACAATGGCTACCATTCAAATTAGTTTCAAAATATTCAACAGAAAGTTTATTAAATTGTGTGTTTACCAGAGATAGAATTCAGTTGGTTACTGTCTGACATCTGCCCCTTTCATGACAGACCTCATCATTTGATTGCGACATCAAATGACAAGTGGTATATTTTGTTCATGATGTTAGACGATTGAGTGACAGATCGGATTTCTCCTTTGAAAACATTCAGAAATAATTTTTTCATTAAATAAGCCAATCATGTACACATATTACTATATTAGTCACGCATAATAACAAGATGGTGAGATTAACCATGTTAAAGTAACAATTTGGTCAATAAAAATTTACTACTTGAATGACGAGCTTGTGAATTCCAGTGGTCAATTAAAAAAAAAGAAAAAAAAAGTCTTATTGGCCCGCAATTTATGTACATTTCTGAAAACCACTGGTGAGGGTTATTTTGACTGGCTTGACAGTTAGTTTCATTTCAAAACAAGAAGCCCAAGGGCCTGTGGCTCTCACCTGGACCATTAAATGCCATTTAAACCATTTGTCTTTAAATACACATGGATGATTTTCGGAAAATCCAAGATGGCTACCAAAAAATTGACCGATCAAGATTCTCGTTAATATGTTGAAGCCTACCATCGCTTCACCCAAGTTTTGTTGAAATCGGGTTATTGACTGAAGGAGTACCGTTTTGAAATGGTTCCGAAAAAATTTCAGAAAATCAGAGATGCTGCCAAAACATGACTTATGAAAATTCTGAATAGAATTTCTAGAGGTTATGACAAGAGGATCCTTCCTGCCAAATTTGGTTGAAATTGCTCAAGCGATTAATGAGGAGTAGCATTTTATACAAATTCCCATTTTTCTGAAAATCCAAGATGGCCACCATCAAAATCAAGTCATCGAAATTCTGTATAGATGTTATAAAGCGTACTGGCCTAGGGTTCTTCCAGCAAAGTTTGCTTGAAATCGGCTGAGTGGTTAATGAGAAGTAGCTGTTTAATTGATTTCTCAAAATGGTCAGAAAATCCTAGATGGCTGCTGGAAAATTGACAAATCAAAATTATGTATACATGTTCTGAAGCCTACCTCCCTAGGCTCATTCCAGTCAGTCTGGTTGAAATCACCCAGTCAGTTAATGAGGAGTAGTGTTTTAAATGATTTTCAGCCATTTTTCGGAAAATTCAAGATGGCCACCAACAAATTGACCAATCAAAATTCTATATACAAGCTCTGAAGCATACCACTTTAGGGTCCTTCCAACCGAGTTTGCTTGAACTCGTTCAAGGGGTTAATGAGTCTCCTTGAAATTGCCTAAGCAGCTAATGAGGAGTAGTGTTTTAAACGATTTCCAGTTATTTTTCAGAAATTTTAAGATAGTCGCCGAAAAAATGGACCCATAAAAATTCTGTATACAAGTTTGGAAGCATACTACGCTAGGGTTCTTCCATCCAAGCTTGATTAAAATCTGCCTAGCGGTAACAAGTAGGCTTTTTAAGTGATTTCCAGAAATTTTCAGAAAATCCAAGATGGCAGCCGGAAAAATTACCCAATCAAAATTCTGTACACAAGGTCTGAACCATACTAGCGTACCATCCTCCCAGCTAAGTTTGGTTGAAATTGCCTAAGCAGTTAGTTAACAAGGAGTAGCGGTTTAAATGATTTCCCGCCATTTTTCGGAAATTTCAAGATGGCCGCCAATAAAATCGACCAATCAAAATTCTGTATACAAGTTCTACAGCCTACCCTCATAGGATCATTCATGACAAATTAATTTGAAATCCCCCAAGCGGTTAATGAGGAATACCATTTTAAAGCAAAAGTTGATGGACGCTGGACGGATGGATGGATGGTCGGCATGGCATAAGCTCAATTGGCCATTCTGGCCAGGTGAGCTAATAATACTGTCTTAAAATATAGATTCCATTTGCATTAAAAATACTCTTGCTAAAGTATTTTCGATATCGTAGGATGCAATGGACCTTTCCATTTTTATCTATGCCCCGCCCATCACTAGCTAAGTTCCACCCACAGCTCGATTGTGTTGGGATTGATCAATCCCCAAATTTCCTAGCAGCAACAGCACCCAGTCAAATTAGTTTCAAAATATTCAACAGAATATTTATTAAATAGTAAAAGCAAACAATTTGTACAACAACGCATAGACCTTCTTCAAATATGCGTTCGTGACATACTTATCGACGTCATTCATGACATCATCCATTATGATGTCATTCTACACACCGCGTAGATGATTATGACGTCATATGATGGGTACATACTCTGGAAAGGTGAATTGTTTGGAAAAAGTATAAGATCCAGATGGTTATACATGTAACAAGCTCACAAGAGGGCCAAGGGCCTGTGACGCTCACCTGGACCGTTAACATTTGAACCATTTGCATTTAAATAGACATGGATAATTTTTGGAAAATCGAAGATGGCCACCAAAAAAATTGACTAAACCAGATTCTCATTTGACATTTTGAAGCCTACCGTCATAGAATTGTTCGACCCAAGTTTTGTTGAAATCAGACTATTGAGTAAGGAGTACCATCTTTAAATGGTTCCGGATAATTTTCAGAAAATCAAAGATGGCCACCAAAACATTGACACTATCAAAATTCGTAATAGATTTTCTAGAGGCTACCACAATTATTAAGGATACTTCAAGCTAAATTTGGTTTAAATTGCCCTGAATTGAATAGCGTCTTAAACGAATCCCCATTTTCCGGAAAATCCAAGATGGCCACCCAAAAAAATAAAGCAGTCAAAATTCTGTATACAAGTTTTGAAGTATACCAGACTAGGGTCCGTTCAGCTGACTTTGGTTAAAATCATCCAAATGGTTAATGAGGAGTAAGTAGCCCATTAAATTTCCAAAAAATTTCGGAAAATCCAAGATGGCCACTGGAAAAATTGACCAATCAAAATTCTGTATATATGATCAGAATCCTACCACCATGGGGTCCTTCCAGCCAAGTCTGGTTGAAATTTCCCGAGAAGTTAATGAGGAGTAGCGCTTTAAACTATTTCCCGTCAATTTTCGGAAAACTCAAGATGTTCACCGAAAGAATTGTCCAATCATAATTCTGTATAAGATATCTGAAGCATACTACTCTAGGGTCCTTCCCACAGAGTTTGATTGAAATCGGCCCAGTGGTTAATGAGTAGGCTTTTAACTGATTTCAAGAAATTTTCAGAAAATCCAAGATGGTCGTCGAAAAAAAAAAATCTAAATTCTGTATACAAGTTCTGAAACCTACCAGCCTAGATTCCTTCCAGCCAAGTCTGGTTGAAACTGTCCAATCAGTTGATGAGGAGTACCGCTTTAAACTGAAAATATTGACCCTTCAAAATTCTGTATATAAGTTCTGAAGCATACCACTTTAGGGTCCTTCAACCAAAATTCTGTATACAAGTTCTGAAACCTCCCAGCCTAGTATCCTTCCAGGCAAGTCTGGATGAAATTGCCCAAGCAGTTAATGAGGAAGTAGCGTTTTAAACAATTTCCCACAAATTTTCGGAAAATTCAAGATAGCCGTTGAAAAAATTGTCCAACCAAAATTCTGTATAGCTGTTCCGGAGCACACTACTCTATGGTCCCTCTCACTGAGTTTGATTGAAATCGGCCCAGTGGTTAATGAAGAATAGATTTTTAGGCGATTTTCAGAAAATCTAAGATGGGCGCCGGAAAAATTGACCAATCAAAATTCTGTATACAAGTTCTGAACCCTCCCAGCCTAGTATCCTTCTAGCCAAGTCTGGATGAAATTACCCAAGAAGTTAATGAGGAAGTAGCGTTTTAAACAATTTCCCACAAATTTTCGGAAAATTCAAGATAGCCGCCGAAAAAATTGTCCAACCAAGGTTCTGTATAGATGTTCTGAAGCATATTACTCTATGGTAATTCCCACTGAGCTTGAGTGAAATCAGCCCAGTGGTTAATGAAGAATAGGCTTTTAGCTGATTTTCAGAAAATCCATGATGGTCACCGGAAAAATTGACCAATCAGAATTCAGTATACAAGTTCTGAAACCTCCCACCATAGTATGCTTTCAGCCAAGTCTGGCTGAAATTGCCCAAGATGTTAATGAGGAGTAGCGTTTTAAACAATTTCCCGGCAATTTTCGGAAAATTCAAGATGGCTGCCAAAAAGATTGTCCAATCAAAATTCTGTATACAAGTTCTTAAGCATACTACTCTAGGGTCCTCCCACTGAGTTTGATTGAAATCGGCCCAGTGGTTAATGAGCAGTAGGCTTTTAATGGATTTCCCAAAATTTTCAGAAAATCCAAGATGGGCGGCGAAAAAAATTGACCAATCAAAATTATGTATACAACTTCGGAAACCTATTAGCCTAGTATTCTTGACATCAAATCTGGTTTAAATTGCCAAAGCAATTAATGAAGAGTAGCATTTTAACAAATTTTCAGCCATTTTTTCAGAAAATTCAAGATGGCTGCCGAGAAAATTGACCAACCACAATTCTGTATACAAGTTCTGACACAAACCAGTCTCGAGTGCTTCCTGCCAAATTAAGTTGAAATCCATTAAGTGGTTAATGAGGAGTAGCGTTTTAAAGCAAAGGTTGACGACCAGATGGATGACGGACGGATGGGCGCGATGACGTAAGCTCACTTGGCCATTCTGGCCAGGTGAGCTAACAATACTCAATAGCGTGCCATTAAAATCCAAGGTGGGTGTCTGAATTCATATTTGACACCTGCCATGCTGTATGCAGACAAATCTTAAAATATTACTCAAATTAATTAAGCCTCTAGATCCTGTGATTTCAGTATCCCATTTACAAGACAACTATACAGGCAAGTTGTTGAATATTTTGAAACTAATTCGACTGGAATCTGTTGCTGCCTAGGCAGCAACAGTTCCCAGTCGAATTAGTATCAAAATATTCAACAGATATGTTATAAGAATTTATTGTTTCAAGTCTGTAAGGGTTAAAGCGTATGCAATAGCTCATAGATATTGTAAAGACAACTTCCAACCGTAGAGGTTACGTGCTTCATTGTGGGAACAATGTGTTTGTATGCTTGTTTGTACACTTACCGATACAGCAGTGAGTTTAGTGGTAGGCCCATAACTCTGTTGTTCTATCTCATCCAATAGCGTTTCAGATACTTTGAATTTTGTAGCTGAAAGATGTAAAAATATATATGTTTAAATAATTTTGCTTACCATTACTAATAAAGTAGGCCGTGGAGTAGAAACTTATTCAACTCTTGTCTACTGATGTGACTGGTGCTTACATATAATTCAGGTATGTTTTAAAATAATATTTTTGCCGATAACTTTCTCTATGCATATATCTTACATCTAGAGAACAGGGGATAGAAGTGTGTTTAAGAATAAAAAGTCAGCCATGATATGATCTCACAATTAATCAGGTCATCGCCACACTCATCGCCCGCTAATTTCTGCCCACGTTTTGCATGTGTCGTTTTATACACTTTAGTCAAATTAGATTCAAAATATTCAAAAGCATGTTTGCTAAATAGTAAATTCAGCAAAAACATACAATTTATACACTTGAAAGATTTTTTATATGTTCATGACTGCACGAGTTAGATACGTCATTCATTATGCATTTAGACTGTGATGCGAGCCTACATGTGATGTAATTTTACTTGAGCGATAGATCGGATCCATCCGTTAAGGTCAAGTTGCAGTTTACAAATTTGTAAGATGTTTACTAATAAATGTCAGACTTAATCAGCAGTTATCTATAGCCAGCCAGATGTGCTCTTAACTCATTGAACTGACTGTTTTCCAATGCCGCCCATGCCACACTTAATTAATAGCAAAACATGCCACAATTTAAACAAGCAGATTGATCACATAAGCCTAAGTTTCAAAAGGCCAGTATTCAAGCCTCACCGAGTAAGTATCTATAATAACCCAGAAAGCAGGCCTTACATATATGTATGCTTATGTTTATATGATGTCAGGCTATATGCATAGGTACTTGAAAGGCCAGAATTTTTGCATTTCGGGTATTTGAATTTTCAGAATCCCGGTCTATCAGAGCCAAAGTGTTACGATTTATCGCTATGTAATACTGAGGATTGCAGGAAATGTCAATTTCCCTTTCTCCGAGATCTAACAATACTCACCATTCTGTTACTTCTGATATACAGCTGGCCCTGACAGCGGCTCTAGGATTATAGACTTAGAAAGCTTTACCGACTCCTGGGAACCGGGTACCCGGCTCCCCACTGCCGAGTACCCGTTTACCATAGAGCTCATATTGTTTGCATAGCCACCAAACAAGAGAAAACTATGGCTTGCCTCCGTGGGGCTGGGAGGCTGGGTCCGTAACAGAATGGTGAGTATTGTTAGATCTCGGAGAAAGGGAAATTGACATTTCCTGCATTCTCCTTCGATCAATACTCACCATTCTGTTACTTCTGATATACACCAGATTTGATCAGTAACCTGGTGGGAAGGGGCAAGCCATAAATGCTAATTTTGCCCCTTGGAGAAAGATTTTAGACTTCAAACTTGACTAACGGAGACCTAAAAGGACCGTCAAGTTCACGGAACCGAATCACATTCGCGTCACAGCCCCCCCCCTTTTTCCTCCTAAGAAAAGGGAGAGAACTAACGAACATGTATCTCGCCTGAAACACCAATATGCCAAGAGGGTTAACTACTCCCTGCATATCGCTTGTATTAGCCTGGGAATGAGCATGAATATATAAGATGAATGAACATGATACATATACATAATACAAAAAACTCTCACTTGTTGAATTACCTTATGATAACAGGACTTCAGACGTACCGCCTACAACCATACACCGGTTCGGCCATCAGTGACACAATCTGGTTGACATCCTCTCGCTTGACCATGCCTGCTTTAGGTTCTTTTCTTACCAAAGTGAAAAAAAGGGGAAAAGCAGTGTGGTCACTAACTATCGTTTCAAAACAGCTAAAGCGAGTGGATTGGCTGAGTCTGACACATCCCTCATATAGTAATCCGTAAATGAGGACTCACAGTGCCATTGTGCAACGGCCATGATGTCCTCTAACGGAACACCATTGTAAAGGGCGGTCGAGGCGGCTATTCCTCTAACATCGTGTGCCCTTACGCCCTGCACCTGGTGCCCAGTCGCCATCTCATGAGTAGTCTGAATGCATTCGACCACCCAACGAGATATAGTATCCATGGATGCGGCGCCATAAGGCTTTTTATGGCAGATCCACAGATGTCTATCGTTCGACCGTAACGAGTCAGTCCGTTTCTTGTACTTAGTCAAAGCACGGACCGGGCACCAGACACTGGCATCACGATCAAACCTGGTTAACTTCGGTATAATGATCGGTTTGCCGGGATATCTCAAAGATTGGTTCTTTGACATAAATTCTGCTCTTGGCAGAAGACGCAGACCTTCTCCAGAAACAATAAATCGGTTCCTCTCTGCCGAAAGCGCATGGATCTCACTGCGCCTTCTAGCTGAGGAAGCTGCCAATAGAAAGACCGCCTTTAGAGTCAAATGCTTTAGACTAGCCGAACGCAACGGTTCGAAAGGGTGCTTGGCCAGTACATTAAGCACTAAAGATAGACTCCAGGCTGGAATGACTACCGGTTGTCTCGGTCAGAGATTGCTCATTCCCTTCAACATCACGTTTAACTGGGCCACCTCTGGACTATCCCTGTTGGCTAGACAAGGGATAACTGATGCCAAAGCTGACTTGTATCCAGCAATTGTGACGGGAGCTAGTCCTGTAAAGAACAGCTCACAGAGAAAGTCTGCTATTTGCTGAATAGTGGATTGAAAGGTATCAATACCCTTTTCTTCACACCAGTCTGCAAATCTGTTAACCTTGTTGTTATATGACTTGAAGGTTGACCTCCTTCTCGCAGCCGCGATGAAATCAGCAGCCTGTCGAGAAAAGCCTTCCGACGTGGAACGTTGTTTGACAACATCCACGCAGTCAATTTGAACATTTCGGGACGCTCGTGTAGGAAGCGTCCCTTGGCCTGGGAGATTATGTTCGGAATCTCGGGCAACTGCACAGGATTTTCCACCAGCAGATCTAGAAGATCCGTGAACCACGCCCTGCTCGGCCAATACGGCGCTATTAGCAGGACCAGACACGGTTCCTCCCTGACCTTCACCAATACCTTCGGTAGAAGAATGGTGGGTGGATACGCGTAAGCGTGCATCCCTCTCCAGCTTATCGCCAGAGCGTCTGTATCGACGGCATTTGGATCTGGAATCGGCGAGACATATGTCATGATTTGAGCATTTTCCTTTGTGGCGAACAAGTCCACGTTGGGTTTGCCCCAATGCTCGAAGATCCGTCGTAGAACTGGAGGGTTGAGGGACCATTCTGTTGGCAGGATTCTCTGTCTGCGAGACAAAGCATCCGCCAGAATGTTCAATCGGCCAGGAATATGAGCTGCTTTCAAAACAACCGAGTAATTCCTGCACCATTGAATCAAGTGCCACACCCTGATGCACAGGGTGGGCGACCTGGTCCCTCCTTGGCGATTTATATATGATACTACTGTCGAATTGTCCGACCGTATCAATATCACCTTGCCCCTGATCATCGGAAGGAACTCTTCCAACGCCAGTTCCACTGCCATCATTTCCAACAGATTGATATGCAGCTGACTCTCCGGGAGAGTCCATGTGCCCGAGACCTGGTGTTCTCCCAGGCAGGCACCCCACCCTTCCAGCGATGCATCCGTGTAAACGGACAGCTGGGGGTGGGGTAGGTGCAGCGAAACCCCTATTAGGAGATTCTGACGCTGTTTCCACCATAGAAGATGCGATATTATCGGCTCCAAAACTGGCACCAGTTTTGACAGGGGTTCTGTTCTCTGTTTCCACAGAGACATCAGATACAACTGGATAGGTCTTCGCATTAGAGCAGCGTACGGGATAACCTGCTCCATGGAGACCATCATGCCCAGCATCTGAAGGAACCGCCTTGCCTGAATGTGGTTTCCCACTCGAAAACTCCCGAGGATGGCTAACAGAGACACCACTCTGGGCTCTGACGGGTAAACCCTGCCCTCCTCGAGGTCGAATCGCATCCCCAAATAAACGAAATGTTGAGTGGGTGTCAACTCGGATTTCTCCTCGTTGACTATCCAGCCTAGATCTGAAAGTAACTTCAGAGTCAGAGCAGTATCCACGTTCAACCTGGCTGCCGAGTCTGCCTTGAGCAGCCAGTCGTCTATGTAGGTGTGTAGCGCCACGTTCTCTTTTCTGAGAAACGCTGTCACCGCAAGGACCACTCTTGTGAAAACCCTCGGAGCTGTCGACAGGCCAAACGGGAGAACTGTAAACTCCCATACTTGATTCTGAAACGCAAATCTCAGAAACCTGTGCCAACTCCGATTGATCGGAATGTGGAAATATGCATCTTTCAGATCGATCGATACACACCACATTCCTTTCCTCAATCCCGCCATTACCGACCTCGGTGTTTCCATCTGGAACCGAGGCGTATGGATAAACCAATTTAATGGCCTGAGATTGAGTATGGGTCTCCATCCCCCCGTGCTCTTGGGGACAAGGAACATGTTTGAATAGAAGCCTGGAGTGTTCCGGTTTGCTGGTTTTATTGCTCCCTTCAGAAGCAAACCCGACACTTCCTTTTGAACGGCTTCTAACTTGTCTGGCTCCCTTGGTACGGGTGTCCAGACTGGTGCCAAAGACAGATTTTGTGGCGGAAAGTCCCACCACTCCGGCATGTAACCCTGGGATAACCATCCCAGGACCAGACTGTCTGACGTCACACCTCGCCAAACCTCGACGAAACGCATGAGCCTTCCACCCACCATAGACGCCTCGACGTCTAACGGGGTTGTCCGGCTCGCAGTCCGCCACCCCCCCTTTCTTAACGAGAGAGAGTGAGAACCATTTCGTTCTAGGTACGACGGGTATAACTGGCACCGCTGTTCCTGTCGCACAGGTGCGGTCCAGGCGGATATGAAGGGAGCTTGCGTACCCTCAGGTACGCTTCGGCCCCTTCTGTCCGCCCTTTGAGGCCTTACCCTTACCCTTGCCCGTACCACCTCTAGGGCGGTCAGGAGCAACATTGGGGAGGGTAGGCGCCTCTACAGCCTTCCTGGGTTTCTTCGCCGGCGGCGGCTCCGAGAACCCAGCCGAAACAGACGTCGCAATAGGCCTGGCTTTCGCCTTGCCCTTATGCTTTTTCTGTTTCTTTGAAGGCTGTCCGGTTAGCGGCTTGCCCACAGCCCCTAGTGCGTGCGCTTGCCGCACCAGCTCTAGCTGGAGATTTACCGCTAACCGATTCTGCGCAATACTGGCGGTGTCCTCTAAGATGGCCCGCGCTTGGCCACCAAAGATGCTAGGCCCTGTCAGGGGCGTCCCAAGAAGACGCTCCCTGACTGCCGTAGCCGGACGCATATGGTCAATGACCATTTGCCTCCTGGACTTCGTCACACGCGCTTGCACCCTTGCCAATGCGTCCATTGACAGCACCAAGCCGTCATTAACGCACGATAGCGCCACAGGTGGCACAGGGTGGCCTGCCCCCGCTTCAGCCCACACCGACTGAAGTAGACGATAGGAGTGATTGACAGCGCTCATGGCTGCCCTCACACCCTCATCGCATAGGGCCAGGACTTCTTCCTGGTGTACCTGGGCCTTATCCACTAGTGCCGGACCGGGACCACCCGACCCGGCACTCTGGACGCCCAGTACCCATCGGTCATCCTCCGTGACCGACGGGACTACACCATACCTGTCGTATTCACCCCGCGGAATACGGCACCTTGCCCGCACCTCCCTGGAGGCCGCAGGGAGCTGACCCTTGGTCATTAGTTGTTTACTATAAATAGCATCCAACAAATCAATGAACCGTGGATCCAGTCCCACTGACTGGATCCGGGCCGCGGGCAAAATCCCCGTCCTAATCGACGCAACCGACGGACGGGGCGCATCTTCATCGGCCGTGGCCGAAACCACAGACGGGTCAACTCTGGCTAGCCACGCCAGAGCATCAGACCAGTCTAACTCCGAAGAAGATACCCCCGCAAACACGTCACCCGTTGACATGCTTACGGGTCTGCCAGCCATGGCCTCCCGGCCAGGAGCCACGGCTGACACGCCAGGCACTCCGCTACCACATGGTTCCGCCGCCACCCCATGAAACACTCCGGTCCATGGGGTAGGTCCGCACGGAAAACCGTACGGACCCGTAACCGTCGCGGAACCATAGCCGGCCACGGGCGCCAACGGCACCCCATGTCCGGCTGCCGGACCAGGCGAGATAGGTGAGTACCACGCCTGGCCCGGCACACCGGTTCCCCTGACGGCTGGTGACAAACCAAGCCGCGCGGAACCGGTGCACGGTAACGGATTGGCCTCAGCCGCAGGCGGAGCCGCTGACCTGGCTTGCGCCAAACCAGACAAATGGAGGCCGGTTCCGTCCAGGACGGAATCAACCTCCATATTCTCCACCTGCGGCTTCACGGGCCGCAGCAACCTCTCCTCCTCGGCCTCATCGTCTTCAGACTCCGAAGAGCCGTCACTAGACGAATAAACCGTGGAGCCGTCCTGGCGGACGGCTCCCACACCTGACGGACCGGCCACCGCTACTGGACCACCCGGAGGTGGCCGCAGAGAGACAGAACCCGTCTGGCCGAAGCCAGACGGACCCGCCAGGGGGCCGTACGAGACGGCCCCCTCGGTAACCAGTCCAGAATCCTGTCCGAAGACAGGATCCGTACCAGGCATGGGGAGAAACTGCCCCCCAACCTTTGGTAGCAGGGACGACACCAGCGTGGGCAGAACGCTATGCAGAAAACCCTGCATAGCCGGACCAAACCACGCCGGCGGTGCCATCTCCGCCACCTCCAGCTGGGGACGTGGAGCACCCCCACCGGCCGAACCGGGCGCTCCACGATTTCCTCTCGGACCGCCTGACCCCGCGTCAGACCCAGCCAAGTCCTTCTGGGCAAGGAACTTAACCATCGTTTCGACGGACCACACTGCACAAACATTACACCTATGATCTATATTACACAGGGCACACCTAAAACAGACATGGTCCTTGAACATTACACGGACAAACTTATGGCAGTCATCACATGATGGCGGGGCTGGCTTGGCCTATAAAATAAGCACAAACCTACAATAAACAAGCGGAACGAGACACGGATGGAAGGCAGACAATTAATTTTCAAATATTTTGACTCATAAATTAACCGTAACCTCCCGCACCCCACCCCGCCACGTTACAACAACGATCGCATTGATTATGACGACAAGAACGCGGCGGGCACAACACACCCATAATAGATCCTACAGGATGTGTAACGGCTCCAGGAATCATATCGCATAGCATTCAGGGTATATTTACTAATCAATATAAATTATACTCCTAACGAACGCAGCACGATATGTGAAGAAAACAACAAAATGTATAACAACTGCTGTCTCACACGGTAAAACCGCAGACCACGCATCTACTCAAGAATTTTGAAACCACCGATCATTGCAAACCGATCGTGATTGCACGTAAACTTGATCATTCTAAAGTTTCCGGTACCATTTTTTAGTACGCAGCACCCAGAACAAGATGCGCGAATTAATGAAAAAATTTTTCTTCACATAAACATCCGAGCGACCGGGTGTGACGTCACCCGCTCGGATTCTACGGAGAACGACGTCAGCCGATATTCGTGTTAGAAATACCGTAGCAAACACCTATTTTCATATCTGCCGATCGCCTGTTCGGGTTTAAAGAAGGCGATCGTCTGGCATATATCGTTGCTAGCACACGTCCCAGATTCTATGGGGTTAGAAATTGGAACATGCGACACAACGAAATTTAGAGACCTAAGTCTTTTAACTATGGATATAAAGAACAATACAACCTGGTTGTCTTGGGCGGTATTCTCCATAGTACTTAGTTATCCTTTCAGAACACACAAACTATCACTGATTAAAGACTTAGATTCTTTTAAAAACACTAAAATCCTTAATGCGAAAAGCATGTATTGCACTTGTTGCTATGCAAACAAGAATGAGCTCTATGGTAAACGGGTACTCGGCAGTGGGGAGCCGGGTACCCGGTTCCCAGGAGTCGGTAAAGCTTTCTAAGTCTATAATCCTAGAGCCGCTGTCAGGGCCAGCTGTATATCAGAAGTAACAGAATGGTGAGTATTGATCGAAGGAGAAAAATGAATTTTACACAAATTATTAATGGATGGTCTGAAATGTGCCATTAAAGATACATGTACATATAATCAAGCCTGAAGGATGACAAGACTATTTTTGAAAAACACATGACTGGAATGACTGGCTTGCTTACCCAGTAGTCATTCCAGTGGTAAATTTAGAAAGTCTCTTCTTATTTTGCAAATGGACATTCCTCAAGACCACTACAGAGATCGGTTTTGGCCGACTTGACCATTAAGAGTTGAATAATTACAATGAAACTAAAGCCTATATCCCTGGCATGGAAAATTGTAATTTCAAGTATAACGGTCATGTTCTACATGTAAAGTCCTAATTGTATATACACATTTCTCCAGAAAACAAACAATTATGGTCAGAAACACAGAAATTTAAGTTTTAAAATCATAAATTGTGTCCAGGCATTTATAGGAATAGTTATTAAAAAGACATCATAGACATATTTGGAAATCCAAGATCATGTGACTGATAAAATTGACTGATCAGATTTCTATATTTAAAGTTTTCTGAAGCCTTCCACCATAACGTCCTTTTAGCCAAGTTTGGCTGAAACTGGCTCAGAGCTGGCTAATGAGGAGTGGTTTTTCAACCAATTTCCTTGACATTTTCGGAAATCCAAGTGGCTACCCAAAAAAATAAGCAATCAAATTTCTGTACAAATCTTCAGAAGCCTACCACGAGAGTATCCTTCCATCCAAGTCTGGTTGAAATTGGCCAGGCGGTTAATGAGCAGTTGTTTTTTAACCGATAAATTTCCTTGTCATTTTAAGAAAATTGAAGATGGCCACTATAAAAATTAAATAATCAGATTTCTGGACAAATCTAAAGAATTTTAGCACATTATAATCCACTCAATCTAAAAAATGACCTTGGCAAAATTGCAATAGAATTTCTGTCAGTAGATTTATGGCGAAGAAGCAATGGCATATGACCAAAAAAAATCTACGCGATTCTGACGGTGGGAAATATATAATTTTATTTGTTATAACCCGCATTCTTTTGCGGCGCGCTTAGTACTGATTTGATGATCAACTTTCCTCATTCACAATTGGTAAATGTCATCTTTCAGGGGTTAGGTTTGGCAAAAGGTCATCTCTCATGGTATGAAATTTGTGAAATTCCATGCTTTCAATGATCAGGATTGGCAACAAATCATCCTTCAGTGTTCAGAAGTGGTAACAAATCATGTTTCCGGATAGAAATATCAATTTTCAGCACTAAGAATTGGTAAATTATTGTCCTTCAGTGCTTAGAATTGACAACAGATCAACGTTCCTCATTCACAATTGGTAAATGTCATCTCTCAGGGGTTAGGTTTGGCAAACGGTCATCTCTCATGGTATGAACTTTGTGAAATTCCATGCTTTCAATGATCAGGATTGGCAACATATCATCCTTCAGTGTTCAGAAGTGGTACCACATCATGTTGCAGGGTAAAAATCTCAATTTCCAGCTCTAAGAATTGGTAAATTATTGTCCTTCAGTGCTTAGAGTTGACAACAGATCAACTTTCCTCTATCACAATTGGTAAATGTCATCCTTCAGGGGTTAGTTTTGGCAAAAGGTCATCTCTCATGGTATGAAATTTGAGAAATTGCATGCTTTCAATGATCAGGATTGGCAACATATCATCCTTCGGTGTTCAGCAGTGGTAACAAATCATGTTTCAGGACAGAAATGTCATTTTTAGCACTAAGAATTGGTAAATTATTGTCTTTCAGTACTTAGAATTGACAACAGATACCACTCCGGGTACATTACACTTAAGCGAGTGTGTCAGGATATGAAAACGCACATCAAATATTGCCGCGCTTCAAATTTGATTTAATTGTTATACCATCTAATGTTTGATTATGTTGTTGTGTGTGGTCGTAGACATGCTGCACTAGTTCATGAGAAGGATCCATTGCCGCTTAATCAAATAAAACTCATTAACATTATAATATGTAGAGTGCAGCACTGAGACAGTGGTGGTGATGGTGTTTGTTTTTCTAGCTTTCACACCGGCTAATGACTGGCCGGGTAATCGAGATATAAAATTTATTGCTTAAGATGTCATAATTGAAAGATAGATTTAATTCCGGCACACACATGTACACTACAAGTTGCCTACATTTATTGAAAAAAATGAAGGGGCCTATATGTAAATACATTGCATTCAGGCAAAAATGAGGGTTGTATGTATTAATGAATAATATCCCAAGTGTGTGGACCTACCACATAAAACTAAGTATATGCCATGCTATATTGTAACATAATTTAATAACTTGATCACGATACTCATACCAACGGCGGAATATCAGGAGAGGAAATTAAATGGCACAAGGCGATGACAATAATCTTAGCTCAGTATATCATTTTAAATTATCTGCTTGTCATTCCCCTAGAGCAGATAGCCGGCGTCTACACTACAAACAACAGGTAAGAAGAAAATTAGAAATCCTGTTGTGTGGCAGATATTTCAGTAACTGCTGTACAAATGAACGTTCATATGGCATAGATTTACACCTAACATAACACTAAATAACCGTGCCAGTTTAAAAATACGATATAGGGAAGAATAAAGGGAGACTAAGCGATTTAAATTCTGAAGTGATGACCGTAAAGGAAATGTATGCGCCCATCAAATCAGTACTAAGCGCGGTGCAAAAGAGTGCGGGTTATAACAAATAAAATTATATATTTCCTACAGTCAGAATTGGGTAGATTTTTTTTTGGTAATATGTCATTGCTTCTTCGCCATAAATCTATTGATAGAAATTGTTGCAATTTTGCCAAGGTGCACCTACAATTTTTCCTTCTTAGATTGCCTGGACTATTAGAGTTACTACAGACAAGCAGGGATGAAAATTGTACTTGGATAAGTTTTTAAGGAGAACACGACGTTTTGAAAAAATATTTGTATCATTTTTTGTGAAATTCAGGATGAATATCATATTCTTTTTTTTTCTGAGGCCTACTAGTTTGGTTGAAATCAACCAAGTGTTTATAAAGGAGATGTGTTTTAAAGGCTTGATTGCTACGGCATAACTCACTTGGCCCTGAGTTTGATGAGCTAATAATCAATCACTATATAATTACTAAAACACAAAGAATTACATACCAAGTGGTGTATGCGTCTCTTTAGCTACATTCCACAAGACATTCTGCTGTGTTACTGGCCCATTTAGAACATCCTGAAATACAACATAAGTTAGAAGTAATACAGACATGAAGTTACTTTATATGCTGTTAAGTTAATACAGGTAAAAAATAAATAAATTCACAAAATATATACATAATATAATAAATAAAACTAGTCAGCAATAAATTGAGCTGCAACGGTTTTAGAGAGCTAACAACAGAGTATTGACATGAATTAGTGTTGTTCTGATTAATCGATTTGATTGATGATTGATTGGTTTGCATGTTCGACCAACCGATCGATCATGATTTCAGAAATCGATTTTGGTTTCTTATAAATTGACTTTATTAATATATTTTAACTGGTCAAGCTAAAAAAACGAATACTTTTTGGAAGAGTTTAAATTTAATTGTTACAAATATATAGTATTATTTCTTAGTCTAAAGCCGTGTTCTCACTGAAGAGTTAATTGGGAATAACGCCGTACCTCAGTATTGCGCCACACCGGTTAAGTCTCCAGTGAGAACATGGCCTAAGATATTAATTCTTTCAGCACTGAAATAGTATGTTAATTTCAAAGCAACCATAACAATAATGTGTTGAATATTTTAAAACTTAATTGACTGGAAGCTGTTGCTGCCTTAGGCAGCAACAGCTTCCAGTCAAATTAGTTTCAAAATATTCAACAGATTATTTCTTAAATTATTAAGAATCTCTCATACGTGCGACTTGGTTTGAAAGGTGTAATTATTATTCTTGCGCATGCTATAATTACTGCATTCAAAATGGATAAAAAATGAGAACCTGTTATGATCAATCATTAATTGATCATCTGTTAGTATATAAAACCAATCATCGATCACAAAAATAGTACCAATTCTCAACACTAACATGAACTTGATGAGCCTATAATTGCTAGAAATTTTTAGATGATGTACATCATCACTGCAAATGGCAACCATTAAGAAAACCCAGAATCTAGACAGGTCTTCCTGATACACAAGTTCACCTGAGGGCATGTCATCAAGATACCAAATTTGAAATCAATCCATCCAGTACAAGTGAAGTTATTGAGTGAAAACCAAACACATAGATGGATGAATGGATGGAGGGAAGTGAAAGTATAATTCTCAATTTGAAATGAGTGAGTTGATAATGAAAACTGGCCATACAGAAGAATGGAATGCAGGAAATGTCAATTTCCCTTTCTCCGAGATCTAACAATACTCACCATTCTGTTACTTCTGATATACAGCTGGCCTTGACAGCGGCTCTAGGATTATAGACTTAGAAAGCTTTACCGACTCCTGGGAACCGGGTACCCGGCTCCCAACTGCCGAGTACCCGTTTACCATAGAGCTCATATTGTTTGCATAGCCACCAAACAAGAGAAAACTATGGCTTGCCTCCGTGGGGCTGGGAGGCTGGGTCCGTAACAGAATGGTGAGTATTGTTAGATCTCGGAGAAAGGGAAATTGACATTTCCTGCATTCTCCTTCGATCAATACTCACCATTCTGTTACTTCTGATATACACCAGATTTGATCAGTAACCTGGTGGGAAGGGGCAAGCCATACATGCTAATTTTGCCCCTTGGAGAAAGATTTTAGACTTCAAACTTGACTAACGGAGACCTAAAAGGACCGTCAAGTTCACGGAACCGAATCACATTCGCGTCACAGCCCCCCCCCCCTTTTTCCTCCTAAGAAAAGGGAGAGAACTAATGAACATGTATCTCGCCTGAAAACACCAATATGCCAAGAGGGTTAACTACTCCCTGCATATCGCTTGTATTAGCCTGGGAATGAGCATGAATATATAAGATGAATGAACATGATACATATACATAATACAAAAAACTCTCACTTGTTGAATTACCTTATGATAACAGGACTTCAGACGTACCGCCTCCAACCATTCACCGGTTCGGCCATCAGTGACACAATCTGGTTGACATCCTCTCGCTTGACCATGCCTGCTTTAGGTTCTTTTCTTACCAAAGTGAAAAAAGGGGAAAAGCAGTGTGGTCACTAACTATCGTTTCAAAACAGCTAAAGCGAGTGGATTGGCTGAGTCTGACACATCACTCATATAGTAATCCGTAAATGAGGACTCACAGTGCCATTGTGCAACGGCCATGATGTCCTCTAACGGAACACCATTGTAAAGGGCGGTCGAGGCGGCTATTCCTCTAACATCGTGTGCCCTTACGCCCTGCACCTGGTGCCCAGTCGCCATCTCGTGAGTAGTCTGAATGCATTCGACCACCCAACGAGAGATAGTATCCATGGATGCGGCGCCATAAGGCTTTTTATGGCAGATCCACAGATGTCTATCGTTCGACCGTAACGAGTCAGTCCGTTTCTTGTACTTAGTCAAAGCACGGACCGGGCACCAGACACTGGCATCACGATCAAACCTGGTTAACTTCGGTATAATGATCGGTTTGCCGGGATATCTCAAAGATTGGTTCTTTGACATAAACTCTGCTCTTGGCAGAAGACGTAGACCTTCTCCAGAAACAATAAATCGGTTCCTCTCTGCCGAAAGCGCATGGATCTCACTGCGCCTTCTAGCTGAGGAAGCTGCCAATAGAAAGACCGCCTTTAGAGTCAAATGCTTTAGACTAGCCGAACGCAACGGTTCGAAAGGGTGCTTGGCCAGTACATTAAGCACTAAAGATAGACTCCAGGCTGGAATGACTACCGGTTGTCTCGGGCGGAGATTGCTCATTCCCTTCAACATCACATTTAACTGGGCCACCTCTGGACTATCCCTGTTGGCTAGACAAGGGATAACTGATGCCAAAGCTGACTTGTATCCAGCAATTGTGACGGGAGCTAGTCCTGCAAAGAACAGCTCACAGAGAAAGTCTGCTATTTGCTGAATAGTGGATTGAAAGGTATCAATACCCTTTTCTTCACACCAGTCTGCAAATCTGTTAACATTGTTGTTATATGACTTGAAGGTTGACCTCCTTCTCGCAGCCGCGATGAAATCAGCAGCCTGTCGAGAAAAGCCTTCCGACGTGGAACGTTGTTTGACAACATCCACGCAGTCAATTTGAACATTTCGGGACGCTCGTGTAGGAAGCGTCCCTTGGCCTGGGAGATTATGTTCGGAATCTCGGGCAACTGCACAGGATTTTCCACCAGCAGATCTAGAAGATCCGTGAACCACGCCCTGCTCGGCCAATACGGCGCTATTAGCAGGACCAGACACGGCTCCTCCCTGACCTTCACCAATACCTTCGGTAGAAGAATGGTGGGTGGGTACGCGTACGCGTGCATCCCTCTCCAGCTTATAGCCAGAGCGTCTGTATCGACGGCATTTGGACCTGGAATCGGCGAGACATATGTCATGATTTGAGCATTTTCCTTTGTGGCGAACAAGTCCACGTTGGGTTTGCCCCAATGCTCGAAGATCCGTCGTAGAACTGGAGGGTTGAGGGACCATTCTGTTGGCAAGATTCTCTGTCTGCGAGACAAAGCATCCGCCAGAATGTTCAATCGGCCAGGAATATGAGCTGCTTTCAAAACAACCGAGTAATTCCTGCACCATTGAATCAAGTGCCACACCCTGATACACAGAGTGGGCGACCTGGTCCCGCCTTGGCGATTTATATATGATACTACTGTCGAATTGTCCGACCGTATCAATATCACCTTGCCCCTGATCATCGGAAGGAACTCTTCCAACGCCAGTTCCACTGCCATCATTTCCAACAGATTGATATGCAGCTGACTCTCCGGGAGAGTCCATGTGCCCGAGACCTGGTGTTCTCCCAGGCAGGCACCCCACCCCTCCAGCGATGCATCCGTGTAAACGGACAGCTGGGGTTGGGGTAGGTGCAGTGAAACCCCTATTAGGAGATTCTGACGCTGTTTCCACCATAGATGCGATATTATCGGCTACATCTGGGGTTGGGGTAGGTGCAGCGAAACCCCTATTAGGAGATTCTGACGCTGTTTCCACCATAGAAGATGCGATATTATCGGCTCCAAAACTGGCACCAGTTTTGACAGGGGTTCTGTTCTCTGTTTCCACAGAGACATCAGATACAACTGGATAGGTCTTCGCATTAGAGCAGCGTACGGGATAACCTGCTCCATGGAGACCATCATGCCCAGCATCTGAAGGAACCGCCTCGCCTGAATGTGGTTTCCCACTCGAAAACTCCTGAGGATGGCTAACAGAGACACCACTCTGGGCTCTGATGGGTAAACCCTGCCCTCCTCGAGGTCGAATCGCATCCCCAAATAAACGAAATGTTGAGTGGGCGTCAACTCGGATTTCTCCTCGTTGACTATCCAGCCTAGATCTGAAAGTAACCTCAGAGTCAGAGCAGTATCCACGTTCAACCTGGCTGCCGAGTCTGCCTTGAGCAGCCAGTCGTCTATGTAGGTGTGTAGCGCCACGTTCTCTTTTCTGAGAAACGCTGTCACCGCAAGGACCACTCTTGTGAAAACCCTCGGAGCTGTCGACAGGCCAAACGGGAGAACTGTAAACTCCCATACTTGATTCTGAAACGCAAATCTCAGAAACCTGTGCCAACTCCGATTCATCGGAATGTGGAAATATGCATCTTTCAGATCGATCGATACACACCACATTCCTTTCCTCAATCCCGCCATTACCGACCTCGGCGTTTCCATCTGGAACCGAGGCGTATGGATAAACCAATTTAATGGCCTGAGATTGAGTATGGGTCTCCATCCCCCTGTGCTCTTGGGGACAAGAAACATGTTTGAATAGAAGCCTGGAGTGTTCCGGTTTGCTGGTTTTATTGCTCCCTTCAGAAGCAAACCTGACACTTCCTTTTGAACGGCTTCTAACTTGTCTGGCTCCCTTGGTACGGGTGTCCAGACAGGTGCCAAAGACAGATTTTGTGGCGGAAAGTCCCACCACTCCGGCATGTAACCCTGGGATAACCATCCCAGGACCAGACTGTCTGACGTCACACCTCGCCAGGCCTCGACGAAACGCATGAGCCTTCCACCCACCATAGACGCCTCGACGTCTAACGGGGTTGTCCGGCTCGCAGTCCGCCCCCCCCCCCTCTTTCTTAACGAGAGAGAGTGAGAACCATTTCGTTCTAGGCACGACGGGTATAACTGGCACCGCTGTTCCTGTCGCACAGGTGCGGTCCAGGCGGATATGAAGGGAGCTTGCGTACCCTCAGGTACGCTTCGGCCCATTCTGTCTGCCTTTTGAGGCCTTACCCTTACCCTTCCCCTTGCCCTTCCCACCTCTAGGGCGGTCAGGAGCAACATTGGGGAGGGTAGGCGCCTCTACAACCTTCCTGGGTTTCTTCGCCGGCGGCGGCTCCGAGAACCCAGCCGAAACAGAAGTCGCAACAGGCCTGGCTTTCGCCTTGCTCTTATGCTTCTTCTGTTTCTTTGAAGGCTGTCCCGTTAGCGGTTTGCCCACAGCCCCTAGTGCGTGCGCTTGCCGCACTAGCTCTAGCTGTAGATTTACCGCTAACCTATTCTGCGCAATACTGGCGGTGTCCTCTAAGATGGCCCGCGCTTGGCCACCAAAGATGCTAGGCCCTGTCAGGGGCGTCCCAAGAAGACGTTGCCTGACTGCCGTAGCCGGACGCATATGGTCAATGACCATTTGCCTCCTGGACTTCGTCACTCGCGCTTGCACCCTTGCCAATGCGTCCATTGACAGCACCAAGCCGTCATTAACACACGATAGCGCCACAGGTGGCACAGGGTGGCCTGCCCCCGCTTCAGCCCACACCGACTGAAGTAGACGATAAGAGTGATTGACAGCGCTCATCGCTGCCCTCACCCCCTCATCGCATAGGGCCAGGACTTCTTCCTGGTGTACCTGGGACTTATCCACTAGTGCCGGACCGGGACCACCCGACACGGCACTCTGGACACCCAGTACCCATCGGTCATCCTCCGTGACCGACGGGACTACACCATACCTATTGTATTCACCCCGCGGAATACGACATCTTGCCCGCACCTCCCTGGAGGCCGCAGGGAGCTGACCCTTGGTCATTAGTTGTTTGCTATAAATAGCATCCAACAAATCAATGAACCGTGGATCCAGTCCCACTGACTGGATCCGGGCCGCGGGCAAAATCCCCGTCCTAATCGACGCAACCGACGGACGGGGCGCATCTTCATCGGCCGTGGCCGAAACCACAGACGGGTCCACTCTGGCTAGCCACGCCAGAGCATCTGACCAATCTACCTCCGAAGAAGATACCCCCGCAAACACGTCACCCGTTGACGTGCTCACGGGTCTGCCAGCCACGGCCTCCCGGCAAGGAGCCACGGCTGACACGCCAGGCACTCCGCTACCACACGGTTCCGCCGCCACCCCATGAAACACTCCGGTCCATGGGGTAGGTCCGCACGGAAAACCGTACGGACCCGTAACAGTCGCGGAACCATAGCCGGACACGGGCGCCAACGGCACCCCACGTCCGGCTGCCGGACCAGGCGAGATAGGTGAGTACCACGCCTGGCCCGGCACACCCGTTCCCCTGACGGCTGGTGACAAACCAAGCCGCGCGGAACCAGTGCAAGGTAACGGATTGGCCTCAGCCGCAGGCGGAGCCGCTGACCTGGCTTGCGCCAAACCAGACAAATGGAGGCCGGTTCCGTCCAGGACGGAATCAACCTCCATATTCTCCACCTGCAGCTTCACGGGCCGCAGCAACCTCTCCTCCTCGGCCTCCTCGTCTTCAGACTCCGAAGAGCCGTCACTAGACGAGTCAACCATGGAGCCGTCCTGGCGGACGGCTCCCACACCTGACGGACCGGCCACCGCTACTGGACCACCCGGAGGTGGCCGCAGAGAGACAGAACCCGTCTGGCCGAAGCCAGACGGGACCGCCAGGGGGCCGTACGAGACGGCCCCCTCGGTAACCAGTCCAGAATCCTGTCCGAGGACAGGATCCGTACCAGGCATGGGGAGAAACTGCCCCCCAACCTTTGGTAGCAGGGACGACACCAGCGTGGGCAGAACGCTATGCAGAAAACCCTGCATAGCCGGACCAAACCACGCCGGCGGTGCCATCTCCGCCACCTCCAGCTGGGGACGTGGAGCACCCCCACCGGCCGAACCGGGCGCTCCACGATTTCCTCTCGGACCGCCTGACCCCGCGTCAGACCCAGCCAAGTCCTTCTGGGCAAGGAACTTAACCATCGTTTCGACGGACCACACTGCACAAACATTACACCTATGATCTATATTACACAGGGCACACCTAAAACAGACATGGTCCTTGAACATTACACGGACAAACTTATGGCAGTCGTCACATGATGGCGGGGCTGGCTTGGCCTATAAAATAAGCACAAACCTACAATAAACAAGCGGAACGAGACCCGGATGGAAGGCAGACAATTAATTTTCAAATATTTTGACTCATAAATTAACCGTAACCTCCCCGCACCCCACCCCGCCACGTTACAACAACGATCGCATTGATTATGACGACAAGTACGCGGCGGGCACAACACACCCATAATAGATCCTCCAGGATGTGTAACGGCTCCAGGAATCATATCGCATAGCATTCAGGGTATATTTACTAATCAATATAAATTATACTCCTAACGAAAGCAGCACGATATGTGAAGAAAACAACAAAATGTATAACAAACTGCTGTCTCACACGGTAAAACCGCAGACCACACATCTACTCAAGAATTTTGAAACCACCGATCATTGCAAACCGATCGTGATCGCACGTAAACTTGATCATTCTAAAGTTTCCGGTACCATTTTTAGTACGCAGCACCCAGAATAAGATGCGCGAATTAATGAAAAAATTTTTCTTCACATAAACATCCGAGCGACCGGGTGTGACGTCACCCGCTCGGATTCTACGGAGAACGACGTCAGCCGATATTCGTGTTAGAAATACCGTAGCAAACACCTATTTTCATATCTGCCGATCGCCTGTTGGGGTTAAAGAAGGCGATCGTCTGGCATATATCGTTGTTAGCACACGTCCCAGATTCTATGGGGTCAGAAATTGGAACATGCGACACAACGAAATTTAGAGACCTAAGTCTTTTAACTATGGATAATAAAGAACAATACAACCTGGTTGTCTTGGGCGGTATTCTCCATAGTCCTTAGTTAATCCTTTCAGAACACACAAACTATCACTGATTAAAGACTTAGATTATTTAAAACACTAAAATCCCTAATGCAAAAAGCATGTATTGCTCTTGTTGCTATGCAAACAAGAATGAGCTCTATGGTAAACGGGTACTCGGCAGTTGGGAGCCGGGTACCCGGTTCCCAGGAGTCGGTAAAGCTTTCTAAGTCTATAATCCTAGAGCCGCTGTCAAGGCCAGCTGTATATCAGAAGTAACAGAATGGTGAGTATTGATCGAAGGAGAAATTGGGTATACAGAAGGACCGCGGCAAGCTAAGCAGGGTCATTTAGGGGACACAACGCTTTAAAAATAAAAGATTGAAACGGGTCATAAAACCAACTATCAATATACACATCTCCACTTTATTAATCTGAAGACATGATTCCAATAATTAATATATGAAACAGAGACATACTAGGAATGGAGTAATGTAATGCTCTATGCATTATAGAAGACATACATGAATTTGTTAAAATAAATATAAAAATCCATATTTTGAGTGGTTTTTCCCCAAATATTTATTATTTCACAGTGATTAGAGAATGGAAATCCAAGTGAAATTAGATGACATATGTAGAATTTATCGATGCTAAACTTACTGTATGCATTGTTGGTATTACAAATTGCTCACAAACCAGTTTTGTTTAAATAACAGTTTCAAGTGATAACTGCTTAATATAGTGAAATTAAGTTAGTATAGTGCTTAATATAGTGCTTCAAATGATATCTTCCTATCAGCTATTCACAAGTTATTTATATATCTGCAATGATGGATATTCCCAGTTCATCATGGTTAAGCTTACAATGGCATTTCACAGCATTGTCACTGTCCCAGACGTAAAGCTTATTGAATACTTCAAGTTTCTCAAATATATTCCTGATAATTGATGCTAAGTTACAAGGCAAATCATAATCTGTGGTAGGTTTCTTTAACACTTCAAATATCATTTACACAGTAACCATCAATGCATATCAGCCATGCATGACAGATGTAAGAAATTTCAATACTAAAAGAACCATGTTCTAAGGTTAAAATAACTGTGACCTTTGACCTAGTGACAGTGGGCTGCTTGCTCTTGGCATGTGACCAAGATTGATTCCAAAGATATATGACAAGAAGCAATAACAAACATGACCTATTATAATGTGCTAAAGACAAAAACATAATATTTGTTAGAAATAGATGTAACAGAGGTCAAATATCAAAGCTACGATGACTTTGACTGTGAACTAAGTGAGGGGACTATTAGAGTTTCCCTATGGATTGATATAGGGAACTCAACAATATGTCCAAATTTAGTGGACAGTAGTATTAACTAATACTGAAATATGAATGTAACTGATTTGCTAAATACAAAACATTAAATTAACTGACCTTGCTATTTGACTTTTAATGCAAATTGAACCTTGACCTAGTGACCTCACTATCATCATGCTATCTTCTAATGGTATCTATAGGCAAACATGTATCCAACTTTGGTTGAAGTTGAATTAAGAAATCTTAACATATAGGCAAAAACTTAACGTTGATGCCTGTGCCGGAAAAGTGATAACTACGTCTCTCTTCTGCTTCGCAGATAAGAGAGCAAGCGCATGCAATCTCTGATTCCTCTTGTTTCAGTCTATAATTAAGATTACTCACACCAAGTGAATCTGCAGCATCAGACGCTATAATATCAGAGTAGAACCCGCGTTGTTTAATTTCAGGATAATGCTGAACATTTGTGATAGAATTGGAGCATTCAGTCATTGTCATAGATGTGTCTGTAAACTGTCGACCAAAGGAGTTCCTTGGCCGCGAAGCCATACCTGAAAAAGAAAAAACCAGAAGGCATGATACTTTATTATTCATGAGTTCCATCATGTGCTTAGAATGATCTGCCTCACATCAGTACAAATAAACCCATCCTTAAATTATTGTATGCTTTGTGTAACCTACTTACCCATAAACATGGGCTGAAGGAAATTACAATTTCCCTTTTTCCGAGATCTATCACTACTTACCATTACATTACTTAGTGATAACAACCACCTTGGTGTTTGTGCTCTAAGAATCTTAGGTTTTTACAGAACTCTGACCGGTTCCTGGAACCGGGTACCCAGCCCAACAACCGGGTACCCACTACCATGAACCCTCACTCGTTTACATAGCCAAAGCAAGAGTACATGATACATGGCTCGTCTCCATGGAGCTGGGAGGCTGGGCCCGTAATGTAATGGTAAGTATTGTTAGATCGCGTAGGAAAGGAAATTGAAATTGAAATTTCCTTCATTCTCCATCGATTAATGCTTACCTTTACGTTACTTATTGATAACACCAGTTTGGTCAGTAACCTGGTGGGAAAGGGCGGGCAGGAGAGACTAAACCTGTCAAAGGGTCCTTTTCAAAGAGGACCAACAGGTATTGACCGACTCACATTCGCATATCCACCCCCCTGGACTATATATCCCTCTTGGCTAGACAAGGGATAATTGATGTTACGGCTGACTTGTATCCAGTAACCGTAACAGGAGCTAAACCAGAATGGAAAAGCTCACAGAGAAAGTCTGCTATTTGCTGGATGTTTGAAAGGGATTGAAATCCTTTCCATTACACCATTCTGTAAGTTAGCATTGTTGCTATATGACTTGAAGGTTGACCTCCTTCTCGTGGCTGCGATGAAACTCGCAGCCTGTTGAGAAAAGCCTTCCGACATGGACCATTCTTTGATAACATCCACACAGTCAATTTGAACATTTCGGGCCGCTCGTAAAGGAAGCGTCTCTTGGCCTGAGAGATTATGTTCGGAATCCCAGGCAGCTGCACTGGATTGTCCACCAATAGCTCCAGAAGCTCAGTGACCCATGGCATGCTGGGTCAAAATGGCGCTATAAGCAGGAACAGGCATGGTTCTTCTCGGATCTTCACCAGCACCTTCGAAAGAAGGATGGTGGGAGGGTACGTGTACGCGTGCATCCCTTTCCAGTTTACTGCTAGAGCGTCTGTATGGACAGCATTTGGATCTGGAATTGGCGAGATATAGGTCATGATTTGAGCATTTTCCTTTGTGGCGAACTGAAGGAAATTTCAATTTCCCTTTCTCCGAGATCTAACAATACTCACCATTCTATTACTTCTATTACTTCTGATACAGCTAGCCCTGATAGCTGGGCCCTAGGACTATAGACTGCAGGAAATTTCAATTTCCCTTTCTCCGAGATCTAACAATACTCACCATTCTGTTACTTTCTGATACACAGCTGGCCCTGACAGCTGGCTCTAGGACTATAGACTTAGAAAGCTTTACCGACTCCTTGGAACCGGGTACTCGGCTCCCAACTGCCGAGTACCCGTCTACCATAGAGCTCATATTGTTTGCATAGCCACCAAACAAGAGAAAACTATGGCTTGCCTCCGTGGGGCTGGGAGGCTGGGTCCGTAACAGAATGGTGAGTATTGTTAGATCTCGGAGAAAGGGAAATTGAAATTTCCTGCATTCTCCTTCGATCAATACTCACCATTCTGTTACTTCTGATATACACCAGATTTGATCAGTAACCTGGTGGGAAGGGGCAAGCCATACATGCTAATTTTGCCCCTTGGAGAAAGATTTTAGACTTAACAACTTGACAAACGGAGACCTAAAAGGACCGTCAAGTTATCGGAACCGAATCACATTCGCATCACTGCCCCCCCCCCCCTTTTTCCTCCTAAGAAAAGGGAGAGAACTAACGAACATGTATCTCGCCTGAAACACCAATATGCCAAGAGGGTTAACTACTCCCTGCATATCGCTTGTATTAGCCTGGGAATGAGCATGAATATATAAGATGAATGAACATGATACATATACATAATACAAAAAACTCTCACTTGTTGAATTACCTTATGATAACAGGACTTCAGACGTACCGCCTCCAACCAATCACCGGTTCGGCCATCAGTGACACAATCTGGTTGACATCCTCTCGCCTGACCATGCCTGCTTTAGGTTCTTTTCTTACCGAAGTGAGAAAAGGGTGAAAAGCAGTGTGGTCACTAACTATCGTTTCAAAACAGCTAAAGCGAGTGGATTGGCTGAGTCTGACACATCCCTCATATAGTAATCCGTGAATGAGGACTCACAGTGCCATTGTGCAACGGCCATGATGTCCTATAACGGAACACCATTGTAAAGGGCGGTCGAGGCGGCTATTCCTCTGACATTGTCTGCCCTTACGCCTTGCACCTGGTGCCAAGTCGCCATCTCGTGAGTAGTCTGAATGCATTCGACCACCCAACGAGAGATAGTATCCATGGATGCGGCGCCATAAGACTTATTATGGCAGATCCACAGATGTCTATCGTTCGACCGTAACGAGTCAGTCCATTTCTTGTACTTAGTCAAAGCACGGACCGGGCACCAAACACTGGCATCACGATCAAACCTAGTTAACTTCGGTATAATGATCGGTTTGCCGGGATATCTCAAAGATTGGTTCTTTGACATAACCTCTGCTCTTGGCAGAAGACGCAGACCTTCTCCAGAAACAATAAATCGGTTCCTCTCTGCCGAAAACGCATGGATCTCACTGCGCCTTCTAGCTGAGGAAGCTGCCAATAGAAAGACCGCCTTTAGAGTCAAATGCTTTAGACTAGCCGAACGCAACGGTTCGAAAGGGTGCTTGGCCAGTACATTAAGCACTAAAGATAGACTCCAGGCTGGAATGACTACCGGTTGTCTCGGTCGGAGATTGCTCATTCCCTTCAACATCACATTTAACTGGGCCACCTCTGGACTATCCCTGTTGGCTAGACAAGGGATAACTGATGCCAAAGCTGACTTGTATCCAGCAACTGTGACGGGAGCTAGTCCTCAAAAGAACAGCTCACAGAGAAAGTCTGCTATTTGCTGATAGTGGATTGAAAGGTATCAATACCCTTTTCTTCACACCAATCTGCAAATCTGTTAACCTTGTTGTTATATGACTTGAAGGTTGACCTCCTTCTCGCAGCCGCGATGAAATCAGCAGCCTGTCGAGAAAAGCCTTCCGACGTGGAACGTTGTTTGATAACATCCACGCAGTCATTGAACATTTCGGGACGCTCGTGTAGGAAGCGTCCCTTGGCCTGGGAGATTATGTTCGGAATCTCGGGCAACTGCACAGGATTTTCCACCAGCAGATCTAGAAGATCCGTGAACCACGCCCTGCTCGGCCAATACGGCGCTATTAGCAGGACCAGACACGGTTCCTCCCTGACCTTCACCAATACCTTCGGTAGAAGAATGGTGGATGGGTACGCGTAAGCGTGCATCCCTCTCCAGCTTATCGCCAGAGCGTCTGTATCGACGGCATTTGGATCTGTAATCGGCGAGACATATGTCATGATTTGAGCATTTTCCTTTGTGGCGAACAAGTCCACGTTGGGTTTGCCCCAATGCTCGAAGATCCGTCGCAGAACTGGAGGGTTGAGGGACCATTCTGTTGGCAGGATTCTCTGTCTGCGAGACAAAGCATCCGCCAGAATGTTCAATCGGCCAGGAATACGAGCTGCTTTCAAAACAACCGAGTAATTCCTGCACCATTGAATCAAGTGCCACACCCTGATACACAGAGTGGGCGACCTGGTCCCGCCTTGGCGATTTATATATGATACTACTGTCGAATTGACCGACCGTATCAATATCACCCTGCCCCTGATCATCGGAAGGAACTCTTCCAACGCCAGTTCCACTGCCATCATTTCCAACAGATTGATATGCAGCTGACTCTCCGGGAGAGTCCATGTGCCCGAGACCTGGTTCTCCCAGGCAGGCACCCCACCCTTCCAGCGATGCATCCATGTAGACGGACAGCTGGGGGCGGGGTAGGTGCAGCAAAACCCCTAATAGGAGATTCTGACGCTGTTTCCACCATAGAAGATGCGATATTATCGGCTCCAAAACTGGCAACAGTTTTGACAGGGGTTCTGTTCTCTGTTTCCACAGAGACATCAGATACAACTGGATAGGCCTTCGCATTAGAGCATCGTACGGGATAACCTGCTCCATGGAGACCATCATGCCCAGCATCTGAAGGAACCGCCTCGCCTTGAATGTGGTTTCCCACTCGAAAACTCTTGAGGATGGCTAACAGAGACACCACTCTGGGCTCTGACGGGTAAACCCTGCCCTCCTCGAGGTCGAATCGCATCCCCAAATAAACGAAACGTTGAGTGGGCGTCAACTCGGATTTCTCCTCGTTGACTATGCAGCATAGATCTGAAAGTAACTTCAGAGTCAGAGCAGTATCCACGTTCAACCTGGCTGCCGAGTCTGCCTTAAGCAGCCAGTCGTCTATGTAGGTGTGTAGCGCCACGTTCTCTTTTCTGAGAAACGCTGTCACCGCAAGGACCACTCTTGTGAAAACCCTCGGAGCTGTCGACAGGCCAAACGGGAGACTGTAAACTCCCATACTTGATTCTGAAACGCAAATCTCAGAAACCTGTGACAACTCCTGTTCATTGGAATGTGGAAATATGCATCTTTCAGATCGATCGATACACACCACATTCGCTTCCTCAATCCTGCCATTACCAACCTCTGCGTTTCCATCTGGAACCGAGGCGTATGGATAAACCAATTTAATGGCCTGAGATTGAGTACGGGTCTCCACCCCCCTGTGCTCTTGGGGACAAGGAACATATTTGAATAGAAGCCTGGAGTGTTTTGATTTGCTGGTTTTATTGCTCCCTTCAGAAGCAAACCCGACACTTCCTTTTGAACGGCTTCTAACTTGTCTGGTTCCCTTGGTACGGGTGTCCAGACAGGTGCCAAAGACAGATTCTGTGGCGGAAAGTCCCACCACTCCGGCATGTATCCCTGGGATAACCATCCCAGGACCAGACTGTCTGACGTCACACATCGCCAAGCCTCGACGAAACGCATGAGCCTTCCACCCACTATAGACGCCTCAACGCCTAACGGGGTTGTCCGGCTCGCGGTCCGCTCCCCCCCTCTCTTCACGAGAGAGAGAGAGAACCATTTCGGTCTTGGCTCGGCAGGTCTAACTGGCACCGCTGTTCCTGTCGCACAGGTGCGGTCCAGGCGGATATGAAGGGAGCTCTCGTACCCTCAGGTACGATCCGCTCCCTTCTTTCCGCCCTTTGAGGACTTACCCTTCCCCTTGCCCTTCCCACCTCTAGGTCGATCAGGAGCAACATTGGGGAGGGTAGGGGCCTCCACAACCTTCCTGGCTTTCTTCGCCGGCGGCGGCTGAGAAAAGCCAGATGAAGCAGCAGCCGCACTAGGCTTAGCTTTCGCCTTGCATTTATGCTGCTTCTGCTTCTTGGAAGGTTGAACAGTCAACGGCTTCCCTACAGCCCCTAGTGCGTGCGCTTGCCGCACTAGCTCCAGCTGTAAGTTTACCGCCAACCGATTCTGCGCAATGCTAGCAGTGTCCTCTAGGATGGCCCGCACCTGGCCACCGAAGATGCTAGGACCTGTCAGGGGCGTCCCAAGAAGACGCTCCCTGACGGCCGTAGCCAGACGCATATGGTCAAGAACCATTTGCCTCCTGGACTTAGTAACACGCGCCTGCACCCTTGCCAATGCGTCCATAGACAGCACCAGGCCGTCATTGACGCATGAAAGCGCCACAGGGTGGCCTGCCCCTGCTTCAGCCCACACCGACTGAGGAAGGCGATAAGAGTGGTTGACAGTACTCATAGCTGCCCTCACACCCTCATCACATAGGGACAAGACTTCCTCATGGTGTCCCTGGGATTTGTCCACCAGTGCCGGACCGGGGCCACCCGCTCCAGCACTCTGGACACCCAGAACCCATCGGTCATCCTCGGTAACCGATGGTACCACACCATACCTGTCGTATTCCCCCCCCCGTGGAATACGACCTCGCCCGCACCTCCCTGGAGGCCGCAGGGAGCTGGCCCTTGGTCATGAGCTGCTTACTATAAATAGCCTTTAGCAACTCGATAAACCGTGGATCCAGATAGGTGAGTACCACGCCTGGCCCGGCACACCCGTCACCGTGTCGGCTGGCATCAAACCAACCATCACGGGACCGGTGCCCGGTACCAGATTGGCCTCAACCACGGGCGGAGCCGCTGCCCAAGATGCGCGAATTAATGAAAAATTTTCTTCACATAAACATCCGAGCACCATGGGTGTGACGTCACCCGCTCGGATCTTACGGAGAACGACGTCAGCCGATATTCGTGTTACAAATACCGTAGCAAACACCTATTTTCATATCTGCCGATCGCCTGTTGGGGTTAAAGAAGGCGACCATCCGGCATATCTCATTGTTAACACACGTCCCAGATTCATTGGGGTTAGAAATTGGAACATGCGACACAAACAAAATTTAGAGACCTAAGTCTTTTAACTATGGAATAATAAGGAAATATACGACCTGGTTATCATCGGTGGTATCCATATTATCCAAATATCCTTGCAGAAGAGTCACTAGCTATCACAATCACAGTTTACACAAAGACTTAGACTTTTATTTCTCAATCTTTCCAACTGCTAAAAAGCATGTCTTGCTCTTGTTGCTATGCAAACAAGAATGAGCTCTATGGTAGACGGGTACTCGGCAGTTGGGAGCCGAGTACCCGGTTCCAAGGAGTCGGTAAAGCTTTCTAAGTCTATAGTCCTAGAGCCAGCTGTCAGGGCCAGCTGTATATCAGAAGTAACAGAATGGTGAGTATTGATCGAAGGAGAATGAACCATTTCAGACTTCCATGTTTCTTGCTTGGACTCCTAATAGCATTACGCAGGAAATTAGTGGAAGCCATGATTATAATAGTTTTATGCAACCTCTGATTGGTTGTTGTCATCATTACTTTCAATTAAAATGTTATTGCGGTCAATCACTGAATGTCTCACAAGATAACATAACAAACGTTTTGTTTTCAAACAACAGCTACAGTTACTCATGAGCTGTGACGAGCCTCTTTCCATGTAAGCTATTACAGTGACATGCTAAGAATGGGTAACATATGTCACATAGTCTGAGTTTAATCGCATCTGACTGCGTAATCCATGTTACTAATTAATGTACCCATGCTACTGCTGTTGTAGCACATGCCCAGTGCAAGTTGAGTGAAAATAAAATGACACCAACAAAACCAATAACTTCTTGATATCTCTACATTTTAAGACATAGTTGTGTCAGAATTCCTCAAATGTAAACGATTTGTGATACTATGTACCATGGTCATACTGTTCATGACTCGATTTTTACACTAACGCGTTAACCCGAAGATAGTAGACTTTAATACGCGTTAGTAAAACTACACCTGCGCTAACCCGTCTGGGTTAATAATGTTCTCAAAAGAAGACATACGAAAAAACACATGTCATTATGTCCTGTACCAACCAAAAATTTACAAAAAACAGACTTTCTGCTAGCTTCAATGTTTTATTGAATATTTTGTCCGAAAAGTCATTGCTGCCTTAGGGAGCTATCACTTTCCAGACAAATTAATTTCTAAATATTCAACAACTTCTCTGTACGGTTGTCTTGGAAATGAGTTTTATAGGGATTCATCGGTGAATGGATTAAAGAAGTAAGCAGCTTTGAGCTTACAATCATTGGGTTAGTGAAATTTGCTGCGGGATAGTAAAATCAATGATGCACTTTCCCATCTCGGTTAGTAGAAAAAATCCTTAAAATCTACCCATGCTGTTGCACGGCGTGCTGCCGACTGGAAATTTAAAAAAAGCATCTAAAACATGAAAATTGGTCCGTTCACTGAATTCACTCAATAGAGAAAGTTTACAAATGATTAAGTACTACGATTACTTTGCGTTAATGATTAGTGCAAATTAACTGTACTAAGTATTTGTAAGCTTTTCAACTGAGTGTATTCTGTGATTCGCCCAGTTTTTGTGTTTTGAATGGTATTTGTAATTTCCAGTCAGAAACAGCCCACAGCTAGAATGTGATGCTGGCAATTAGGAAGCATTACAATGTGACTATAAGAGGTCAAGAAAATATTTTTGAAAATTTACTATAGAATTGACCATTTCTCTTAACGAACCAACAACAGTTGTATCGTAGAGTATCCAGTTTCGGTGAGGCTCTAGTTTCGGTGAGCTTTCGTTACGCATGCGCTGTGCAACAACACAAGTTCTCATAACGACATAATTTTGTAATCAACCAGTACGGTAATTATCGGTAACGCTTACCGCGTTTGCCCTTAAAATTAAAATGTTGAGTCAGCACTAAAACAACTTTAGCATGTAAAAAATTGCCGATTTTCTTATTACTTTTTATCATATGCCTTTAAAGCATTGTATTTTAAACAAAAAACGTAAACTTTTTGTTTCAAATATTGCAAATTCTTCCCCGTCACCTGTTTTATTTATACCACATGACCAATGTCAAAATCCATACTGGACAGGGTGGTTCAAAAGTCAACAGCGCAGTGCCTGTTCTTAGCACATTATCAAAATCAACGATTATACGCATAGTATAATATTATTCAATATCTTTTGCATATTTCCATTTGATGCTTTATTCAAGCCCTCACAACTAGCTCCAGCCTGAGGAAAATGTCCACCACCATCACCCGAGAAAAAGACAATAAAACGCTTCCCCATTCTGACAACTTCGAACGTTCATAATTTTTTGCTCCATATGGTACCTGTATTGTCTAAAAACAGACATTTGGGTGAGCCTGTACGGGTATCATCGAAACAGGATGCCATTGTTTTTGTTTGTTTTGAAGTACGTCATCGCCTAATGGCGCTGTGTTTTGACATTTCGTTTCCGGGGATTTTCTTCTAACTTGGCACTGGATAAGGGATAAAGTCACTAACAAATTAACCCAATTTATTTTTAAAGGTATTTATTAAATTATTAGCAATTTCTGCTTAGGCGCCCCGAAACCGGATACTCCATGCTAAATTTTCAATAATATCTGGATAAGTTAAGTTGCACCACTGAAATGTGTCAGAATATATAGCCATTGAACTGTTCTGAGCTACACATGTACTTTATGGGTCCGTATAACACGAAAACTGGTGTCAATATTAGATTAATATTTCTAAGACAATACAATTTGAAGACACCAGTTTTCGTGTTATAGGCGGTGACAGTTTTTCTATAAAATTAAACAATTTACCTATATTAAACTAGTATATATTTTAGATAACAAACGATATTGATAAAAGACAAACATCAGTACCTTAATATTAAAGTAGAATTTCAAATCTTATAGAAATTCTCATCTGCATATCCGACAAACACTAAACAGCAATGGCGTTCCAGTTGCTATGGAAGCGTGCGCTGGCAAGTGCGCGGATAAAAGTACGGAATTTGAAGCGGACCCGGATTATTAAATTGAATTGAATTTAGTTTCGATCTTGATTAGCTTTTATTCTGAGTTTTAGTGTATTATCAATCGTTATTTTATATATTGCACGTGTGTTCACTGTGGAACCACCAGGAGAAACTCCAACACCTGAAGACTGTAAATCAAAGTCAGTTCCGGAAGCCTGGAAAAAGGTCAAGATCTCAGCCATATTTAAGAAGGGCGACAAGAAACAGCCGGGGAACTATCGACCAGTAAGCCTAACCAGCATCCTATGCAAGGTATTGGAGGGCATAGTTAGGGACCACATTATGAAGTACATGACTGAAAATAAGTTCTTCAGTAAGAAGCAGTTTGGTTTTATCAGTGGCAGGTCGACGACATTACAGCTCCTCCACATTCTTGACAAATGGACAAAAGCGATTGATCTAGGCCATTCAGTTGACGTCATCTACCTAGATTTCAAGAAAGCCTTCGATACAGTCCCATACAGACGGTTTATGGACAAGATGAAGGCTTTCATGATAACAGATCCAATTCATGGATGGGTTAAGTCTTTCCTGAGTGACCGTGTGCAGCAAGTAGCCACAAATGGCGAGGAGTCGAGCTGGATGGATGTTACAAGTGGAATACCGCAAGGGAGTGTATTAGGTCCATTACTTTTTGTCATTTATATAAATGACTTGCCTGGACAAGTAATCTCAGACACGTATTTATTTGCAGATGACATTAAGATCTTCCGGACTATCATAAAGCCAGATGACAAAGTCACACTGCAGTCAGACCTAAATGAGCTAGCAGAGTGGTCAAATACTTGGCTTCACCGCTTCCACCCAGACAAATGTGTCTAAATGAGCTTCGGGCGACCAAATGTAGAAGCAAGTAACGACCATATTATAGCCGACGGGAAAAAACGCAAAATTTTAAACTCGAAAGAAGAAAAGGACATTCGACTGATTATAGATGAATCACTAAACTTCGAGCGACACATTACAGAGAAGGTGAATAAAGCAAACAGTATGGTTGGAATTATTCATAGCGCCTATATCAATCTAAACGAGAAAGACTTTGTACCATTATACAAGGCAATGGTAAGGAGCCATCTAGACTATGCCGCAGCTGTATGGTGCTCACATAAAAAATCAGTCATCACACTCATAGAAAACGTACAGAGACGCAACCAAATAGATACCTGGTCTATGGGAACTCACCTATGAGGAAAGATTAAAAAGACTGAAACTGCCAACCTTGGCATTCTGCAGAGTCCATGGTGATATGATCGAGGTATACAAACTGCTGCATGGTGCATATGACGAAGATGTAGGATCTATATTAACACTTAGAGAAGAGGTAGTGCAGAGAGAGAGAGAGAGAGAGAGAGAGAGAGAGAGAGAGAGAGAGAGAGAGAGAGAGAGAGAGAGAGAGAGAGAGAGAGGATGTCAAGGGACATCACAAGAAAATCTTTCAGACGAGGGCAAACCTAAACGTTCCCAGAAACTGTTTTCCAGTTCGAGTCCCAAATATCTGGAATAAGCTACCTAAATTTGTTGTTGATTCTCCATCTGTGAATGCATTCAAGGCCCGTCTAGATAGATACTGGAGAGACCAACCATTAGTATATGACTATACAGCGCCTATTGAAACTGGAACAGAAAGAGCACAATATGATGATGAAGAAGAAGATCTGATCATTGAGGCATAAGCCTGTGGTCAGAAACAACCTAAGTAAACCTAAGTAAGTAAACATGTATATCGCATCTCCACTTCCTATGCAGATACTACTGAACATATTCGTAGCAGATACTACTCAAACACTATTGAACGACTGTGAGTACAAAAGCACCCTGGCCTACTGTAACACTGGTAATCTCTCAATTGGCCGTCAACATTTATCTGTTAGTAGCACTGACCACACTTTCAAAGATGTAAAGAGGGCAGCCATTAAAGCTCGCTTCTTAACTGGAACATATATTGTACAGTCAAAGCTAAGCAGATTTAATCAAAACAAAGTCAATCCAACCTGTCCTTTATGTCAGATTGCAATCGAAGACTATACCCACATCCTTATCCAATGTGGTGCTCTACATAACTATAGGAAACACATTTTACAAGGTATACAAGCTACAGTGACCGAATGCTGTGGTTCTCATCACTGGGACATCTTTAGTAGTGACCCTATCCTACTTACTCAACTTATTATAGCCCACCTGTGGGATACTACCATATAATTCTGACCTTCTGTATACTGTTGAACTATTTAGCAGACAACTCTGGTACAACATACATTGCGGCATAGTTTATATCCTCAACTCCATATCAGGATGATTAGCCTATGCCTATAATGCTTCTCACGATAGATTTAGCAATGCATCTGCGGGTGTTGTGTTGAATTACTCCGGCCGTTCCACACATCCCCTAGGCGCTTGGGATGCCTGGTCTGAGGGGAACGTATGACATCTCATGTGGTTCGCCTAGGGGTTTTCTTGGCACTACCCGATGTAGCAGATGAAATTGACAATCTTATTTATAGTACCAATATAAACTTGTTATAAATCAACCAACTAATACTGGATTTCTTTTTGGACATCTAAATCTTTTCGTGTTGTGCTAAAATCAATTAACGCCTTAGCGCTTTTATTCTACCAAAGCATCAACTAGTACGTTTGTACTTTATTTTAGCTCAAATATGTTTTGAACTTATGATAAATTCTTAGATATTAATGCGTCTTAATGTTAGAATTGTATATTGCTCTTGTTCAACCACTCTACTTAGTTTGGTTTGTACGTTTGTAGGTGACGTGTAGAATGATATCATAATCAATAACGTCATCATGACGTCATGAATGACTTAAACAAGTACGTCACGGGCACATAATGGACCGTTCCCGTTTCAGCTAGTCACGCCCACATCTAGCTAAGCTCCACCCACACCTCGCCCGTGTTGGGATCGAGCAATCCCTGAAATACCTGATTACCAATTTCCAGAAAAGTATACAGGTAAGCTGATAAATATTTTGAAACTAATTTGACTGGGTGCTGTTGCTGCCATAAGGGTGCTGTTTCTGCTTACGGCAGCAACAACGCCCAGTCAAATTAGTTTCAAAATATTAAACAGCATGTTTATTAAATAGCTGACATACAATTCTTACAACGTGTTGGACGATTAAGAGTTAAAGACAGGCCAAATTGATCTCATTTATGACGTAATGATTATGATGTCAGCATGCACGTCACTTGGTTAGGTATGACGTCATATGACGCCATGTAATCGAAGGATCAATTAGTTCCCAGGTAGGTGACGTCACAGTCAAACAGCGTAATGACTGGCGTGGCTATTCCCAACAGGAACATTGAAAAGTCCTTCAGCTGTACGATTTGAAGAGCGTTACTATTTAACAAGTAGCAGCACTCAGTCAAATTAGTTCCAAAATATTCAACAGCCACCTCCATAGTTACCGTGAAAAGGGGATTCTGGGAAGTCATGGTTCAAAGTATCTATATAAATCACGGCGACTACGACGCATGTGCGTGTAGGCCTATCATCTCTTTCCGTGGCGGCTCAGCGTTTCGCATTCACTTGGTTGTGTCTAGAATGGACCTTTCCATATTATCCATCCATCACATGACGTCGTAATCAACGACGTGACGTGTGGAATGACATCATAATCAATGACGTCATTATGACGTCATGAATGACTTAGACAAGTACGTCACGAACGCATAATGGACCTTTCCAGCTTCAGCTAGTCCCCTCCCACCTCTAGCTAAGCTCCACCCACACCTTGCTCGTGTTGAGATCGATCGATCCCTGAAATACCTGACTATCAATTTCCAGAAAACTATACAGGTAAGCTGTTAAATATTTTGAAACTGATTTGACTGGGTGCTGTTGCTGCCATAAGGGTGCTGTTACTGCTTACGGCAGCAACAGCGCCCAGTCAAATTAGTTTCAAAATATTGAACAGCATGTTTATTAAATAGCAGACATACAATTCTTACAACGTGTTGGACGATTAAGAGTCAAAGACGGGCCAAATAGAATCATTTATGACGTAATGATTATGATGTCAGCATGCACGTCAGTTAGTTGGCCATGATGTCATATGCCGTCATATAATCGAAGGATACAATTGGAAAGGTCCATTGAAGACGGACTATAAGTTGTTGTAAGAATTGCATGTCTACTATTTAATACATATTCTGTTGAATAATTGGAAACTAATTTGAATGGGCGCTGTTGCTGCCAATAGACAGCAACAGCACCCAGTCAAATTAGTTACAAAATATTCAACGGCTTACCTGTATAGATTTCAGGAAATTGATAGTCAGGGCATTCGCGGGGATCGATCGATCCCAACACTGCAACGTGTGGGTGAGCTTAGCTAGAGGTGAGCGGGGCATAGCTAAGACAGGAAAGGTCCATTGTCGGCGCTGCTATTTTTCACTAGGGATTGTAGGATATATTGTCTAGATTATATAGCTTACCCTCAATATTGGGGCTAGTTGTGCCCACCGCTGGTGACCTGGGCTAATTGCTGACTGTACATTTGCATCAGAAATAAAATACTATTGTGATCTGTCCCACTGTACCAACGTACATCTCTTAATCTCCACTTCAACACTCGTCTCGATCAAACTGGCCAAAATGGCTTCTGTAGTAATCTTGAGAAATTACCATTTACAGCTAACAGGTAGACATTTTTGAAAATTTACCACTGGAATGACTGGCTCGATAACTGAGCCTATCATTCCAATAGTAAGGTGCCAAACACAACGGTCTCTTGGTCTGCAAATGGGCATAGGATATCTCTATGATAATGGATGTATCTTATCTGTCATCCAAGCATATGACGTCATAATTATTTGCGTCATATGTAGGTTGACATTACAATCAAAATACGTAATGAATGATGTAAATAGCTTCATCAGGAACATTGAATAGTCCATCAAGTGTACAAATTTTATGTCTTTACGATTTAATGCCCGGGGTTTAATCAATCAATCAATCAATCAATCAACTACTGCCAATATCGCGATGGAGACGGGTGAGAGCATAGAATACACCATACAGTGTGCATTCAAAAGATAGTCTCATATGAATTCGCCAGTGTTTCAGTATATCCGATTCTTGCAAATGCACTTAGTGAAATTAGTTTCAGGATATTCAACACCTCACCTGTATAGTTACCTTGAAATTGGGATTCTGGGAAGTCGTGAATCAAAGATTAAAAATTGATTCCAACATTCCGAAAGAACAGACAGAGCTTAGCTAGAAATGGACCCCACCTTTGAAATTGTCATGAACAAATTTTATCATTAAACGACCAATACCACAATGTCCACCCACTTGTAATAAGTGACCACATATTTTAGCAAGAGCATTCATATAGTTAGCTTTGCCCTGCCAGACGCATGTAGACCCAATCACAATGGACAAATTCTCTTATGGACAGAAGGTATAAGTTATCCAACCTGTCACTCAAGTGTTGATGTCATAATCAATTATGTTACATGTAGGCTGACGTCACAGTCAAAATACGTAATGAATGACGTAGTTATGGCTATCAGGAGCGTTGAAAAGTCTGTAAGCTGTGCGAATTGTATGTCTTTACTATTTAATAAACATTCTGTTGAATATTTTGAAACTAATTTACCTGTGCTGTTGCTATAAGCACCGACAGCATCTAGTCAAATTAGTTTTAAAAATTCAACAGCTCACCTCTATAGTTACCTTGAAAATGGGATTGTGGGAAGTCATGGTTGAACGTATGTAAATCACATTGATGACGGCTATGAATATAGGCCTATCACCATCTCTTATTGTATTTTAACCGCCCCATGGCATAGTTGGTCAAACCGGCCCCTACAGAGATCCTGAGCAATGCCAAATTGCATGCCATGAGGGGACAGTTCTTGATAATTTACCATTGGAATGACTCTCGAGACAATCATTCCAGATTCCAGTGGCAAATCTGCAAAAATCAGTCTTCTCCAGGCCTGCAAATGGACATTCAATATCTAAATATTTTAACATTCTTCACCAAATTTAGACAGTAAATGTTTAATATACTATGACGACAATACCAGATACTGTGTCTGTTTCATTTCCCTTATGTATTATAGCATAAGACACAGGGCTGAACATTCGAGATAGTGTATAAATTTCCATTGTTGTGTCTCGTACAGGGTAGAGGCAAATATTTTAATGTCATGGACGCATTTTACTAGTCACTATATGTGTGGTAAATTTTGACAGTAAAACATGTATAATAATAATAATAATATTGTAGACGTGAAAAATTAGACAAAATTCGCTAAAAATAATGTATGTGTGATTTTCATTAGTAATTTATTGTCCTTGATCCTTCACTGGGAAAAGATCCATGCATGCAATTATTTAGCACTATGTATAGACAACTGATGTTCCGAATTTCCGGTCAAAATGGCTGTCAATAACATTGTAACGGGTGGTTAGCTACATAAATCAACAGAAAGGGTATGTATGTGCCAAGTTAGTAATGCCTGCAATGTGTTCGGCCCAAAAATTCCACTAATATGGTTACATAGGTATCTGAATATGCTAATGAATTATTGAGTTAAAAAAATGTTTACCATGAAGTAATTTAATTCGTTGTACACGATTTCATACCGAACATTGGCTGAAATTTTAGCCAATTCACAGTCTTCACTACCCTATTGTCTGCAGGTTATGCTCGGCGCCAGATTTTCACCCACTTAAACTTGAGTTTAAAAACTATAATTTAGCCTAAATTACTTTCAGCTGTAAACAATATGATATCCTATCATTGCTACCTATAGTCATAATTAAAACAAATTCTACAATGAAATAATTCCATAGTCTGCAATTCCATGCCAAAATTGGCTTAAATTTTGGCAGATCAGTGATTTTCAGTACCATACTGTCTGCGATAAGTTTGGCCCCTATTCGGTTCGAAATTCATACATATGGTCAGATCGGTATATGAATACGCTAATAAAATATCAAGCTTAAAAATGTCTACCACGAAGTAATTTCGTAGTAGACAATTCCATAGCAAATATTTGCACACGTTTTGTATATATATATATATATATATATATATATATATATATATATATATATATATATATATATATATATATATATATATATATATATATATATATATATATAAATATGCTAATATAACATCGATTGAAAAAAATTCCACTGTAAAGTAATTTTATAATACGCAACTTAGTGGTGACCAAAAGTTGTCAGATGCCAATGATTTACATACTGATATCTATGTACTCTGTTTGTAACCAGTTTTTGAACATCTAGCCATGCAGAACTCAATATTTATTATTATGTACTAGTGCTGTACGAAATATTGCACGATTCTACCATCAAATAATATCATAATTACCGAGTATGTTCATGTAGTTACTTATACGCAATATGCCCATATTGAAAGATAATTGGTTCACATTAGCCACAATCGGATAGATGTCGATATGTCCTGGCATATCGCTTGTAATAGGTTCGGCTCCAGAATTTCACTGATATGTTTACATAGAGATATATGAATGAGCTAATAAAGTATAGGTTTAAAAAAATTCTACTATGAAGTAATTTCGAAATACGTAATTTAGTCGCAACTTGCAGCTTTCAAATGCTAATAATTTAATCTCTGTACTCGGTTTGTAACCAGGCTTTCGAACATAATACCATCTAGAACTCACTTGATATTCCATGATTCTATCATCAAATATTTCTTGCAATAATGTGAAAATCTTTCTATATATCCTATAATTTAGCTCCAGATAGAATCTGAAGTATTAAACAACCCACCCCCCCCCCCCCATTTATGCAAATGATCAACAAGATGGATGAAATGATGGACGGACAGCTGCAAAATATAATCTGCTTCTTCCTATAGCCCACAACTAATCCTATCCAAGGCCGATGCCATTACAACCATCTTAAAGATATGACACTACCAAGAAACTATCATTATTACAATCGCAACCACCATCAGCACTACATGGGAAAGGTAAGAAACTGTAAATGATAGTCAGAACCCATGTAATATTGAATGTTAATATAACAAGATAAACACATTTCTCTCTGCCCTGCAAATTATATTGTCAATTTATCACATGTCTAATGGCTATATCTTTATAGTACATTGAACTTAACTTGAAGCTCACGTCTTCCTATATTATAAGTGCCGGTGTCATTTTTACATGTATAATTTATTTTTTGTGCTATGTAGGTGCCCAAGGTCTGGATATAGTCACTGTCTTTGGTGGACGACCTGTTGTGCTGCTGCAAATTGTATATTATATATAAAAATGAATTTGAAACTCAACTTGAATTATAATAATCTCCGGCTACGCTATTTGCCATTGATGCCTTGCCTTGATGACTTGTTAATTTCCTCCCTATGCAGGGCCGGATTACCCGCTAAGCTACTTAGGCTAAAGCCTAGGGCCTCGGGCTTAAGGAGGCCTCGCGCTTCAAACAAAAAACCCCAAAGATTTAAGGGTTTTTCCCACAGGCTACGTAACACAACGAAGAGACAAACTCGGTACCATATACGCTACAGTAATACAGTCGTCTTGGTCAATGTCCATTTGTAGTCCAAAAGAACAGTATTTTTGAAATTTTACCACTGGAATGACTGGCTCACTAACCGAGCCAGCCATTCCAGTCGTAAATCTTCACAAATATTCTTCTCTTGAACTGCAAATGGACATTGGCTATCCAAAGACGTGAATCTTATTGTCAATTCAATACCACTTTGATGGTCAAAAGACCTCTACAGTGGAGCTGAGGAATGTCCATTTGCAGGACGAGAGAATGATATTTTCATAAATTTCACTGGTAAATTTACAAAAATTGTCTTCTCTTGACCTTTAAAAATTATAATTCTCTTGAAAAATCTTGAGCAATTAATAATTAACAAAATTATGCCTGATAGGCTTCAGATTGCATCTCAGAGCGTCTCCAGCCTAGGGACTCGCACCAGCTTAAGCCGGCACTGTCCCTCCGTGTTACTGGTATGTCCTCTTGGTTATTTAGGGCCCGTTCGTGGGCACTTCCTGCAGTTTCTAAACTAGTTACTCTATTTTCTACTTGTTTGATAATTGGAATAAAGTTTGCCGTATGTTGTTCTATACTTTCTAATCGACCAAGTGAGTCACACATTTTGTCCTGCGAAGCAGTAAGGTTGCTTTGCGATGCTGCCATTTGAAAGAAAACATTGTAGGGGTTTCCTGCAATTAAATCTCCTGGTTGATGACACGTAGTGGGTGCTAACAATTAAACAACCCCACCCACTCCTCCCATTGTTTTTTTTATGCCAAAAATTTTAATTTTGAAATTTGTCTCCCAATGAATGCCAACAACATTTAACGCACACACTGCGTTGGTTCAAACTGAATAACACTGGTTGATGGTGGTTCTAAGAAAAACGTTCATATGTATGACGATCATGAGGCTGTTGGTTTTTTTTAAATAATAGCGAATAATTAGCCCAATGCATAGCACCACCTACGTGGACCACTTAAGGTTTCCTGATAGAGGATCTAAAAACATGTGAAATAGCACCTGGTGGTTCTAAAAATAAAAACCCGTTGTCTAAGGAGGACCACTTAAGTTAATGCGAGGCAGCGGCGACGTTCACTAAGAAATATGATGATGTATGGTGATGGTGGCTCTTAATCCATTCACCGACGAATTCCCCATATCCCATTTTCAATCCTATCATACAGGAAAACGGTTGAATATTTTGAAATTAAGTTGACTGGAAGCTGTTGCTACCTTAGGCAGAACAAATTTTACCCATAAAGAATTTACTTTTTCTTGGAGTTGTCATTGAAAGGGTTAAGTGGAACACTTGCGGGATGGTTCTAATGAAACGTTCTTCTTCTTCTTCTTCTTTTCGATCGCTGGTATCACACTTGGAGAGCCGTTCTCAAGATGAAATCTGTGGTTTTCTGCAGTTCTTCCACAGGCCCATACAGCTTTTCAAGAATAGAGGTTGACAAAGGCCAGATCTCTTCTCTCAGCAGCTGATACGTACTGCAACATTGAAGTATGTGCTCTGTGGTCTGTTCTGCTTCTCCACAAGGACAAGCGGGCGATGTCGTAAGGTGAAACGTTCATACTGTTTGCTATTACTGTCTGGGAACCACCAATCCAAATAAATGCTGGCGTATGATGATGGTGAATCTTAAGTATTGCAGGTTAATTAGCTAACCGTATTGGACCACCTACCTGTGGTGGACCACTGTTCTAAAAACGTGTTTACATATGAAGAATTATGGCGGTTCTGTGGTGGTTCTCAAAAACGTTTCTATGCAACCTCAATAAGAAACACAAAGCAAAGGTTAGTGTCATTATACTTTGTTGAAAACTCTCTGTCTCTCTCTCTCTCTCTAAAGTTTTGTAATATAGTAGGCCTACGTGGTTTGGACTTCTGCATGCAAATTCAGTACAATAACATTTTTAATCCGCATCTCATACCACCTATTATTACGGAAATTCACTGCAGTAATAAATACCACATCTCATTCCATAACCACATATATGACGTACATACTATGCATTTACAAAGACATTTTAATTAGCAACTAAAACCGTCGCCGTTTCGATGTATCAATAATAAGGAAAATTACTCCGGATAGTGTTAGTGACAATCGAAATAAACTATCCAGAGTTATCTCCCTTATTATTGTTATTGACGCGTGGGGTTTCTAATATATTAATTTTCAAGTTTTTTTCTTTATTTCCACCCCGTCATGTAATAATATGTTTCTTGGTTTGAAGGTAACATCTGTTTACATTCTTTCCGTTCTCCAGTTGTTCCCCAAGCAGCACGAGTGGATGACGACCTAGCTGAGCCCGTTATAGATGGTGATGCAGTACAGTTGAACGTCACCTGCGAGATTGTTTTTATTATATAGGTGTAGTTACAGCCGCTTCCACCACCACAACCACCACCGCCACCACCACCACAAGTGATGACAACCACGTTATAAGATTATTAATTAATAGTCTGTGTTGCATATACAACTTACAGGCGTCCGTAGTTACACATTTACAACCACACAAACCCCACCACCACCAGCATCACCACCACCACCACCAGTAGCATATTCACAACCACCATCACCACCACCAGCAATAGCATCACCACCACCACCCCACCACTACCAGCAGCAGCAGCAGCAGCAGCAGCAGCAGTAGCAGCACTACCACACCACTACCAGCACAAGTGATGACAACCACATTATAAGATTTTTGATGAAGAGGTAAATCCATTTGTTTGTCGGCCCAAATATATTATTATTACACTCCCTGAATCCGGTAGGTAGATATATCTTTAAATGTGTCTATGTATGTAATTAACCTGAACCAAAAAAGTTTAGCAACACTGAGAATATTACTGTATAAATGTTATTTAACAAAAACAATAAATTGATTCAAATATATTATTTAATTGATAGGTCATTTTCCAATTTGAACAACAGTCTCTTGTTACTGTAATTCTAGCATCGCGCCTTTAACACTGCATCATTCAACGGAAGGGTCCAATTTAAATAATGACGCTGAGCTGTCAATACCGGTTGTGACCTCCGCGCGCATTAACCACCGCCGTACATCGCTTTCTCATGCTTCGAATTAAGCACCTGATGTCACGAAGAGGAATCGCATCCCATTCCTGGAGCAGTGCAGCTTTCAGCTCCCGCACGTTGTGAAGATGTGGATGGTTCTCACGCACCATACGGCCAAGGATGTCCCACACGTGTTCGATAGGAGACAGGTCCGGTGGTCGCGCTGGCCAGTCCAACACCGGAACGTTGTTAGCCTCAAGGAAATCACTGGTGACCCTAGCTGAATGAGGACGGGCGTTGTCTTGCTGGAACATAAAGTCTGCATGATGCTGCATAAAAGGGATGACAACAGGGGCGACAACTTCTTCACAGTAACGTTGAGCCGTAAAATTTCCACGAATCACAATAAGATCTGTTTTGCCATTTTCATGGATTCCAGCCCACACCATGACACTGCCGCCACCGAATCTGTCGTGCTGAATGATATTGACTGCATCATACCGTTCTCCTAAACGTCGCCAAACCCGTTGCCTACCATCCGCCGCATCCACACAAAACCTCGACTCATCACTGAGCAAAACGTGGCTCCATTGTTGAGCACGCCATCGCTGATGAGTTCTTGCCCACGCACACCGATTCTTGATGTGACGCTCTGTAAGCGGAACAGCAACAAGTGGACGACGGGAATGCAGTCCAGCATCATGGAGTCTGTTTCGCAGTTTGTGCATGCACTGTAGTGCCGGTAGCGGTGTGCAAATTATGGGACAGCCGCCGCGCAGTCTCAGACCTGTGACGTCGTGATGACGTCACTAAGTAGCGGTCTTCTCGTGGTGTTGTTGCTCTCGGTCTGCCAGGTCGTGGTCGGTCATTAACATGTCCAGTTTCCTGCTCACGTTGGCGGAGACGGGAAATGGTTGAGGCGTGAACATTAAAATGTCGAGCAACAGCGCGAACGCTCTGCCCAGCAGCGAGTCTTCCCATTGCTTCATGGCGCTGATTTTCGGGTAGCCCTGGGCGGCGACCCATGTTCGGTAGGGTAAACCTTTAAGCGTTTTCTGTTAACGTTCGTTATCTGCTTTTGCAATATGGTGGATTTTTGCCTTCGCTACCCGCCAATGTGGGCCAGTGCATGAAAACGCATTTTCACATGCAGTAAGCGTGCGGCCGAGAAATGCAAGAGATGATTTGCATTTCTTCATGATCAGCGAGACATTACATTGACGAAACATGCCTGCAAATTTGGTTATAAATGGACGCATAGTTTTAATACAACAAACCAAACTTCACCGTTGCTAAACATTTTTGGCTCAGTATATCTTATTTTCAGCAAGCCTGCCATTTACAGGAAGGAATCAACACACCTGCAACGATACAAAACCAAGGAGGTCAATGGCAGGCTACAATGGCCTTGGAAAAAGTCTTCTAAGGACGAGACAGTGCCTCGTATTCTGATTGAAGCCGGAGCTCACCGGATATGTCCAAAGACTGCGCCAGCAGCAGTAGCGGAAGATGCGGATAACTAGCAGTAAGTATGTAGCATATGGTACGCATAGTTCCCTGTCAGTCGGTCGGTCTCGGTCGGTCTGCCGGACGGTCGGTTTACAGTCACTTAAATACTCGATATTCAGAGATAGATGCTGTGGCATTTTATGGAAAAGTGCTATTAAAACTAAGATGGCACAAAATCAATCTCTCAGATTTAAAAATTCTCTAGTTTCTAGGTGCATTGATGGATCCCGGACCTGATAGGTGGTGTGCCCAAATGAAGTAAATCTAAAGCCCTGTGGTCGGTTGGTCGGTCTAATAAAAAACTTATTTAGAACATCTACCACTGAAATGACTAACTCGGTTACCACGCCAATCATGCCAGTGGTACAATTTTAAAGAAAATCGTCTTCTCTTGGTCTGCGACTTGACATTCCTCAAAACCACTAGTACACTACAGACTGGTTTGGTCAGCTTCACCATGAAAGGGTTAACCCTTTCAACGATAAGTCCAAGGACATTCTTTGCCATATGTACCATATTTTCTCCAATATTTTGAAATTAATATGACTGAAATATTATTATATCTAGTAGATGTCCTACTTATACTGATAAAAAAACAAGCATTTAGAGTTCCCTTGAAACTTGCATTGTAATGTGCATTTGTTGGCCAAGAAGACTATTTTAGAGATTGTACCACTGGAATAACAGAGCGAGTCAGTAGTGAAAGGACTCGCTGAGCGCTATTGTTATGCAAATGAGCTCTTGACCTATTTAAATACTGCATTATGATTGGTTGATTTGAATCAGTGGGTGGAGTCTCTCGTTCTAAATGAGCGGGTGGCTGCTGGACGCTATTGTTCTAAATGAGCGGGTGTCCGCTATTTTTCTAAATGAGCAGGTGGCTGCTATTGCTCATGCAGGTGTCTGCTCTAAATATCCTGCTAGACACTATTGTCTGTTATGACATGCATAGATTAATGTGTTTTTAAATAGGTGATGCGTGCATGTGTTTAACGTATTAATTAGGTGGGCGGCGGCGCCCCCCCTCACCCCCATCGTGGTTAAAAAGATATTTTGAAACTGAGTCATTTAATTTTCAAAAATCAGATGGCAGTCATTTAATTATTAAATTTTCAAAATTGTTATGGAAATGAGTAAAGAATAATGTCATCGTCATCGTTGAGGAATAATGACATCCCGAGCACCCTTGTAGCGTTTAACGTATTAATTAGGTACCCCCTCCCCTCGTGGTTGTAGTAAAAAGTAGAATATTTTGAAACTAAGCGGAATTGTGGCTTCCTATGCCAAATTGTCGAACAGCGCTTTTTGAAGAATAGTGTTCATGCGCATGATCGAAGGCACCTGCATGAACAATAGCATGCAGCGGTCACTTATGAACAATAGTGCACAGATGCACATTTAGAACAATAACGTCCAGCGGCCACTTGCATGAACAAAATGGGTCCCCAGTCATTTAATTTTTAAAACAGCAGAGCATTGCGTTACACGGGTAATAGGTAAACTTATCGATGTTGTATAATATTATATAGATAATAATCATGCATCCATCGTATTTAAGGAAATTCTTTAAAATGGCAGTTATTTAATTATTATATTTTCAAAAAAATGAACAAAATGTGTTCCCAGTCATTTAATTTTCAAAAAATCAGAGCGAAGTACAGTGTTACATGGGTAATATATAGGTAAACTTATCGATGCTGTTTGTATAATAATATATAGATAATAATCATGTATCTATCATATTTAAGGAGATTCTTTAAAGTGACAGTCATTTAACTATTAAATGTTAAAAAATGTTGTGCAATTTAAACAGGCGGAAACATGTGTATATACACGCCCTGACACACACTTGCACGTCAAAATGCATGCATTCATGTGTGGCCGCATGCGGCCGCTGTTGTATAATATTATATAGATAATAATCATGTTATCTATCGTATGTAATGAGTTGGTCTTTAAATTGCGTACAATACGCATGTTTAACAGATCATGGTGCGTGTAATGAAATCATCAGAGAAACAAAAACAGCAACTGCAGAGAAAGTAAGCAGTGCACAGAATTTAGTTCCGGAGTCATTATCAACCAGGGTGTGCCACTTACCATTGCATTTGCTAACACGAAGATCAATGAAGAGACCCTTTACTGGCGGTATAACCTTCCAGGGTACTAGTGGGTGTCTAATGCACCAAAAATCATTCTAGAGGTAGCAATGTCTCTATGTCTCGCACAAAACCGTGCTGCTTTAAATCATGGCAAAGTGACATCCAGACTTACTATGCTGTGAAAACGGATTCCTCTTACACGAGTTCCGGATACAGCAACAACGTCTGTTCTTAATGTTAAAGAACTTCAACACTCGCAGGAGAGAAATTTCGCATTTATATTGCAGCGTTTTTCAAGTGTAATATGAATTTCAACTCTGTCATCCGAAGAAATAGTTCCCTCAAAGTCAGTTTTCAACCATAACACCTCTGATGTCATCTGCGAAAAAGCTTTAGTAGAACATCCCAGTGACATCTCGTCACCAACCGAAATGTCAGTCATATGCTCAATGTTGTGCAGAAGTGATAAAATCTGCAAAGCACTAAATCTTGATTTAATATTGGTAGTCCGTGATCATGCAATATATTGCAAATGTTGGAAACACTATGTATGGAGAAAGAATTACTTTTGAAGGTTATTGTACGTTGGGAGGTTTTCACATCATAATTATCTTTACGTCTGTAATTGGTACAGCGATTTGGAATTGCAGAGATTGAGAGATCTCATGATAGAATCGAGTATAGGTGTATCTGGTTCTGTTGATGATGTCCTTAATTTTAAACATTACTATAAATGCATGAGGTCTCTGAAAATTCTGTACAAAGTAATGTTCAGAATGGAACTTTGTTCTTTCATGAACATCTCCCTGGCTTAGAACACAAAAGTTCAAAGACATTACTGTTACACAGAATGATATAAACAAAGATGAGCTACAGTAGATGCTTGAAAATATGAGAACAAATCCCTCTCAAGATTCACTACAAGATCTACTCAATTCGGACAGTTTCAATGTTCAAATTTTGGAACTCATTTTGTTATATGTGTGATTTGTTGCTCAATCTTATCAGATCATTCAGACAAGCCAAGTGGATCCTCTACCTGCTAGGTATTTGCAGAATAAGTTGGATAACACAACTATGGCAGGCATCTGCCATACTCAAATGTTGGAGTTTGTCCATATCAAATTTAGCGGCCATCAGCCATTTTGGTTACATCAGCTCATGGATATTTGGTAAACGTGGGAATTGGAGCTCAACTCATTGCATCCTACAAGTTTGGCAAAGTTCCACGTACCTATGTAGTACAAAAAGAAAAACAGAGCAATGATGGTCAAAAGGTGGCATTGTTAAATTCAGCCGAAACACGGGAGGTGTTGAAAGGTGGATATTGTTGGAGCATGTTAGAGGCAGCGTGGCTCTTAGATGCCGTGAGACGGCTGGTCAAAATATTGATGAGCATGATTCCACTCATAATTATCTGAGTCCTCTCTAAATGAAACAAGATGACCATGATATGGATTAAAATTATTCAAACTGGCATGGACGGTGGTGTACATCCCTTTGCACCACCAAGTAGCATAAATATAGTGAACTCTGGCTTCGAAATTGATGACACAGCAACCAACACACCTATTCGCACCGAGGAGATAGGTGAGCTGGCAGTGACATCATTTATTATCAAGTGCATTCTTTCTGCAGAGAAAGCCTTCTATTCTCCTATAAAGACGACATGAATTGAGTTATTAATCAAACCAACAAAGGCAAAGTTACAAGTTATAATTGCGAACTGGTAATGGAAAGCAGATTGGAAACTAATTCTTCACATAGCAATCATTGGGGCAAAAACGAAAACTGGGCATGAGAGAAGTCATGAAAATATCGGCTTAGCCCAGTTGCACCCTCATTCACTACAACAGATGGTCTCGAAATTCAGTTTTAGTTGGTGCATTAAAGAAATATGAACACACGTGTCATGCG
>CM067374.1:9635748-9680748 GCA_034401795.1 Chaetoderma sp. LZ-2023a
GATACGTCATGTACAAAGAAGACTATAATATGTAGGCATACTACTAAACTTTCACTTACCGGATAAGAAAAATACTTCATTGATATAATCGTAACGTTATATATGAGTAGTACGCTCGCGGCTATAGAAATAAGGGTCCAGAACGTGTTCTTAAATAGACCTGGGAATAATAATAATAATAATAATAATAATAATAATAATAATAATAATAATAATAATAATAATAATAATAATAAATCTAACTGCAAGCGCACACACCGTACAACTGGCATAGAGTAACGCAGATGTATCGATGAGTAGAGGAGAGGCGATAAGGGCCTCTTTTTCACACCTTTTTCTTTTGCTCAAGGGTTGATGTATTACATAATGAGGGCCGACCACGTTACATTTCTGGACACGTTTTTTCCTGGGAATTCGTTCGATGACGAAGCCCTGCCCCCTCATTAAATCATGGGTCTCTAGGTATCTAATGAGGTGAGCTTAAGGGTAATTAGTGTAATGATGCATGGCAAACGTTAATCGATAGGCGTAATTATGATTAACAGGCTACATGTCTGGACATGTCTTTTTTTGACTCTGGGAACTCGTGCAATCATGGGAGATTCGAAATGGTCAGCTGTAGAGTAGGGACAATTGTGGAAGACGTCTCCATTAGTCTAATGGGTTCATACTTATTAAACTTCTGAACCTCGACGTTTTTAGCCATGACAATGTACAAGGGTCGATGTATAGCATAAGGAAAATCAGTTAGTTATTGCCCTGACAGATTAAAATTAACCAGTCGAGCTTTAAAACAACTCTGACCACGTGTAGCGATCGTCAAAGTTGTTCAAAGTTCAGCGAATCAATTTTCAATTGTGTTAGGGAAATAACAACAAGCTATTACATTTTTAACATGCCTCAAGTGGCCATGCAATATTTAGAGAACAAAAATTCCAGTCTAAGTTGACTCAGGGTTTGGACAGGTTATAGTCCCGGGTTTCTTTCAGAGTTTCTTCAATTAAAACAATACAAGTCATTTCACATTTCACAATCTTTTAATAAAATAAGGTTTCAGTAAATCTATACAAATGATAAAATATACAACCGATAAATATACAGATAATAAAAATAATAATAATAATAATAATAATAATAATAATAATAATAATAATAATAATAATAATAATAATATGCATACGAATAAGTTAAAAAATATAAAGCTAAATATATGCAAAACGAATACATGCACTAATGATTTAATTAAAATATAAAATTTACAAATGTTTCAAGCGGGATCCAGGACCTGTAAAAGTTAAGCAATAGACATAGAGAATGATTCGACTGAGGTATTATGCGAAACTGATATTAGAGCTATTATTTAAATAAATTTGAAAACGATCTAAGCGATACTGAACCCCTAACAGGGTGGGTGTAAAGGTAGGGTAGGGATTTGTACAGAGGTAGGGGTTGGGGATATTAACTTTCAAATTGTTGGGAGGATTGTGTAGGGCATATTTTAAATAGGTTAAATAATGGTTTTCTAAAAAAACCGGTTCAATGTATGAATATATAACAATTTACTCAAGGCCCCCACCCCAAACCCCTCCCAATATAACTACGTATCGCCCTCCACACACATGTACATTTCTAACTAATAATAATAAAGTAGAAGATTACTTACTCCCCCTCGATGAAGGGTATGCCAGTAATCTTCTACTTTACGAGTTAGAACAGTATACATAGTACAAACATACTGTCTCAACCGTCACCCAACCCCCACACCCATTCGCTAACTACATATCACCCTCTGCATATATCTAACCAATAATGAAGCAGGAGATTTCTTACTCCCACTCGATGAAGGTTATGCTGGTAATCTTCTACATTATGGGTTAGAACATTATACATAGTACAAACATGTCAGCGCAACCGTTTCCCCACCCCTCTTGAACGTTTTTTCCAATTCGCTCATGCTCAAACCCCATACACCCCAGATTATGCTCAACAACCCGGACCCAGCCCGATACGAAAGCACACCTCAACCTTTCCATCCACCCCAGGCTATCATAAAATTAGATCCTAGGGATACCCTGAAAGCCATATGATTTAGTATCATAGTCGTTAAAAATTATACGTTTTTTTGTAAGTAAAGCCTCTGAGCCAAAAAATCACAACCCCACATTTCGCATACCATCAAACCCATGTGTCTAAGCTCGCTAGATTTAGAAAGCATCTTCTGATACACTTCTTCTAAAGTTAGATCAGGCTAAAAAATTACTTGGTAGTCATACGCTTACTAGGCGGACACACGTAACAGGCGGAGCTACTAACTTATGCTCGCTTAAGTAGTTAGCCCTAAACACCTTATTACATAATGACACTTCACGAAACTTACCATAAGATATGCGTAGAATATCTACGTCAGACCTGCAGTAAAGTTTCATGGCATCCCTAAAATTGAAAACACCGTCTTTAACCGAGTCATACCACGAGTCGAATTCCTTATGCGCCGACACAGCCATATTGTCAGTGCCATAAGCATCAATCAAGGGGTACGCTCCTACATAATCAAAGAATACGTTACTATCTAGGAGATATGGAAACATCCTTTCTCGCTAGGTAGATTGAATATCGCGGGTAGCTAGACTGTCCTTAAAATGAATGTCACCAACATTCAAATACACCACTTTATTACCGTTCATTATTACGTTGGACGGTTTAAGCTCTGTGTTTATAAAGAGCCACTCCATCACTGGATGCAAGTCAAAACCATGACTGTTATGAGCTATAGCGATGTAGTCACGAAAACGTAGAACATTAGTCTTATGCATACCCTTACACTCAGTTGTCACAGCTAATAACCATTGCATGAAAACAGTTAGAGAATTAGAACCTTCGAAGATAGCTTCGCCTTGGCGTTCATCGTAATCCAAGCAATACTCGTCATGAGGTTTGCTAATGCATATGGAGCAAGCTATCTGAGCCATGACATAAATAACCTCGTGACACTTTGTCACTTGATTGGTTTCAAAATCATAAAAGATGAAACATTGATGGATGGACAATAAGTCCTTATTCATGTTTTTAGGGTCGCATGACTTACGCTTCACAGCTAAGCTCATGTGTTCTTCGCTATAACTCTGCATATAACAAACTTGGTCCCATAAATCAACTTCAGTCTTACAGCTAGGACATTTCCCCTGCCCTCAATGATGTTTAGAGCGAGAAGCAACGTCTAGAAGCTTGACACAGTCCCCGCAAGACTTACGCATAGCACACATTTCAGAGTTGACGTGATTGTTGTAGCAACCCTCGCTCTTAAACTATCTGCTACAAGCTTTGCAATAGCGATTATCGATCTGCTTGCAGGGCGGAGCCACTTGACATAAACGACATCGTTTTACGCAAGAGTGTTGATCGTATTGAGCGTAAGCTATGTCGCAATCGCCGCGGTAATAACTACGACCTTTCAAGGCCTTAACGCTGCTTACATATGCGTAATGATCATTATACAGATATAGGGGCAGAATTTGAATGCAATTATCTGTACCCCTGTATACGCAACGTTTATATTCAGCCTTGCTATACACTCTTAGAGAAATGCCACGTGGGGCCAAAATGTCTTGGAATGCATTCCAAGCATTGGGCCCGTAAGCTATGTCGGTAGATACACCAGCCTCAGCATGCAATTCTCGAGCCTTCGTCCATTGATGATGATTATTACCTAAGGCACCACTAGCTACAGTTTTAGTAGACCTTTTTCTAATCTGCATATGCTCAGCCTTCGATGATAACGAATCCAGATAACATAACCCGGTTGCTATACATCGGGCCATACACATATTATCTAGATTCCTAACAGTGATACAGCTTCTTTTCATCGTCGTTTCCGATTATTATTCCACCCCAATCCACTAGGCATGTCTACGTGAAAAATCGTATAGAAAAGTCGCCATCGAGACATATGTCTCTTTGAGATTGACTCCTTCAGAAATTGTGTTCAGTATTTCTGTAGCCATAAAATCTTGGACTTGGGCAAAGTCCACGTGGATCGGGGTGTTTAAAGCGGGATGATTTATCGTGACCCTGCTGTAATCTTGAGGCGATGCATTCACGCTAGCATAAAAGCTCTCTAATATTCCTTCAAAAATAGAGTGCACACACTCCGAAACGTCAACCAAATTCTCTGTAATAATGGTGTCTGGATTAAAGTTGACAGAGTAAAAAAAAATTTATGTAATATTAAAACACCTGGACTGAAAGGTGTGCGTGAGAGTTATATCATACATATCATCGATGTCGGGTGTGTCGGGTCTAGGCGTAGCTGTTACAACATCATTAGAATGTCGGTCACCCCCAGAATTCCCCCCTCTACACCGCTAGACAGACTTGAGCAGATTTATTTTTGCAATTCTTGCAATTATTCTTGCCAGTATTCTTAACCGGGGTATAGGGAGTGCTAACATAGTTGCTAGAGTTGGGTGGGGGTCAGCAGCTTGGGTGGTCGGGTTGGTAGCGTCGGGATGGTGTAGGGTGGGGGTGGGTGGTAGAGCTAGGGTGGTCTGGGGTGCTGGGGGGGTGGCATTGGAGCGTTAGGATTGTTGGAGATTGGGGACTCGAATGGTCTCCAAAATTTTACTACAGCATTTGAGTGTGTAGAGTTTGGGTTGGAATTTAGGTTTGATCGGGTTGCGGGGTTGTAATGGGGGACGTTACAGGTTGATAATGGTAAACAGTGGTTAAGAGTTCAGTATCGCTTAGAGAGTGCATTAAAATATCTATATTACTTTGCAATACATCGTCGTCTTCAGAATTAGAACATCTGTGGAAATGTTATGAGATATTTTGCTCTTCAAAGCTATGAAAATTAAAAATATCTCTCAACATTTCCACAGATGTTATAGTATTTCAAACAGTTTCGCTCAGTACCTCACCCAAATCGTGTTCTATGGCCCTGTTTAACTTTGCAAGCTCTGGACCTGAGCAGGCTCGTTACTCCTCGAGCTCTTTGAAGCTGCCCCAGGGTTCGATCTCCCTGAAGGTCGCCTCAACATCGTAGTCATCGCCAGAGTCGTCGGGTCATCGTCGGCGGCGATGATGGAGTCGATGTCGCTTCACTCACCATTGCTGACCTCGTATATCGTGAGTAAGTTCGTGATACTGCAAACAAAAAAGGATAAATCAGATTAAATTTTATATGTCTAGACAAGTTTTTTCATGGTCATATGTAGGGTTCATAAGTCGCTGTCATAAGTCACTGTCATAAGATGCTGTCATAAGCCACTGTCATAAGTCGCTGTAATAAGTCTCACCTATGTCGCAACATCATCATCAAACACCCCTGACACCGAATTCCTAAACCCAGCGGACCCATAACAAACCCCATAACCCTAAGAAAACACCTCATCCCTCAACAAACACCAACCCCACAAACCCCTTAAACTCTCCTCACAAACCTCAACCACAACTACACCACCTACCCTAGTCTAATAGCCAGATCCGCCCAGAGCCATCACAAACCATGCAACACCCCAACAACCCCAGCAACACCATCCCCCAACCATCAAACACAAACCCCAACCCCATACCCCCACCCTAGTCAACTCAGACCCCATCCCAACCCAGAGTCCAAGCCCCGACCCCAACCAGCTCGGTCCACCTCGAATAAGAAACAGTAAAATGTATACTCACTTACATTCAGCTTGATTGGTAAACATTTCTATGTGATCGTGGCATGATTCAAAATCTTCCTCGGTCATCGCCAGGTGGATAGTGGCTCTTAGATGTGTTAATGTGTGCAGCATGCGGTCCGGCAGATCATCAGGACGAATGGCATGAGAGTTCAATATGCCCTCCAGAATGGTTAATGGAGGTGCCATAAACTCTCGCTCGATGATTAGTGCTTGGCTAATGCTGGAGGAATCGAGTTCGTAACGATTGATGGCATCTAACACATCCTCCAGAATAGCCGGTGGGTGGTGTTGGTGGGTGGGGGGGGGGGGTGTCTATCGCTCTGGGGGTACTGAATGCCTCCCAGAGCCCTAATGTCTTGACATCCGTCAGGGTGTTGACTTTGTGCTGCTTGGTCGACGCATGAGCATCGTCTTCTTCTTCAGAATCATTGCAGTTGTCCTCCTCGTACATCAACCGCCACTTACAACTGCCAAGCGATGACTCGTCATCAGTGGTCAGCTCATCGTCTGACCACTTACGTGACCCCTCGACGTTTTCAGGAATCATCTGTAGCTTAAAAACAAAATGACAAATGTTAAAAATAATATTTTGTAAAAAAAAATATTAGGTCATGGTAGGTAACTACGTCATTCCTGGGGTAGGGTTATAGCTCATTATGTAAAGGGAGGTAACTCACGTTTTGCCAGATCGCGCTGCAATTTTTTTAAATGGCCTAAATTTGTAACATTATATGGAGGTCTAAATGGGATAATAACTTCTGCTTAGGGTTTAATTACATTGAAAATTAATCGAAAGGTTGTATTTCGAGTTTCAAACGTATGGCAAGTAAGCGGCTAACTCAATAGACCTATCTCGCAATGCTAAATCCTCTGATGCACCGACACAAAGACCCACATAACAAAATTTAACATACTCCCAAAAAACGACCCGGTTTAACATGTTAATCGCTGTACAGTCGTAACTCAAAGTATTTTGGCTTAATTTTGATATATACACCTGTGCAAAAGTTAAGCACCAGCAAAAACAATAGAACGTAGAAACATGATGGTACAACTAGGCTGCCATACTTTTTGTCCCCGCGTTAGCTGACATAATTCCAAGTACGAAATGCACATGCATGCATGACTTCACGCCGCTTGATGTCCGTGCGTGGCGGGAAACAGCACACGTGTTCAGTTATGTAAAAGTCCAGTTTGAGGTGTAGAACATTACATACAGATTTAGGCGACAAGATTAGGAATTTTGTGTTCATGACCGTGGTTTATTTGTACAGAGAGAATTAGCTCTTGATTGTGAACCACTATGGCAAGACGAAGGTTAAGTGATCGTGTGAAATGGCAAATCATAGGCATGCATACCACTGGTATGTCATGCAGAGAGATTGGCAGACAGCTGAACATTAACCATACTGTAATCAGTCGTTTGATTGCAAAACATGGGCAAACTAACGAGGTGAAGGACAGGCCTAGATCTGGAAGACCGAAGAAGACTACTGCCCGTGATGATCGAGCCCTAGTACGCCTTGTTAGGAGATCTCCATTCACCAACAGCAGAGTGCTCAGCCAGCAATGGGAAACGCACAATAGAGTGTCAATGTCTACCGTCAAAAGGAGACTGTATGCTGCTGGCATGGAAGCTAGGAGACCTGTCAGACGTCCTCTCCTCACTGCACACCACAAAGAGGAGCGTCTGAGGTGGTGCAACGAAAGAAGACACTGGAACATGGGATCCTGGAGACGGGTACACTGGTCCGATGAAAGTTGGTTCCTGCTTCATGCCACAGATGGTCGAACTCGTGTATGGAGGTCCAGACGCACGGCGTACGATCAACGTAACAACATGGAATAAGTTCCATTTGGTGGAGGTTCCGTTATGATATGGGGGTGCATCTCATTTGATTGTAAGCTGGATCTGTTGACTGTACCTGGAACACTAAATGGACAAAGTTATCAAGATTCCATACTGGATAGAGTTGTGGTCCCTCATTTTGTAAATCATGCACCTGGAACCCACCCTCTATTCATGGATGACAACGCCCGACCACATCGTGCTAGAGCTGTGCATGAATACCTCCGCCAGAATGCCATCGAGACCCTACCATGGCCAGCAAGGAGCCCTGACATGAACCCTATTGAGCATATCTGGGACATTCTGGGAAACATGGTGAGAAGGAGGGATCCTCCTGTGCAGAACCTACAGGAATTAACAGACGCACTCCATCTTGAATGGCAACGAATACCACAATGGCGTATCAGTCGGTTGGTGACCAGCATGAGACGTCGTGTCCAGGCCGTCATCCAGGCACAAGGTGGATATACCCGGTATTAATAATGACAGTCTCAAACTCGTGCACAGATGTTAAACTTCGTTTTCAGACACCATTAATGACAATCTAGCCATGTGTGTCAACTGTAGGGCAATAGTTGTCAGTTGTGTCAACGTAACCATATTCAGGCCTCGTTTTCAAGTTCAAACAAAAACATACAGTGTTTCCCCACCATCATAATCAGCATTCCTCTAGTTGCATTATTACCTCTTGCACTAAGATGGATGGGTACATAAATGTTTATGCTATTGCTTTCTTCATAGCACATGAATATACCCTCGCATGTGCGTAAAAATAGGGTGGTGCTTAACTTTTGCACAGGTGTATATATATATATATATTTTTAATTTTTTTAAAAATTTTTAATTTTAATCCTAGAATAGCATGACAATACTCGACCATCTTCAAACCAAACCTTGTTAATTAATATATAATTTTAAAAATACGAATTTTTGGTCATCCAGGGAGCATTACGGGTATATATATATATATATATATATATATATATATATATATATATATATATATATATATATATATATATATATATATATATATATTTAAATTCATGATTTTGGGAAAAGATTTACGAATTTGAAATAGAGTTTGCATATAATAGTCTCTGTAGGTATGCCTACCAAAGTGTTAGAGACATTTTCATGGTACCTAGCACCCTGTTATTGCTAGCTATATACATATTAACGTATAGCTTAGCGTATTCATCAGGTAACAACGTTGATACACGTATATTGTTAGTTTTATATTATTATTATTTTGTAGGGTTTTACTTATTTAGGTAATGTAGCTCAATTCGCTCGATGAGTCTCACTTAAATAATTTAAAATAAACCCAGGCTAAAATAATAATGATAATACCGATAATACTGATAATAACCGTAATAATAACGTCAATAATACTACTAATAATAATACTAGGAATTACCCCAAGCGCAACAGGGGAGTCTTCTCAGGTATACTCAGGTATAACTCCGTAGTCTACGAATCCATTAAGCCTAGACGGCGACACAATTACTTCAACTTCAACTTCGCCTTCAACTCCTATGCTAGTTCTACTGTTTTCCATTTTTACTAAACTAAAAAAACTGAAGAGCGGCTAAGCTTTTAAATATATGTCTACACTTTTAAACGCAAGCATTCAAATAATCTTTTGCCTCAAAATGCTGAGCTTATATAGGGCCTGTCACAAATAAAATTGATACACTGGTTGTAAGCACTAACTTAGGATTAGGCAATCTTTAAAATTGAGTATGTCATCTCGTCCATATTAAGTGTCAAAATCGAAATACTATTCCTTTGAAGCCGTTTTTAAAACATGTGTCGACCATTGTTTAACAAAAAAACAAACAATTTTTATAGTTTAAGCCAGTTAATGTTGTTACATTGACATAATCTTTAGACTCAGACACAGCGTTCGCTGCTCAGTTATTGAATATTAACGAGTTCACATGCTATATTTTAAATCAGTTAATGATGTTACATGGACATAATCCTAAGCCTCAGACACAGCGTTCTCGCTCGGTTATTGAACGGTAACGAGTTACCATGTCCATGTGTTGTTTGATTAAATGCTAAGCTCCTTAATATTTGAGACACACAGCTGCAGGATTAGTACGCTAACAAGTTTTCGGTCAAGCTCAAATATGAAATAGCTAAGAATCAAAGCAGACACCATAGGGAATAGATCGATTTCATAAGTGTCTAATTTGCCCTGTAGGTGGGGCGTAGAATACACCTTCCGTATCCTCTGCGTGTCGTAAGAGGCGACTAAAGGAGGTAAGGGTGAGGTAACCCTGACAGAAACCTCGAGTGCTGAAGACGGAGGTTCCAGGCCGCACGGCGCACTCTAATAAACCATAGATCCATGCACTTAACGCTTATGATCATGTCGATAGTCACTTACAGGACTGGCGGTATGATCCGCGAACGAAAAGAAGAAGAAGATGATAAGTGTCTAATAGAAATTGACACATTCTTAGGATGACTAAAATTCTGCCTAAATTGACACATCAAGCTAGCATAAAGCAAATTACTGTATACATCCAGCTAGCTATTTCAGCGTTATTGCCCTCACAAAGCTCGACGAGCTCAGCCATATATAACCAAACATATGCTTCCATGATTTCCATAATAGTATTATTATAAAAGGTTTGAAATGTTGTACATCCCGATACACACTAGTGCTCTTCAAGCTTTATAAAACAACGTCACAAAATGTATACACAATTTAAACATCTGGCTAATATCTTACTTAGCAGAAAATCCACGCTATTAGGTGAAATAATTAGATACAGAGCTCAGCGTTTCGATAAAACACCTGAACGAATTATAGTATGTTACGGGGCATATCAACCTGCTTGTGAGAGGCTTGGTGCAGATGTAGATCTATATTCAGGAGTTCAAGATTTAGAAATAGATTCCAACGTAGCTAAGCTAATTATCCTTGATGATCTGATGGAGGACGTAGATAGCAGGGTTACTGCATTCTTTACGAGACGAGGTCATCATGAGAATTCAATAATAATTCATTTGATTCAGAATATTTTCTAAAAAAATAAGCACCACAGAAATATTTCGCTGAATTGTCATTACATAGTCCTATTTAAGAATCCTAGAGACGCATCCAGCATAATTACATTGGTGCGTCAAATGTATCCTAAATGTAGCTCGACATTGCAGGATTCATATGGCGATGCCACTATGCGAGCTCACGGTTATTTACTCATAGACTTCTGTCAGACAACACCTGAACATCTGAGATTATGTAGCAATATTTTACCGAACCAAGTTTGCGTAGTGTACGTGCCTAAGCCTAATAAGAATGTCAAAATATCAAAATGGCTAACAGACGGAGTAACACTAATAATAATAATAATAATAATAATAAAATAAGCGTAGACAGTTTAGGGGTGCGGTTAGACCCAGGTCTAAGTTTAAAAGAGGACGTAGAGCAGTCAATATCTGAGATCAATTACCAGTTTTACAGAGTTTAGTTAAAGCCAAAACCAAGCAACGCAAGAGGTAAGACTTATGACAGCGCCGCAAATTCTAAATTGGAGCGACTTGATGGCTAGAGAAAAGTCAAATTTGTTTTCTCAAATGCTTCAAAAGTTTAGACTGCAGATAGATCAGTGTAAGCAATTCGATTCAGCCTTTAAGTCGTCAGATGATTCTCAGTATTCGTGGAATCTCCAGACTTCAGTGCCTAGGGGTTTAAATTTGGATAATGCTAGAATTAGAGTTAGTTCAATCGTTGAGCCCTAGCTTAAGGAATAAAGGCGAGCAATTGATCGAAATTGTAAATCATAGGGCCCCTAGTGACGCAGAATCCGTATACAAATTCTAAGAATTTTTTAGAACTTAAATTACTGACAGCCTTCAATATACTCTAAGCTGATGCCAATATACCTAGACAAGTAGTGAGCAGTCATAACACTTGGGCTAAGATTCATAATACAGCTGAAGACATTGAACAACTGCAGAGCCTTCAACACAGCGAGTCTAGAGCGAAAAAACGAAAAAACGAACCTGAGGGTAAAAACTTTATGATCTATGCTCATTAATAGAGAGGTCGCAACAGCTCAATGCTCTGTAGCTAGAAATCTGAGATCTCGAGATGGTAAGCTGTACAAAACTTGGGTAAACTATGGCGAAAAAAAGCTCACACGAACCGTAAGAAATAAGAGATATATTAGCGTATCTGACAGATTGAAACATGTATATTATGATAGCAAACACTACGCGTCTTTTTGGCGGTTTGGAAAAGCTCTATAGGGCCTTTAATGGAACAATATCTAAACCCTTAATACGAGCCTGGTTAGCAGAACAAGCTACGTACATTTTGCATAGCGAATAAAATTTATGAGTGACCGATTCAAAGTAACCAGCATTGATCAGCTATGGCAAATGGATCTTAGTGATGTTACTAGTTTAGCCAGACATAATAACTCTATGCTTTATCTATTATTCATAATAGATTGTTTATCAAAATCATTGTGGATAACTCCTTTAATGAATGAAACTGTGAAAACCTTAGCTCAAGCTTTGGAGTTTTCTGAATACTGTCTCTAGAAGACCAGAATCGATTCAGTGTGATAAAGGGGTGAATTCGTGAATGCTACAGTTAGACACGTGTTAACGTCTAAAGATATACATTTCTACACATATCAGCACTCTCTCACAAAGGCTGGGATCGTTGAAAGTGATAAACGCACCATAAAGACTAAGTTATGGAACTATATGATTTACAAAAATACCGATAGATATATCAACACACTCTATAATGTGGTAAGATCTTACAATAGATCTGTACATGGTAGTACAAAAACGAAACCTGTAGATGTTGACCGCAGTACAGAGGTGTTAGCTTGGCATAATATGTACTCGAAAGTGAAGCCAAGAGCATCGGTAAAGCTGAGAGATTTGAGAGTAGGCGGTGACATAAGAGTGTTAGAGTTAAAAGATCCATTTACCAAGGGTTATAGACCGACATGGAGCGAGGAGATATTCAAAATAAGTTCCAAACTACCTCACAGATCGGGTGTATATAAGCTCAACGATTATAATCAAAATCCCATTATCGGTTCATTTTATTCTGAAGAGTTGCAGAAAATTCATTTAAACGAAGCTAACAGTCAGCTGTATCGAGTAGAAAGAATTATTAAAAGGCGTACGAAAGATAATAAGCGAGAAGTCTATGTCAAATGGTCCAGTTACCCTAATTCGTTTAGTTCATGGATAAGTTATTCAGAACTTAAATGTATTTAGAATCATTACAGCAGTATGGGTACAACTCTACTCGGCCCACCGCCCAACCCACCATCACACCCCCACCCAAACGCTGCAGCATTGTAGAAATGTCTCTAAACAGTCCAAAAATATGTAATAATGATTACCCTTGGTCATTTTGTGGAGGAAAAGTACCCAGAGATGAGACAAGATATCTCACTCAAGGTATAATTATTTCTATTATAATAGTAACGTGTTTAATAAATCTGAGCATTCAAAATGGAGATAAAGGCGTTTGGATAGCATTAGTGTCCGGGAGTTTGGGATATATATTACCTGTACCGAGTATAAAAATGCCCAAAGTTGAGCGATTGACTCTGTCACAGGTTTAGAAAGAATAGCTAGAAACATGGTGCAGTTATATATTACGCTACCGAGTAACAGTAGCATAGATTACTATCCTGATAATAAGATTTCAGAATTCAGAACACATCTTCAACCACCTTTAAGATTCTCTAGGGAATGGGAAGTCGGCTTGTCATCCATATTGTATCCGAGAAGTTGGTTAACATCAGCGAAGACTTCGACGATCCTGCTACATTCTTATGAAGCCTAAAGTTCAGCCTAAGCAGAAGCAGAAGCAGAAGAAACCAAAAAGTGCAGTGGCAGCTATCGATGAAATTTTTGATAAATAATAAATAATAATTTACTAGTAGAGCCAGTGAATTCAGAGGTTTGACGTAAAGCTGCAGAATTTCCTCTCTACATCCAATGAGTAGAAATACCCAAAGGCTTCTCTATCATTAAAATTCTAATAGAGTTTATAAATAAGCAGATTAATAGCCACAAACATTATAAAAATACCATTGGATTCAACTATTTCATGGGTCGAATCAATCTCGTAACATTTAACATTAAGCGAATGTTCGCCATTGAATTTGATGCTTACCTAGGTAAATTCTTAGTCTATACTGATCATTAGTGGCCATACCCCCGCTGGTGGAGTTCCATCAATGCGTAAAAGTTAAAAAATTACATTAACTACAGCTTACGTACATTGTGATATCGTAACCATAATGTAGTCGGAGACACTACAGCACCTCTGTTAAGAGTTATGCCATTATCTAGCAGTCAAAGTGTTGAAGATATTTGTCAATGGACATTGCCTGACATTCAATATAGAACCGTATCTAAGAATTACATCGACATGATGTGGTTATATGCGATAGGACTGGCTAGAACATCCCATATGAAGACGGCGCATCACCAGCGTACTTTGTTTACATTTTAGACCTAAGGTCTAAGAATTTATGCGTAGGCGCTCTATTAACGCAACTCTAAACATTTTGACTGTAAAAACAAACGTTAAACAAAGTAAAAAAATGACTTATACTTGTAAACCAGATTCAGCTATATTGAGAGCTTATTACGGTAATCAAGCCAGCAGCCGTTTACCTGTATTCATAGGCGCTAGGAGTCAAAAGGGTCATGGGCTAGGAAATATTATAGGTTCGCTGTTCAGAGCAGCCATGCCATTGGCTAAAAGCATTGGAAAAAGTTTGGCTAAGCGAACCCTGTCAGCCAGTTTAGGTGTAGCTGAAGATGTTTAGCTGGTAAAAAATTGCAAACATCTGTAAAAAATAGGGCTTTGAATGTCGGTAGAGTGATCGTACCAAAAGCCATAGCATTAGATCGTAACAATATCTCTGGCACTATTTCACAACCTAGATGCAAAAATGCTAAGAGGGGTCAATGATTAGCTAACTCGCAGAAATCATTCGAAGCGTAACCATAGAGGGAGAAGCATCAGAAAAGCTAAACGAGTGGATATATTTAGTTGACTAATAAGATGGCTGCTTGTCACTGCACTAAAAGAGAATTAGATTTATTTACTGTGAAATCTGTAATGACTATGATGGATCAAGCTCGTTGGCAAAGTTATCAATCCGTTACGAGTCTGTCTATATCTGGGAGAAGCCTGGAGTTTTTTGACCCTGGAAGTGGTGACGAATACATAGATTTAGCTCAAAGTTACATTTACGTTAAGGCTAGCGCCGTACAGGTTGTCACAGGGGTGAAAACTCCTTTAACGGCGAACAACGATGTTGTGCCAGTTAATCTATGGGTTGGCTCTATGTTTTCTCTAGTAGATGTATTTTAAAATGGAATATGTGTCTCTGACGCTAATGACATGTACCCTTTTCGCAGTTATTTTGAAAGCTTATTTAATTATTCGACAGAGCATAGGTCGAGTCAAATAACAGCTGCATTATGGTTTAAGGATACAGCTGGGCATATGGATAATAAAACAGGTAATAATGCAGGTTATACTCATAGAGAACCTAATGTTTCCCTGGTAACCCTGTGGAAATGATCGGTAGAATTCATTCTGACATTTTTCTTCAGGAAAAATATCTAATCAATGGCGTTTCCTTAAAAGTCCGTTTTACGTCGAGTAAGCCTGATTTCAATCTAATTTGTGGCGATGCTCACACTTACAAATTATGTCTACATGAAGCTACATTAAATTTACGTAAGGTAAAACCTATTCCCGAAGTAATTAACCCTCATGTGTCGACATTGCTAAAGTCCCCCACGTGATACCCTATTAAAAGAGTTATCATCAAATCATAGTAGCGTGAATAGGGACAATATTTTTCTCTGGGACCTACCGAGTAGGGGTATATTTGGTATAGTTAGCATTAGAGCTTATAACGGAGATTTCGATACAAATCCATATAATTTTCAACACCGTGATGCTTATCACATTTCGTGCTATATGGATAATGAGCAAGTGGCTGGAGACGCTCTTACACCGAATTTCACGGCTGCTGGTTATAATTTTACAGAACTATTCTTGACATTGTTTAATGGAACCAGTACATTATTCAATGACAAATGTATAGGGCTTAACATCGATGAATATAAGGCAGGTTACACGTTTTTTGCCTTTGTCTACACCCCAGACCTCGCTACAGGTGATCATGTCTACCTTACGAAGCAAGGAAGTCTATGCTTTTAACTAAAAATTAAAATAGCATTACCTGATACTATGAACGTAATATGTTGTGCAGAATTTAATAACATTATAAGCATTGACAGTGATCATAACATTACCATGGATGACTAGAGCCCTTGACTCCCTCACACACACACACACACACAAACACACACACACACACACACACACACACACACACACACACACACACACACACACACACACACACACACACACACACACACACACACACACACACACACACACACACACACACACACACACACTGGTATACAGTTGCACTCATCAAAGCATATACATCTGATTATTATTATGTTACCTACTAGAGATCTCGTATATTTACTCGGGAGACTGGAGATTAGGATGGTTGTTCAGTAATACAGCTGAATTTATACAACCTATAAATTGGACCGATTCATGTTTGTCGAGAATTGAACTAACCTGCGGACGAAGTAAAAAACGCATAGAGTCACAATACATCATTGATTATTCTTGTCTCTACGACGGTCTACACGGCATCAGCTCAATAAAACGTGTTTGGGTTAACGTGCTGATCAATGCATTCCGATGCATGATTAACTGTAACAGGTAAAGGGAGATAACTTACCAGTTGTCAGTCGCATATGATACTTACGCATTTATCAGCCGTGAACATTTATTTTGTCGGCGTAAAGGCATTAATCATACAAGTAAGTAAGAATTGCATTATTTAGTAGTTATGGTGAGACTTAGTCTCTCTAATTTAATTATTATTTTATAGTTAATAGTAAACTGTATTGTATTTTTCCTGTATTTTCGGATAAGTTATTTTGATACTGGGTTTGTTCGGGTCAGATTTGGTTAGCTAAGCTAGTCATCTGTGACTAATCTGGATTAACTTAGTCTGGTTCATGTCTTCTGGTTTGGGTTCCACTTTACATAATGGACTCTTTTGTAAGAAGTTTTGCTGCACATCCAGCAGTTCTCACGGTAGTGGCTGTGACTGTAAATTATTTGCGAGCAATACCCGTGCATTGTAAGATTGAGGTTCCATGTCAGGTAAGTAAACCAACGTTACAGAAGCTGATAATCAAATCGTTGGTGGACAGTGGAGATATGAATATGGATCCTGCCGATTTAGATAATATTCCTCAAGAGGATGAGGATGACGAGTCTAGGTTTAAAGATCCTGATGACGTATCCATCAAGTCAGAACCTGCGGTTCAAGCCAATGAGGAATCTGCTTCAAATGACATTAGAATATAAGTTGGCGGAGTTACACCTCAAATCAGAGGAAATACAATTTAAAAAAGACGAACATCGTTTCAAACATGAAACAGCCAAATATGACATAGAGGCACGGATACGTGACACAGAAGCACGAAAACATGAGAGTGATGCCAGATGCCAAGAATATGAATTGGAAGTTTTGAAAAGAACACCATACATTCCTGTAGATACTGTTCAACCTCGAACTCCACAATTTCATATATCAAGTGAAACTCGACTGGTTCCAAAAATTTTTAGAAAGGGATCCAGAGGCTTTTTTCAGCACCTTCGAGCAGACGGCTGTCGACCTAAATTGGCTGGTAAGTAGTTGGTCAATCTTAGTACGTACAGCACTTTTTGGTCGGGCTCAGACAGCAGAAAATGGTTTAAATTCTGATGACTGAAAGGAGTCTTGGGGGGCATACTCAAAGGTTCCAGAAGCATATCGACAGTTATTCAGGAGAGATGAACAAGTGGAGTTCAATTTCAGAAATCATTCTAAGAGGTTACAACAGAATTTTGATAACTGGCTAAAGTCAGAAAACATTAAAACTGTCCAAGAGTTACGTAATCTAATGCTCTCCGAGCAATTTCGACTTAATTTGCCACAACATCAGAGACGATTTCTTGATCTGCAAACTTCAGTCAAGAATCTTGAAGTTGCAGCCAATCTAGTCGAGATAAACAGTGTCAATATACAACCTTTTCGGAATCCATCTACCAATAACACATCATTTAAACTGTTTAAAAATGGCACTAACAATAACTATAACAAGCACAATACTGCTGGCCAAACTGCAGAGTCTTTTTAATTCTAGTGGTAGTCCAAACAGGAACCGTCCAAACAGACCCTTTTCACCAAACAATGTATTAAGCCGGGTTTGCATGGATGGAAGAAACAACTCACCGGTGGAGAGACACAGTTTGGCAAGTCCAAACAGAAATCAAGCTAGCACCCAACGCTGCTTTCGATGCAATTTGGGCAGACATTACGCTTCAAATTGTTCTCAACCTGTGAGTAAGTTTGCTCAGGTAGGTCATAAACCATCCATGCCAATTGGAATTGAGGAGTCAGTTGTATCTAATTTGATTGATTGTTCTAACCCGTCATTAACTAATGAGTTAACGAACGAAGATGAATTCAATCAGTTAAATACATCTGAGTCTTATGAATGACAGGAGACTGTCATCGATCCACCTAAATTTCCTGAAGTTGACGTATTATTTAGAGACTATTGTTTAACCAGGGTGATTCGCTTAACTGTAAATAAAACAAGCATTGTTTCAACCTCGGTCACCAATTTGAGAGACACTGCTTCATCACAGACTTTGTTATTACAGTCATTGTTACAGTGTCATGAAGAGTCATATACAGGTTCTAGCATATTAATCCGTGGCGTAAAAATGGAATTTGTGAAGATTCCACATCATAAAATAAATTTAGAAATCGCAAACGAGATTCATAATGTAACCGTTGGAGTTGTAAAGAAATTACCTATAGTAGGAATTTCATTATTATTGGGAAATGATTTAGCTGCATTGTTTATTAAGCCAGAGCAGGCTAAAGCATTATGCATGGGTAAAAGTGCAGTGAGTACTTCCATGACATGTCCCATAGTGTCCGACTTTCCATCTCTCGATTCGTGTGATGACACTTGTTTTCTCAATGACTATCCAACATGCGTTGATACGCATGTGCTTAGTTGAGATTTTCAAACTCAAACTTCGATGTGTGTCATTACATGCGCCCAAGCTAGAGGTCATGTGATGAATCCGACAGGGATGGAGGTGGATGCTGGAACATCTAAAAGCACGCATCGTTGTGTCATGTTTGCAGGTGATCCCAAGTTGGAGTACAGCTCTGGGGAACTGGCACGTCTGCAAATGGAGGATAAGGGGTTAAAGCATGTATCTCTTCTGGTTAGTGATCCAGAGGCGAGGCTTAACTACCGTATCTGTTATTACTGGGATAACGGAATCATCAGACGCAAATACACTTCACGTGATTCAAAACCAGATGATAAACACAGAGTGGTGGAGCAATTAGTACTACCTGTGCAGTACAGGTATAAAGTACTTGAGCAGGCTCATAACGGCTCACAATGTGGTCCACATTTTCGCCATAAAATAAAATGCCCACTTCCATCATTACACACAATTTCTACTGGCCTTTAATTCACAGTGACGTAAAAACGTTTTGTAAATCCTGTAAAACCTGCCAGTTGGTTGTCACCGATTCCGGCGTTTGGCCAACCATTTTCAAAAATTGTCTTGGATTGTGTTGGACCACTCAGTCGTATGAAGGCTGGCAATCAGTATTTGCTAGCAATTCTTTGTTCAAGTACAAGATTTGTTGATGCCGTTCCACTGAGAAATATTACAGAAAAATCCGTGGTAAAAGCGTTGCTAAAGTTTTTCACCATTTTTGGTTTACCACGCGAAATTCAAACTGACCAAGGGTCAAATTTCACATCGAATATTTTCGCACAAGTTTGTCAAGAACTTGGTATTAAGCATATAACTAGCACCGCTTATCATCCTGAGTCCCAGGGCACCGTAGAACGAACGCATGGTACTCTTAAGCCGATACTGCGAAAACTTTGTACTGAAAGTTTATGCGATTGGGATCAAGGGGTTATTTGCTCATGTTTTATATCCGCGATACAGTTAACGAATCACTTGGATATTCTCCAAATGAACTGGTGTTCGGGCATACAGTCCGAAGTCCTTTAACTGTATTGAAAGAGCAACTATTAACTCCACGCTTGGATAGTAATCTAATTGACTACATCACCAATTTACGTACACAGTTAAGTATGACACACGATTTTGCAGCAGAAAATCTGAAGAGTAGCCAGAACGAGCAAAAGCGGTGGTATGATAAAAATGCTAGAGAGCGAAGTTTCGTAGTTGGCGATAAAGTTCTAAAGCTGACTACAGTGACAAGTAATCCTTTACAAGCGAAATACGAAGGTCCTTATGGTATCACAAATCGTGATGGTGATTTGAATTACTGGATTAAAACCCCATGAAAACGTAAAGCCCTCCAATGTTACCATGTCAATCTTTTACGCGAGCATATTGATCACGACATCACTATTCCTTGCAAGGATGTGGTCATCCTACAAGTGGATAAAAAGGTATTCCACCTTGATGACGGCATTGATCTCACATCAACAACTGAGAAAATATGCGAGCCAAAGATGGACAAGACAAATGCTTTGTCGTCATTGTCCGCGACACATTGTCCTATTTAAAGGATAATCAGAGACAAGACATAGTATCTTTGTGTAACCAGTATCCGTGTCTTTTCAAAGATACTCCAGGATGCACTTCAGTGATTAGACATAATATAGACGTGGGCAATGCCAAACCAATCAAGCAATCTCCGTACCGTACAAACCCAATGATATTCCAAAATAATCGAAAAAGAGATTGCGTATATGTTACAAAATGGCAGTATATAGCCTAGCGGTAGCCCGTGGAGTAGTCCATGTGTCTTAGTACCGAAGCCTGATGGCAGCTTCCGGTTTTGTACTGACTTCCGCCGAGTTAATGACGTCACTTCCGGTGATAGTTTCGTAATACCGAGAATTGACGTTTGTATTGACAGAATCGGAAATGCAAAATATGTGACTAAGTTTGATTTGCTAAAAGGTTACTGGCAAGTACCTTTAACAGATCGAGCGAGGTCAATATCAGAATTTGTTGACAACTTCCGGTTTTGACGAATACTTAAAAATGGCATTTGGAATGAAAAACAGTGGTTCAACATTTCAGAGGTTGATGAACACACTGGTAGCACCAATTAAAAATTGTGATTCATACATCGATGATGTAATTATATACTCAAGCATTTGGGAAGATCATGTGGAAACCATTCGTCAATTTTTTGAATGAATGAAAGAAGCATATCTGGTTGTTAACCTCCCAAAGAGTGAGATTGCCAAAGCAACTGTGACATATCTAGGTCATGAAGTTGGGCAAGGGAAAGTTCGTCCTAAAACAGCCAAGGTGGAGGCCATCCATAATTACCCAGCCCCTACAAATCGTAAGGAAATCATGCATTTCCTGGGCATGGCTGGATTTTTCAGGAAATTCTGCAAGAATTTTTCAACCCTTGCAGCTCCACTGACGAACTTGCTAAAAAAGAATGTTCCATTTTTATGGACATTAGAATGCACTGATGCTTTCGATAAGATCAAGGCAATTTTGTATTCAAGTCCAGTACTGGCTACACCAGATTACGCAAAACCATTGAAGTTGGTAACTGATGCTAGTGATCTGGGATTAGGCGCTGTACTAATGCAAGCAGATAGTCAGAGACATGATCACCATGTGTGCTATTTCTCAAGAAAGTTTGATAAGGATGAGTTAAGATACTCCACAATCAAAAAGGAGTGTTTAGCTCTTGTGGTCTCACTTCAACATTTCAACATCTATTTATGTTCATCGAAATTTCCCATTGAGATTTTTACAGATCACAATCCTCTTGTTTTTATACAAAAAATGCCACGTAAAAATCAACGCATTTACAGGTGGAGTCTGACGATCCAGGCATATAATTTAACCATCAGCCATATAAAGGGAACAGATACCGTATTGGCTGATGCTTTGTCAAGAACACACTGAATAAATCCAATGAAAGGACTTCCAAGATATTATGACAGGTAAATTATTATAGTTAACCTAATATTTAATAATATATTTTTCGCTTTGGCGGCCTTGAGCTTTGGGTAGCCAGTTACTCTAACAGTCGTCGCTGATTGTAACTATGGGGTATTCTTTGGAATACTTACCCGCCCTCGTTGCTCACGATTTTAAAGATCTTTTCGGTTTGTTCGCGGCTGGTGAGTATTTTTGCGATTGGTCTTTGCAATAATTTTGTTAAAGTAGTGGTTACTATTTTCAATCCTGAGTAGTATATACTAATTTGCTATTCAGTATGGTAGGATCGACGAACACTTCTAGGCATAGTCATTCACGAAGGCACGGGTCTATGTAAAGTAAGTTCGTTCATTAAAAAGTGGGTTTTTTTCAATTATATTTTTCGTTACATGTTCACATCATCATTGTTCATTGACAAAGTTACTGATGACGGGTATTAAATGATTAACATATATGGTTAGGAAGTTAAATTACTTAAAACCTTTAATAGTAATTAAAAAAAAAATTCAAAAAATGTATTTACGTTTAAAGTTCTCATAACTTTATAAAATGGTTGCAATAGGAGTTAAAATTCTAACTTCATTAAAGTTATCATGTATCAATAGTGGATACATTAAAATGCCGCCAAAGCAAGTGTCAGTGAATAGCAAAATGAGTGTCTGGGCAGGCGTGAAACCAGCTGGTTCTTAAAATGTGAAGTTTTTAAAATGTTTTCTTATTATTATTTTATGTGAGCGGTAGGGTTTCCTTTTAAGAGGAGCAAGCTCAGTTATAATACCAAGTAGTTGAATATCAACATTTTATATTAAGTTGAATTGATAGTGATAGTCCTAGGTGCCGTGATTGATTCCTATGGAGGACGCGTGAAATCTACAAGAGAACGGAGGTACTCGATTTTCGCCTGATCTGCGATCACATTTCAATAAACACTCAGCTATCAAACACCTCTCCACGCCCTAGGGACAACTCACTTAGCTCTCCTACCATCACGCCTGCCGGCACTTATCCTCCCGAACCTGCCATTGAACCTTCTTCAGTAGTTATTCATCTGCTCACAGGTTTTCTAATCTTATGACCCATCGTCGAACGCTTCTACGATAACCTTCGGTCTATTCCGGGATCACTTTCCACCCATAAAAGCTGCAAACAAAAAGATCCATCATCGAACATTCTCAATCACCATAGGGATGTGTCGAACCCGTTCTTTACATCTACGCATCAGTTATCAGAACACTGATGTATTATAGTTATCTTCTTCGAATTACATTTCGGGACTCGATTCTTAACAGCAGTCATCCGAGGATAGTCTTCAATGAATCACCTCTGGATTTCCATTTTGTTTAACGTCATTGTGCTCTAACGCCCACATTGGGCGTTGCTCATAAATGTTTCGCCAGTGACGTCACGCTCCTTATATTGCTGTGCTTGTGTTTACATCACACATATATATCGATTATTATTCCGGATTCACATGACCTATTTTGGATCATCTTCTTCGACCACCTCTCCAGGGTTGAGCAACTCAACTATGACAGACTACAGTCTTTACGTCTCTATGAAAGATATGCAGATTTTGGTATGACATTACACCAACAAACACAAAACATAATATACTATACATCTTAATTATTTAATTAGTATAGGTTAGTAATTACTTAATGGTATACTGACTACCACTTATAATGAAAGTCGGTGATGAATGAATCACTCCAGTAGTAAATTTTCATAATAATCTTCTATTCCTACGAAAATGGACATTTCTCAGACCCATGATAGAAGTTATTTCCAGCGGGTAAAATCAGTAAAGATTTGAGTTACACGATTTTATATAATTCGACTCAACACGAATTAATGGAATCGATTTATTATTTAAACTGAATCATATCCCGTCGCTTATTGAGACAAGAAGGTCAAAGATTTTATGTTTAGTGTTGTTTAAACATTTCGGTTTCAAGCAGTTAATGGTTGGGATAACATATTACTCCAGACATTAACTGATTATGACCAAACGTCCAATAACTTAATTGCATAGCATGAAATCATTGTGCCAAATTATTCTATGGTAATGACTGATTTATAAACCGAATTACAGTAGGTCTGATGCTTCAACTTTCCCTGAAATAGCATGCATCGTGAATTCGTTCAATCATGATTCAAATTATCTGTGATATACCATTACTGTCCATCCATCTCATCCATTTAATTCCGTTTTATCCAACTGCAATTCATGATATTTTTAATTGAAATGCTATACATATATTAAATATTTTGTTTAACAACTGATATTGGTATCTGTTTTTCTTTGCTTAATTAACTCTCTCTGACGCATTCGCTGCCAACAATGATATCCAGTTAGTTTAAGTCTGTTCTTAGGAATTAATAATTTGAAACTTTGTCTGGGATATCCGATCCACATTCTTGATTAACAACCAAATCATCGACCGTTGAGATGGGACCATATAATCTAATCTCGACGAGTCATTCAACGAGTCATCCAAGTAGGAATTGACAGTCCACCATCTTGACACACTTTATGATTAGGTCATAATATTCACACGTCATTAGATTTCCAAGTTCATCGAGATGGTCCAATCATAAATTATGTCATATTAATCTAACGTCAGTCGATGTCTGGTAAATCCTAGAATTGTCATTGGCGGCCATCTTGCATCTCTGATAGATTTACACTTCAGATTGGTTTTTCCATTTCGTAACCCTGTATCTTCTTGGATATTGAGATCGCCCTATACGGTCATTCTGAGGTCAAGAAGCCATCACATTGGATCTTCGAAAGATGATGTTACCATATTGAGTCAATTTGAAAAAGAGGCCGCCATCTTGGGTCTCTTGATTCTGTCAATCCACCATCTTGAATTCATTTGAGTCATAATTGCATTGACTTAACTTCGGTTTAGTTGAGCAGTTCGGATCAAATGCATTGATTAATGGTAGATCCTATGATATTTAACCCCTAGACAACAACTTTCCAATTTGAATCGCTTAATTGAGCACTACAGGGAAGCTCGCTCCGTGACATCTTCATAATCCTGTAAATCATTAGAATCCAATGTATCGGGTAAGGGTTCGAATCCTGATGGTATTTCTGCCTCTACATTCATAGATGCTTGTTGAATAGCATAATCTAACTCTCTGACAGTCTCTGGGGACATGTGTTCGATAAGTGTCTGAATTGCTCTTTCTATTTCAGCATCGGCATCATTTACATTAGCAAGGTTACACAGTTGCTTAGCCGTTAATCTCAGCAATCGAGTCAATCAGACTCTCAAGAATATGTAATCCTTAGTCTTTACTGTGTCCCCCTCTAAAACTGTCTGTAGTTTAAGTTCTTCAGCCATAGTAGTAATGTATAATCTGTCCGATATTAACTTTGAGTTGATGTTTACATCGCTGCTCAGAGTTTTGACTATTTCAAACCAAACGGCTTCATCAACCATTAACGTTAAACTGACTCAAGAGACAAAGAGTGAAGGCCCGTTACTCAGACCATTATCCAAGCGACACAAATCAGACATTAATCTAATGCTTAATAGCTGATCACTGTAATCTTTGAAGAGAATTGCGTCCACCATTGAGCGTTTTGTTTTTTATCTATATATTGACGATCAATATTGCGCGGTCTCACTAAGGCTGGTTAGAAATGTAATAGAATTCTTTAGTTTAATTTATTTTTGGTATGACACTCTTACACTAGCATAGAGTTTATTATAGCTCCGAAAAATTCGTGCAAGTTCTCCTTCAGTATTTTCCATGAATTGTTAGGGAATGTTACGCTCCTGAACGATGGTTTCTGCTCAGTTTGACCTGGCGGAGTAAAGTACCAAGTTCGCCTGACGTACGGATATTTAGTGCTGATAGTGACCTTTAATTGAGGTTCTAATTCGTATATGCAATTAATCTGCTCTACTCTGTCGGGACACCTAGCTCTAAGCATAGTTTCTTCGAATGCGGGCATCATAGCGCTGAACTTTCGAAACGTATTACTGTACATAAACACTCCTTGCTTGGTGGGGTAAACACTATCAACACTAAACTCACGTATGGCTACAACAAATTCGTTATTACATTTCAGAATGTACACATGTACATTGTTACTGAGCACTACGAGCACGTCACAACCAATAAAATAGATTGTATTCATATGTATAATAAATGTTGAACAAACCGTTTAAACAAAAATAAAAAAATGTTAACTCTTAACGTATCAGATTTTTAAAATGCTGCTTTTATACTCTAACACCTATCGATTAATGATTGTCATGCGTCATTACGCTAATTACCCATATGCTTGCCTCATTTGATACCTGGAGATCCATGATTTAATGAGGGGGCGGGGCTTCATCATCGAACGAGTTCCCAGGATAAGACATGCCCAGACACATAACCTGGTCGGCCCTAATTAGATAATACTTTAACTCTTGAGCGTTTGACATGGCTCCAAGAGATCAGCCTTAATTACACCCATTAACTATCCCCTCATTGAATGCCAGGAGGCACGTGACTTAACAGGGGGCGGGGCTTCGCGCTCGAACGAGTTCACAGAATCACGAAAAGACGAGTCCAGACATACAACGTGTCAATCATCCTTAATTACCCTCATTAACCCCTGTCAATTATTATGTTAATTACCATTAAGCTCACCTCATTGGATGACAGGAGGCACGTGATCTAATGAGGGGAGGAGCTTTAGACATTCTCCACATCTAACATCCAATCAAAACAACGGAGATAGAGGGCACCTTCAAAGGAAAAACCGACACAAAAGGCGGCAGAGATCAAAGGAAAAGAGGTGCCAAAATAACCCTGGAGACAACAAAGGAAAGAACAAAAGAAAAAGGTGTGAAAAATGGGCCCCTACGCCTCTCCTCTACTACTTCGAGGGGCATCGGTAGGACGGATAAAAAGGAATTGGAGCGCAATTTGAGGCGAGTTGATAATTTATCATTTTTACTGGTACATGCTTCTAGTTGGATAAAAATTAAGACGTACAACAATAAACGTTCAAAGGTTGTGCATGCAGATTTTCTGCTCTCAAAATGCTGTTGTTAATTTGCTGTATACCGTTACGTTGAAAGTTTTCTGAGAATGCATCAAAGTTTGATACTTGACCCCTTAGTTCTCGAGTTTTCCCAAACTGCTGGAGAAAATCTAATATACTGCTAGGAACCTTGGTCTTTCCATTTCCTGATCACCAAAAGGTACATCATACAGCTATCAGCTTTTTTCAAGACATTATCATAAACACGCATTGTGTAGGCACCAATGGCAGTCGGGAATGGCAGATAATGCAGTATGTGAACACAGATTAGCATGAAAAATGGCAATCAGGAACACGCTGATTCTTACCTGTAATTGTATGGCAAATCTTGGCTGATTTTCGAGATTCAACACTAGAAATACAGCGAAACCTCTGTCTAGCCACCACTTCATGGACCAGTAAACGGTGGTGGCTTAAAAATACAGTTGTTGATTATGAATACAGTTAGTCACGACTTTTGTGGCCACAAGATGGCGGCTCCTTAAGACGCGTGGTCTTACAACTACCAATTTCAAAGAATAAAATACCTTTTGGTCTCAAAATCAGATGGCGGCTTTAGGCAGGTTTCATTGTACAGTCTACGGATATATCTGTTTTGTAATAAAAAACTTAATTTAATCTTCTTTCATTTTAGTTTTCAGCAGCGGACTCAGCATAAAGATGTTTGCATGCCACCATTTTTGAACAAAAAGTCCACATGCCACAGCCGCTACAGAATGAAACCAGTCATGCGAGAATCTGACGCAACGGGACGCTGTAAACGAATTTTAGTATGAATATGGGTCAAGCCATCGTTGCTCCGTTTACAATCATATCTGAACCAAATTCACAGAAAATAATATACACTATCTCCTGAATATCAACCGAATATGGTTCAGTTCCCCGACACTGTGTTTACAAAAATATTTGAGACAAATGCACAGGATCTACTATATACCCAGTCTACATCACAATGGATCCAGTTTTGTAGAGACCTGTCACAAGGGGGCGGTGAAATTTAACTTTATATGTAATATCACCAGCTCCATGAGCGTTTTCTATGAGCAATAAACTGCAACCGAATATGGTTCACGCTACTGTTGTTGCATTTACAAACATATTTGAATCAGCTTCACAGAAAATGCTATACACCATATCCCTTACACCATCGGCCGACTTTTCTCAGAATCTTTCACCAGGGGCGCAGTAATCAGCGTTTACAAGTAAAGTCACCAGCTCTGTTAGCGGTTTTTAAATGAGCATCGAATTTCAGTGGAATATGGTTCAGGTAACTGATACTGAGTTTACAGAGGTTTTTGGACCAAATTAGCAAAATATGACATACACCACCCCACCTCCTACACAATAAGACCGCTGATGTAACGCAAGGGGCGCTGTAAACGAGTATCATTCCGAATATGGTTCAGGTCATTGTTGCTGTGTTTGCAAATATATTTGAACCAATTGACAGAATACACGATGCAAAATATTCCCTACACAATGCAGCAAGTTTCGTAAGAATGTAACATCAGGAGGCACTGTAAACGAGGGGGGGGGGGGGAGTCCTGTAATCGGAGTTTACAAGTAAAGTCACCAGCTCTGTGAGCTGTTTTTAAATGAGCATCGAATTACAGTCGAATACGGCGACAAATTTATCAGCGGCTTCCACAGAGCAAAAGAAACATGTGGGCAAGGAAAAAGAAATGTCTCCACAGAACACGTATCGAACCACAGACCATACCACGCCTGGCATACACACCATGCCAATCACAAACCAACATGCCGATGACACTACTCCACGCATTCGCAGCTCTGCCAATCCGGGCATCACAAATATGAGCCTTCCAAGCAATAAAAACAAGACGAATACGCCACAAGATATAAAGTAATGTCCTTGCGGTGCTGCACTCAATGCGTACATGATCAACTGTTACAACCGTTCAGGATGGACGCATTACTCAAGCTCGAAGTTACCAGCATACATATTAGCAGTCCTAACATCGTCTAGAAGAAATTACAGATGCAGCGAAAGCACCGAATCACAGCACATGTTGCAGATTTCATGTCATGGCATATGTCTAGTTATAATAAGGAATACGAAGTTTTAACCATCAAAATTAGTGAATGTATGAAGACTAAGACAGCATCGCTGTGCACCACACCATGCGCGACCATAGCAACGACCGTGGATGATCCGATCAGAGAAGAACATCCGCCACGTATTAGTACAGAAACCAGACCTATAACGCCGGAAAGTGAAGAATATCGGGAGGATTGTGAAACAGAAACCTGACCTACAACACCGAAAATTGCAGAATATCGGGAGGAAAATAAAACTGAAGAGAGAATTAGACTTCTTATTAGTGCGAGGACTGAAACAAACGATGATGATCTGAGCAATGACATACCTAATGCCAGTATTCATACTACTTCATCCACTGTGGTAACACTCGATGAAACGTTAGATAACAGCAGCAGTCCTTCAAGATATCAAAACAATTAAAGATAGTAATGAGGTAATGCAGTCGCAAATGCAGGATCTAAAATCAAAGCAGGACATAGCCGGGACAAATCACAAATCAAAATCAATTGAGAAACCTACAAACAAAAATTCATAAAACAGGAATAATCAACACGCAGCATGGCAACCGATAAGGACACTACTGATTGGTAGTTCGACTGATAGGAAACTCAGCGTACACTACACGTCAACAGACACAATGAGTATTATGGTCTGCTTTTTCAGTGGCGCCAGAATAAGCGACATCCATAGCAAATTAGAGATGCTGCTAGTAGCGGGCCAGTATGATGTGATAGTCGTACATTTTGGCACCAATGACATTGGAAAACATAAATTAGAGGACAGGATTAGGGACTATAGAGAACTAATAGAGCTGAGCAAACCCATATCACCAAACACAGAAATCTTTATTTCATCACTTTTACCATGCCCCGCCAGTAGATATTACAACAATTTGACAGAAGTCTTTAATCGTATGCCCTGCTCCCTCACCAACTGGCTGCAAGTCAACTTCATAGATAACACTCTATAAACAGCAATACAAACAAGAATACTGAACCACCTTCACAAATGAGTCAAGTTCATAAAGTAATGCATAAAAACCAAGCAAACTTGGAATAAATCAGACTTCAAATCCTTTGGATCTAGTTTTAACAAACAACCAAAACATCGTCCACGAAATAGCCCACCGTCATCCTCTAGGAAAGATAGGAAAGAGTGACCATGACGTTCTACAAATATCACTACATCCTGACATCTTAAGAACAAGCAAATAGATAGCTAAGCCAGAGCTACTGTTGAAAAAAGGACGGTATACGGAAATGAGAAAAGATTTAGGAACGACTGATTGGAAACATCTGCAAGCACTTAATGCATCAGAAGTTTGGAACTTCCTACACAAAACATTGATCACAATGAAAGAGCAGTATATTCCTTCAACAGTAAGAAAAAGCAGCTCTGGCTTGACCGTACCACAACAGAATCACTAAATAGTAAAAATCGAGCATAAAACGATACAATGAAACAAAGAAAACCACAGATTATGCGCTTTATACAATTACTAGAAGCAAAGCGACAGCATGCATCAGAAAAGCAAAACAGACATTTGAACGTAAAGTGGCAAGTGAAAGCAAGAGAAATACCAAAGCTTTTTGGAACCATGTCAAGAGTAAAACAGTTCTACGTGAATCAATTAGCAAGCTACGTAGCCCAGCTAGAGGTACTATGACTACAGATGATAAAGAAAAAGCAATCAATCTTAACAAATTCTTCTCAAGTATGTTCACTTCAGAAAATCTTCATTCTACGCCAATCATTAGCCCCAGAAGCAATGGCATTGTACTAAGACACAATAATAACATCTACTGCCATAGAAAATAAATTGAAAGGACTCAACCCCAATAAAAGCAATGGCCCGGATGAAATACTAGTGCGATTATTAAAGTAAGCTGCTAAAGAAATCAGTGCACCACTAAGCATAATCTTTAACTTTTTCTCTGGAAGAAGGCATATTACCTGACATCTGGAAAATAATAAATTTATGCTGCATACAAGAAAAGTGTCCAAAAAACGACCCAAACAACTACAGGCCAATCTGTCTCACTGCTATCTTATGTAAGGTCCTAGAGTCTTTTATAAGAGAAAGCATTGTACATTTTCTGGAAGCAGCCAATCTATTTAACAAGTGCCAACATGGATACAGACATAATAGATCATTTAAAACTCAACTACTAGAATACCGCGAACATATAGCAGCCAAACCTAACTCAACCTGTCGATGCTTTATATTTAGACTTCTTAAAAGCATTTGATGCTGTACCACACCAACGACTCCAAACAAGACTGAAAAGCTATTGGCTTGAGGTGACCTACCTGACGGACTAACCAGACACTGCAAAATATTTTCAGACGACAAAAGATATATGGCAACACAGCTACCAGTAGGAGTCAGGACAACATAGACAACAGAGACAAAGTATGTAACTGGTCACAGATATGGCAACAATCTTTGAACACAGATAAAAGGCACATCATAAACTTCTGCAGAAATAACCTTCAAACCAAATACTATATGACAGATACACGCGATATGCATCCTGTATCAACGTCAGAGGTGGAAAAAGACCTGGGAGTGCATATTGACAGAAACATTTCTTTTGATATACATATACGGAATATCGTATCCAAGGCGAACAGAACAATAAGACTAATCAAGAGAATATTTACCAACATTGACCCATCTACTTTCACGCTCTTGTACAAGTCTCTAGTGAGCCATATTCGGAATACGGCAACTCGGAAATGTTTGTAAGATTGAAAAGGCAATCACAGTTATTAGTAAGAGATCAACATTGAGCAGCAAAACTCCTCCGACAAATCAAAGAGTATAGCTACACGGAAAGACTTGAAGCCCTAAATCTAATGCCACTGAAATACAGACGATTTCGAGGAGATTTAATTGAAACATTCACGCTCATCAGGGATCTATATAATATTGATATGGACTACTTTTTCGAACCACCCAGTATTACACAGACCAGAGGTCATAGGTTCGGGCTCAACATAAAATGCAGCAACAAAGATATCCTCAAGCACCTTTTCGAGGTGGAATTCACTGCCAACTACAATAGTCGAAGTAACAACAGCTGAATTATTCAAGAGCAAATTAGATATCTACTTTAAAGAAAAAACATTTGAATTCGACTGAACAGGCATACATATACCAGCCCATCACAAAACCATACTGCAATTTTCCCAATGTAGGGGACTGATCTTGGAGTAGCCTGTGTATCGATAAAATCATGCTCTGTAGCGATTTCAATTATCGGTCTCTGCTTTCCACGTCCGCACTTTGTGGTAGCTTGAAGAGACACTAGCGTAGAGAAGGAGATTCGAATAGCGATGAACTCATAAATTTAACGGTTTCGAGGAGACTTAATTAATCAACAACGGTAAAATTATTCAAGAACACAGTAGATATCAAAGAATGAACGTTTGAATTGGACTGAGCAAGCCATACTACAACGAAAACAACGAAGCAATAACAAGCCATTGGCTAAAGCCTCGTAAAAAGATGATGATGATGATGATGATGATGATGATGATGATCATGATGGTGATGATGATGATGGGTCAGGTAACTGACACTGAGTTTACAGAGTACTCTAGACCAAATTTACGAACTCTGCCATATGCCATCGACGCTACTGAATGGAATCACTATTGTGAGAATCTGAAGCAAATGCTGTAAACGAATTGCAGTCTGAATATGGTTCAGGGCACTGTTGCTCCGTTTACAATCATATTTGGATACCATCTCGTAAGAAATCTACTACCAGGTGGTGTTGTAATCTATTTTACAAGTAACGTCACCAGTTACATGACCTGTTTTATTTGAATGTATAATGAATTTCAACCGAACATGGTTCAGATCACTGACATTAAGCTTACAAAGACATTTGAACAAATACACGGAACATATTATATACCAGGTCCTCTGCACAATGGAACCAGTTTTCTAGAGACCTGGCACAAGGGGGTGATGCAATTGAACTTGACAAGTAAGATCGCCATCTCCACTAGCGTTTTCCATCAGCAACACACCTCAACCGAATATGGTCCAGGTCACTGACAGTGAGTTTACAAAGAATTTTGGACACAATTCACGCAAAATTCCATATGCCACCGCCGCTACAGAATGAAACAAGTCTTGTGAGAATCTGACGCATTTCAGTCTGAATATGGGTCAGGCCATTGTTGTTCCGTTTACAATTCTATCTGAACCAATTTCACAGAAAATACCATATACAATCTCCCATACAGAATGGACACCATATTGTAAGAATGTATCACCAGGGCCCTTATAATCGATTTTACAACTAACGTCGACAGCTCCGTGAGCTGTTTTGTTTGAATGAGAATGAATTTCAACCGAATATGGTTCAGGTCAATGACACTGTTTACAAAAATATTTGATTCAAATACACATAATCTACTATATACAATGGCTGAGACACAATGGAAGCAGTTTCTTTAGAGAGCTAGCACAAGTGGGCGGTGCAATCAAAATTTACATGTAAAGTCACCAGCTCCATGAGCGATTTCTATGATCATAAAATTCTATATGCCGAAAATGCTATACACCATATCCCTTACACAATGGACCAAGGTTTCTACCAAGCTTTCATCTGTGGGTGATGTTATCGGAGTTTACAAGTGAAGGCGCCAGCTCGGTGAGCTGTTTTTAAACGAACATCGAATTTCAGTGGAATATGGTTCAGGTAATTGGCACGGAGTTTACAGAGATCTTTGGACCAAGTTCACAAAATATGACAAATACCATCTCCCCTACACAATAAAACCACTGTTGTATGAATCTGACGCAAGCGGGCGCTACAAACAAATTTCAGTCTGAATATTGTTCCGTTTACAATCATATATGAACCCAATTCCGGGAAAATAACACAGACCAACCTCCCCTACAGAAGTGATACAATTTTGTAAGAATCTATCACCAGGATGCGTTTTAAGCGATTTTACTTGTAACGTAACCAGCTCCATGAGCTGTGTACTTGAACAGAAAATGGTTCAGATCACTGACACTGAGTTTTCAAAAATATTTGATTGAAATGCACACAATCTACTATATACCATGTCCGTTACTGGAACCAGGTTTCTAGCGACCTGGCACAATTTACATGTAAGGTCACCAGCTCCATGAGCGTTTTCTATGGGCAACAAACCTCAGCCGAATATCGTTCCGACCACTGTTGTTGCATTTACAAACATATTTCAGAAAAATTCACAGAACATACCATATATCATATACCGTACACAAAGGTTTCTAAGAATCTATAATAATAATAATAATAATAATAATAATAATAATAATAATAATAATAATAATAATAATATCGTTCTTTATTGAGGGTAAATCATCAACATGTGATCTTCCTGAGGCCCTCAGGAAACAGCAACAACAATAATAATAATAATAATAAGTATATACAGGCTAATAAATATACATATACATACACTCTTTCCAAACACACACTCACACACGCTCAGTCATACAGGGCACACACAAGCAGATGTAAGCAAACGGACAAATAGGCGATCACGCATACAAATACACGCAGTCACGCCCTTGCACACACGCATGCATACTCACGCGCGCACTGGCATATGCAGGCATGCACGTACACACACCCGTACATACGCACGCGCATACACACGCTTACACGCACTCGCACATTATACGCACACGTGTACACACACACACACGCGTGCACACACACGGGCGCGGGCGCACGCGCACGCGCACGCGCACGCGCACGCACACACGCACGCACGCACGCACGCACGCACGCACGCACGCACGCACGCACGCACACAAATCACACACATACTCAGCTGATTATGTACAATTATATACATGTATATACAAGACATAGAGGTAGACCTATTTCCAAGTTTATACAAAATCGTTTATATGGTATTTAAAACAATCAAATATTTTAATTCTAATTTGACTTAAAGCCGTTGCTACTCGATGCTTTACCAACTTTCAGTCAAATTATCCTTAATGCATTTGACCATTTATTGTAGTTAATTTAATCACTGGATAAATTAGCTCCACTTTGACTGACTGATTTGCCACTCAAGGCGGCAGCATCAGTCAGTCAAATTATCGTCGATTTACCCAACAGCTCATTACATTTAACCATTTACCGCCTATATTTCTTTAAGAAAATCTAAATTTCCTCATAAGAATATCTATTTATAGACAACGAGAAGACAATTTCTGAGGATTTGTCACCGGCATAACTGATCCGTTTACCGAGCCAGTAATACCAGTGGTGAATTCTCAAAAAACACTCTTCTCTCAGTCTGCAAATTGCCATTCTTCAAGACCATTACAGAGTCCGTTTTGGGCTATCGCTATTATTATTGTTTCGTGTTTATATGATCATGAAGATTAGATTTAAATGAGGATAGGGTTGACGAACGCGTAACAGTTGAAGGTAGCAAATTCCACAGTTTTGTGGCTGTATATTTAAAACTGTGTCTTGCATAATTTGTGTTTATTTTTGGAGGTTTTAAGTGACCATTTGATTTTGACCTCAAGTTAAGCGGGTGTGCATTTTCGACTAAAGTAAACATGTCTTTAATGTATCTGGGTGTAAGGTCGTTTAGTGCTTTGTAGGTCATCAGATTAGTTTTTATCGCCATTCTCTGTGTTAATGGTGTCCATTTTAAAGTTGCGTATAATTGTTTAGACGGGGTTCTATATGGGACATCTAGTATAATCCTAGCAGCTCGTTTTTGCAATTTTTCAAGTTTATCCAATAATGACGGAGTTTCTGTATAGTAAACTAAACAACAATAGTCTATATGGGAAAGAATATATGCCTTATAAAATATGTTTCTTTCTTCAAGATTCATATATTGTTTATTTTTTCTTAGCATAAAAATAAGTGAAGCGATTTTGCTATAGATCTTGCTAATGTGGTCTTGCCATAATCGGAGTTTACAAGTAAAGTCACCAGCTCTGTGAGCTGTTTTTAAACGCGCATTGAATTTCAGTCAAATATGGTTCAGGTGACTGACATTGAGTTTACAAAGACCTTTGGACAAAATTCACACAATGTGCCATATGCCACCTCTGCTACAGAATGAAACCAGTTGTGAGAATTTGACACAAGGGGGCGCTGTAAACGAATTCCAGTCTGAATATAGTTCAGGCCGTTGCTGCTGCGTTTGCAAATATATTTGAACCAACTTTACAGAATATATGATATGTAATATCCCCTACATGATGAAGTCACTTTTGTAAGAATGTAAACCCAGGGGGCGCTGTAAACGAATTTCAGTCCAGTGCACAATGCGATCACTGTTGTATGAATCTGACTCGGCATAACACAGCATACCCCACACGTATAAATGCATGCAATCACATCCCAATACACTTTGTTATAGCCAACTACAGTTGGATGAACCTATTTTGACAGAGGCCAGAGCGAGGCATTTCCTCTTGCTTCGGCGAAAGCTTCTATAAGGATAAGGTGATTTCTATATCTTGTATACTCGGTTTATATTAAACGTTAGGAAGCCTTCGTGACCCTCCGTTTTTATATTGTCACTTAGGTATAGTCAAGATAAGTTATTCTCTGGCGAGATATAGATCAGCTCTCACTAAAACAGCAAGTCAAACGCCGGCTTGGATCGCCATAACCCAGCATTCGGCTAGCAGTTAAGCCGAATTTACGTCTCAATTGGCCGATTGCGCACCTATAGCTCAAGCTGTGCTCAACGCGATCCCGGGCTTACGCGCAGCTCATAATTCTTGTCCGCTTGGCTTGGCTTACGTAAACTCCAGGTTCAGACCTAAGATTAGCGCTACAAATGGCGGAGTATTTAAATCTAGTATACCAAATTGATGCTGTTGAGAGATTAATTAGGCAGGAGCAAGTGATTAGAGATCGATTGAACACTATTACATTTTATTCTGATGATGAATTTCTGTACAGATTCAGACTAAATAAGGATGCTGTGTTGATGATGCTGGAACTCGTTCAAAATATGTTAGAAAGAAAGCAAGATAAAGTGTCAACTATTTCGCCACTTAACCAAATTTTAATTACGTTACGTTTTTACGCAACTGGTTGTTTTTTACGGGTTGACGGTGATCTATTTGGTGTGAACCAAAGTACTGTTTCACGTATAGGAAAGCGTGTTTCTTGTGCTCTAGCATCACTGTATAAACGCTATGTAAGATTTCCCAACGGAGCAACGTTACGAGAGGTGCAAATGAGTTTTATGCTGCAAAGCAGAATACCTGGTATCATTGGAGCAATAGACTGTAATCACATTCCTATGCAGTCACCAGATAGGAACACTGCAGAATTGTTCAGAAATCGGAAAGGTTACTTTTCCATAAATGTGCAAGCAATCTGCGACAATTTTACAAACGTCTTTGCCAGATGGCCAGGTAGTACTCATGATAGCAGGATATTTGAAAACAGTAATATTTGTGCGCGACTGGAAAGAAGGGAAAGTGATGGCATCTTGGTTAGTGATAATGGTTATCCTCTCAGACAATATCTCATGACACCTCTTCTTAACTGTACCAACAGGGAAGAGCGCCGTTATAACTATGCATTGAGTAATGCAAGGGTGAAAATAGAAAATACATTTGGTATCTGGAAACGTCGATTCCCGTGCCTACGATATCAACTAAGACTAAAGCTTAAGACCAAGCTAACAGTTATCGTCGCCTGTTCCGTTCTTCACAACATATCAAGAGAAGCAGGCGTCCCTTTGCCTAATGGAGATGATGTTGGGCCAGCAGATGTGCCGGTACCCGCATTGCAAATTGCAAACCAAGGAGGGCAAGCTAGGAGAGCAATGTTGATTCGAAACTTTCGTGAGGGATAATATAGGGTAAATAGAACTACCATATCTTATACACACCCACACAGTCCACCCACCCACCCGCCCCCACCCCCGCTACCACACACCCCTTATCTAGATTTCTATCCCTGCTACGCTATGCCCTCCCACACTACCTCCACAACCATCACCAAATCCAATCCACCATAATGCGTTTGGACTGATCGATACATGTAATAATTGCATATGATATAAGCAATATCTTTTAAATGTGTAATATATTTTTTAATTAATTTGACATAGAAGACGTTGCAGCCTAAGAAAAAGAGCTTTTAAATTAAATTAGTTGCAAAATAGTCAAGAGAGTACCAATTTAGTCATATGAAACAACATTTGTTAAATTCTTTTCAAAACAACATGATTTTATTTTATGTATTCTTAAATTACAGTAACATATGTGGATGCGTATAAGGATTTAAACAAATTAATAAATAATATAGTCTTAATTAATCAGAGTCAGAATGGCTGCCACAAATTATGATTATTGCTAATTTTATTTGGCTCCCCGTTAGCTGCACAGGCACCACTATCACTGGGCTCTAAACATAGGCCTAAATCACGTTCTAATTTACGTTTTTTCAAAACCAATATGTCCTCTTTTAGTTCGTATATACGCATTTTTCTCTCATGTTCCAATGTTGCCATTTCCAGTAGTCTAGATTTCACCTGGTCCTGACGCCCTTGTCGAGACGCCCGTTTGTCCTTGTCACGTGGCAGATCAGTACTACAAGTAGGGCGCGTACTCGCTGACGGTAATGACGATATCAGTGAAGATGTTGCTGTTGAACCGTCTTGCTGCGCCGATGAAGCTGACGGATTATCGTTGTTCTGAAAATATTAACATAAAATTACTATTTCATAATATATGTATTGTTATTTAGATGATGTTGACGACATATCCATAAATGTCAAAACACCAAGATACACATTATGCATTTTAAGCAGCTTCGGAAATAATGTTGCTGAAATTTGTTGCTGTCATAGACACAAACATCTTATCACAACATTGTTTCCCGAATAAACAACAATTAGGCCTATTAGTTTCATGCCAGGTTCATCGGACGTATTTATAGGTTAGCTGACCCATCTGTTCGTATTGTCATGGTTATAGTGGTATTGTTTTTAGTTGCAGGCAACAACTAGTATAAGTTACTATGACGATTAGTCTGTCTGTCTGTCTGTCTGTCTGTCTGTCTGTCTGTCGGTCGGTCGGTCGGTCGGTCGGTCGGTCGGTCGGTCGGCGCATCGCACTTGTTTTTATATCAAGATTGTTATCATTTTCATCATCGGTAATTCCAGAAGGCAGTCTCTTATCACTACCATTGCTCCAATTGTTGTTGTTGTTGTTGTTGTTGTTGTTGTTGTTGTTGTTGTTGTTGTTGCTGTTGCTGTTGCTGTTGTTTTTGCTGTTGTTTTTGCTGTTGTTGTTGTTGTTGTTATTGTTGTTGTTGTTGATGGCGGTGTTGGTGTTGGTGTTGGTGTTAGAATTAGTGTTGCTGGCGGTGGTGGGGTTGGTGTTGCTTCTGTTGGAGTCATCATTACCTACCTCATGTATATCAGCAATTGCATCTTCTTCATCCCCATGCAAGCTCGCGTCATCATCAAAGGGATTTTGCAAACTGTTTATTTGCTGCGGAAGCATTTCCGAGATGCTGCTTGAAAATGTGTCCAATTCTTTTTCCGGCGGTCCACCGCCAGTCTTCTTCGTCTTCCATCTTCCTTTGGCTACAGCAGCCTTGGTCCTAGCTTTAAGGTTTTTCCATAGAGACTTCAATTGTGAAACCGATCTTTGATTCACCCCATGACACGAATTAAATTCTTCACAAAGTTTGCTCCATTCAGCATTTTTCTTACAGACATTTCTTCCGTCATTCAGTTTATATTCTAGAATTTCCTTTCTCGTTTCTACTAATTCAATTATAATACTTTTTCTATCTCGGTAAAATTGGGATTTTTCGCTTTACCTGCAATTGCGAAAATGATTGAACCAGACCCGAAGTTGGGGTTGAGCTGAGTTCACGCAATCCAAGCTCAGTTTGCCGGTCAGCAAGCGAAGTCCTTCTCAGTTGATCTCAACTCAAGCCAGACTAAGGAACAACACAAATGAAACCATGGTGTGGAACCGCGACGTATGCAGGAATCCATGCCCGTCCTCACTGGAAAGATATCATTCCGCCGATCCACGAGATCGGCTTTTGCATAGTTCGGGGCGTCTGACTCCCACCTCCATAGAACGGGAAACCTCGAGACCTAACCAGGAAATCCGTCGGGCTGATTCGTACCCCGCCACACCTTTCCAACATCGGTTGGGAGCTGATCGTCAATGTACTGAGTGCAGTGGTGCTCACTGTCAGCGGGTCTTTAACTCTTGCGGGGCATCAGCCGACCAGCGAGATTATTCATCTCGCAGGCCTGCACTAACCACGCGCATCGTCCAAGCTTGAAGTTTCCATGAAGATGTTGGTGATGTTGATGAGGAGGAGGAGGAGGAAGAGGGAGAAGAGGAGGAGGAGGAGGAGGAGGAGGAGGAGGAGATGGTGGTGATGATGATGATGATGATGATGATGATGATGATGATGATGATGATAATGATTGGGAGGACGCAAGGATAAGGGCGGAAAATGAACCACTTCGGGATGTTATTTCCCGTTTTCGAAATCTGAAAAAAAATCTTTATTATTATTTCTCCACAACCGATCATGTGACACCTGTATTTGTTTGAAAAGATCCACACAAAATATTAGATGTCTCTATTCCTCCCCAAGCACGATAGCCACACCAATCCGTGGCGCTTATTAATACCCTCGCCTCGCAAGGGGAAGATGGTATTGCGATCGGGTATGTGAGCGTGTGTGCGTGCGTGCTACTGCACATGTATCTAAAAAAAAGTCTGCTCCGATTTGTTCCAAATTTAACACAAGGAAGGAACTTGTCATGCAAGAGATTCACCGACGTTGGCAGTGATCCGGATAAAAGAACCCGAAAGCGTATCAGATCAAATTCTGAATATATGCATATCTCGGATTCTACTGATCCGAATTTGCACACATTTTAACACACGAAAGGGTGAGAACATAAACTAGGATTCCAAATGTTTCGCATGATCTGAAGGGATCCGAGAAATCAGAAAAAAGCTGGGAAATAAAAAAATGGGAGGGTGATGTTCTGCAATCTCCGATTGCTATTGCTGTGAGCTGTACCCCGTCTTCCGTCCTCTCTCATCCCCTCCATTCAACCATCCATCCATCCATTAATCCAACGAGCAAATCAATCAGCCGATCATTCGTTCAATCAATAAATTATTCGATCACTAGCACCTATCACACCCTGCTTTGCGAGATATGGGTGGAGGCATGATGCTGGTGCCGCCAGTCGGTCGGTCGGTCGGTTAAAAGATCAAATGAGATATAATCCTTAGAGCCTAAGATTTTCTTTAGTAACCAGAAGCGTTGTGTTATATTTACATCAATACTTTGCATATGTGTGGCCGAAGCTGTATTAAAAACCCCACAAAAACTACTGGCCCGATTTAGTTTTGAACTGGGTGAGGTAACCTCAATAATAACAACTATGGTATGATAACATTAATAATAATTATGATAACATAAAGTAGTAGTTGTGGTTGTGGTTGTAGTACCGTAATATGCCTGTTGACATGTACATATGTTTATATGTTCTCACATACTTGTAAAAGTCTGGGTGTAATAAATGAAATGAAAATGAACTGGGATTTCCAAACTTTTGCCTCTGATCCGGATAAAAAAACAGATCATGATCGGATCAAATTCTGGACCTATTGCTGTTGTTGTCGTTGTCGTTGTCATTGTTGCTGCTGTTGTTGTTTTTGTTTTTGTTGTTTGCATGCCCTTTACTCCTTTGTCTAGTGTCCAAGACTGCTTTGTCCCATATAGGCTCCAGTAATATATCATCGTACTAACATACGCCCACTCACATAGCTACGCCGGTCGATACGGGAACGGAGTGGGAGGGTGAGGATCGTGCAATAGGACGATGGTAATATATACACAGTAGGTCTATAATATAAAAAAATATTAGGCATTTCCGATGACGACGTGCCCATCTTATTCTACTTCAACATCTGCGCGGTTTTGAAGTAATTGTACTTTATGATCAAATTAATATTGTTGGACTATTGGGTTGTCGGTCCACTGGTTTTGTAAATTTTCCTCTGTCATACTGACAGCTGGGTATAATTGTCAGACTATTGGGCTTTTGGACTAGTGTGTAAAATTGTTGGACTATTGGGTTGTCAGAATACTGGGCTGTCGGACTAGTGGAGCGTCTTCTGCCAAATGCTAAGCCACAATAGCCACAGCTTTCAGCAACATTGTTTTCAAAACACGCAATTTTGAGGGATTTTTAAATAGCTCTAATGTCTGTGCAGAGGAGATGTCTGTGGGGTCCCGAGGACGTAAGCCAATTTTGCGGTCAAAAACTAAAACGCAACAGCTACAGCTTTCAGGAACATTGTTTCCAAAAAAGACACTTTTGACCTTACTGTGGCCGGATTGGAAAAATATCCCAACGAGTCGTGTAGTGGACAAATGTGTCCTTGTTTTCATAACAAAGCCCGTTGCTTGGAGACGTGAGTTTGTAATGAATGATCTCATCAAATGTCAGTAAAGAGTTAATCCTTTGAAGACGTCGTCATAGTTTATTTTTCTCGACATCAGGCCTATCGCAAAGTAAATAGGCTTTAAAAATAGACTCTTATCCTACTGCCACCTCCACCACTGCCACACCCAATGGACCTTTCCACTGTATCCATCCATCATATGACGTCATAATCAACTACGTGATGTGTAAAATGACATCACAATCAATGACGTTATTATGATGTCATGAATGACGTAGATAAGTACGTCACGAGCGCATAATTGAAGACGGACTATGCGTTGTTGTACGAATTGTATGTCTACTATTTAATAAATATCCTGTTGAATATTTTGAAACGAATTTGACTGGGCGGTGTTGCTGCCATAGCTAAAACTGGAAAGGTCTATTCTCACATCAAACGCAAGAGAAAAATGCCGAAGTCAATATAAAGAAAATGTACTTAAAGTTATCGTAAGCCGCCTTGACCAGAAGCGCCGAAGCATGCACTCAAATTGCGATGTGGACAATTACTATTTGACCAGCAACAACCGGAAATAATTATTAACAAGAACCTACGCAATAGTCAGCACACGGCGATTACTAGCCAGTGAACTAGGTTCGCGCCTCCATAGAGGACTATTTCACAAGTATAAATGGGAAGAATATGTACAAAAACTGAGGTAGTAGGAATTGAGAGATAATATAATCCACGAGACAGGCAGATAGATTCTCAACCCATAAATTGGTAGATATATTTGACATTGTATCGGCTCAGTAAATTGATATGCTCACAGGAAGCGTAAGGAACGTGCTTAACTCCTCATTGCATGACCTCAACTCACCCAGAAGCAATGTGGGAACAAGTGTAAAAGCTGATGTCCTTTGGATGAGTCATTAAACAGTTCGATCTGTCCCGTATCATGTAAGTACTATCAGGTTGTAAAACTGATTTAAGCATCACTCTCACGGTTGTTGGGCATGACATCATTAAGGCATGGCTCAAATACATCTAGGTGGAAGCGGCCAACAAAACCTAATGCACACACAAACTGAGCTCTAATAAATCTGGTTGAAATATGTGGGCAAACAGTAGGCTGAACCATTCAGATTGAAATTAGCTTACAGCACCACCGAACAAAAGTGCTACCATTGGATAAGCGGACCTGGTACATAGAGATAGATGCTTAAAAAGTTGTCTCCATTGTGGAGGGGAGATGGTATATGTCATTTTCTGTAAACTTTGTTCAAATATAAATGTGTAAACGGAGCAACAGTTGCTTGAACCATATTCAGACTCAAATTGATTTACAGCGCCCCCTTGCGTCAGATTCATACAATAGTGATCTTATTGTGTAGGGGAGATGGTATATATTATTTTCCGTGAATTTGGTTCAAATATGATTGTAAACGGAGCAACACTGGCCTGAACCATATTCAGACTAAAATTCTCTTACAGTGCACTCTTGCATAAGGTCCATACAACAGTGGTCTTATAGTGTAGGGGGAGATGGTATATGTCAGATTTTGTGAACTTGGTCAAAAGATTTCTGTATACTCAGTGTCAGTTACTTGAACAACTGAAATTAGATAATCATTTAAAAACAGCTCACAGAGCTGGTGGCTGTACATGTACGCTCCGATAGAGCACTCCCTGTTGAAAGAATCTTAGAAACCTTTTCCCATTGTGTAGGGGATACCATATGGTATAAGGTATTTCCTGTGAATTTGATTCAAATATGTTTGTAAACGCAGCAACGGTGGCCTAAACCATATTCGGTTGAAATTCAGTGCTCATTAACAAAAACCCTCTAATTACGAACTACGGACTTCGAATTTTGGTCTAACTTCTAAGAGATATTATGTCTAGCGCTCGAGATAATCTTTTTTCGCAGACATAGCCCTTCAGGACATCCGTAGATGATGATATCAGCATACTCGTCACTTAGTTGATTATGACGCCGTATGATTGTTGGATAAACTGGAAATGTGAATTGACGAATCGTGGTAAATCGTTGTCAAACATTAGCCCGGCATAGTTCCTAGCAGCATGTAAAGCGTCTCTATCTGTCAAACTACTTCAGAGAAAAAAAGCTTTATCGTCACCATCATAATTGACAGAAATACTCCATCATTATGAACCTGGAATAACCTGACAAGTATTGCCCTGTAGGTGGGGCTTAGAATACACCTTCCGTATCCTCTGCGTGTCGTAAGAGGCGACTAAAGGAGGTAAGGGTGAGGTAACCCTGACAGAAACCTCGAGTGCTGAAGACGGAGGTTCCAGGCCGCAAGGCGCACTCTAATACACCATGGATCCACGCACTTAACGCTTATGATCATGTCGATAGTCACTTACAGGACTGACGGTATGATCAGCGAACGAAAAGAAGAAAGAAGACCTGACAAGTGCACGAGATGTATGTCTTTGATGGATTTACTAATTAATAAACATTCTGTTGAAAATTTTGAAACTAATTTGACTGGGCATTTTTGCTGCCATTCAGGATTCAAAGTATATAAATCCATCCCAACACACGCAAAGCATGGACGGGGTTTAGCTAGAAAAGGACGTGGCTTAGCTAGAGACCGTCTTAAATCTCTCCAAGCCGAATGGAGGAATCCAGTTTTAGCTATGCCCTGCCCATCTCTAGTTAGGCTCCACCCACGCTTCGCCCGTGCTGGGATCGATCG
>CM067374.1:9685802-9719274 GCA_034401795.1 Chaetoderma sp. LZ-2023a
GCATGACACGTGTGTTAAAACTCCAAAACACAAAAATCATTTTGGGAGGAAACTAATCTTGTTGACATTAATTGGGCACCAGCGGCGCCCCTTAGGTGCAAGATATAAAGCACGTTGTGGTCGCTTAAGATAAATTATCAACCGTTACGTTACAACATAGAGCAAATTAATTCATTAAGATACGCGAGAGGCGAGAATCTTAGATTATGCTATTTACAACACACCCAACCTAATTGATAAACACTACCTGTCCACCAATTGGCAAGAGTGATCATAATAGTTTGGCTGTTAACACCAAACTACGACCGATCTATGACAAGAAAGGACCAAGAATACTGTACAACTATAACAAAGCAAAATGGGATAACATCCGGAACGACACGCAAAAATTCCAAGAAGAATATTTGAGTAACGACAAACAACATTCCGTAGATGAAACTGGCCTCGCCTCAAACTAACTCTAAGCATGGATACTCATATTCCACGCAAAACAACCCTGGGAGAAAACCAGGGCCCGGTTTCACGAAACTTCTTAAGTCTAGTAATCGGCTTAGCCCGTAGTTATTTTCTTAAATCACTACAAATGCGTTTCTAGAAAAATCTTAAGCTCAAAACTACACAATATTTAAAGACAAAAACGTAATTTTCTTATAGAGCAGTCTTAAGTTCAAAACTAGTCAGATAAATATGGCCGCCGTGAGAAACAACATTCGATAGAAGACATGATTCACCCAGATAGAATATTCAGAGATCGGCAGAATCCACTTGACATATATTATGGCATAAAAGACCGTCCCCGTATCGTTTATGCCTTTAACTATCCTTTCCAGCCGATTTAGAAAGACCAACAAAGTGATCTAATAAGGCATTTTAACATCGTAATCAATGCTATTTTAGCAATAATGAAGATCCAATTATGACGTCATTACAGTGAACCGTCACGGGTATAGTCACTCATAGTCCGAGCAAGTTCTTGTTGCACTTTCCCGACTTTAACAAGTTCGTTAACTATGCTACAAATCCATACACTCATGTTTTTCACTGGTATAGTCGCATATGAAATAAACAAACAACACTACAATTTGATTGGAGTTCAACAAATGGTTTCAGAGGAGAAAGAGTGATGCAAGGAATGCTTATGATATTTGACCCTTTGATCTCGTCGTCCAACACACGCACGCACGCACGCACGCACTCCGCACGCACGCACGCACGCACGCACCATGGATCATCCCCACCCCCTCATGGAGCGGAGCCAAGTGGAAATGTCCACTTGCACAACACACTTATATGGGTAACACACATACCAAATTTGGTTGAATCCCGTCCAACGGTTTCGGAAGAGATATGTTACAATCGATTTTTTAGCACAGACACACGCCCGCCTGCCCACCCGCCTGCACGCACGCACGCACACACGCATGTATTGCACGGCATAATCCCCAATTTTCTTCGAAAAACGTTGTGCTAATATATAATAATGATATATTTTCATTAGATGAGGTGAAAATTGGCGCTTACATTACAATACTAGTCTGACAAAATGTGCGTTAGATATCCTACAATTTAGTGAATTAATTCGCTAAACTTGTCTCATTTTAAAGGTAAGAATATGTAGATACAGTGTGTACGACAGTTCCGGATCATCGGCAGTTTCGGATCACTATATGTTAGTCATCAATCAAATTCTTTCGAATTAGGTTTAATAGATTTAATATTTTGTTATGTTTTTCAATAGCTTCAGTTTTTAGAGGACCAAGAAACATAAAAATGTGTCTCAATTGTGTCAGATTTCCAGCATTTAATTCATAATAAATCCTATGTCGCGATTAACCACCAATTACTGTCAACACGAAAACAAGCTCCTCTCTCACAGCGGTATGACGAAGATGCTTCTATAGACAGCACATGTTTGTCTGTCAATGATATTCCTCATATTCTTGTTTTTTTGCCTTCTGAAAACATGACAATGGAATAAGACTGGTTTCGAAAACATTATTTTATAGTCCTCAAACTGACACTTGATCCGGAACTACCCAAAGTGACTGGAATTGACGTATTCGATCGACTCGCACTATTGTGAAATTCTTTGAAGGGTAAAACTCAAACTAAATCTTTATTATATTTGCATAATTTATGTTTGTCATCAAGATATTCAATAAATATATTCACAGGAACTATTTTTAAGTAGTGATCCAAAATAGCCTGAAAAAACGTATAATATATTTATAATACACAGATTGTGGAAACGCCGAGAAGAATTATAATTATTGTTTCTTCGCAATGGTGTGTTATACCGGTATTAACTAATGCGACGGCGTAATGGTAATGTTCGGGATCGCCCAATGATAATAAACAACGCATTGGCATACGTCATCCTATAGCTGTGAATATGTGATGTCATATTTATATATATGAGAGAGAGGGAGAGAGAGAGAGAGAGAGAGAGAGAGAGAGAGAGAGAGAGAGAGAGAGAGAGAGAGAGAGAGAGAGAGAGGGAGAGAGGGAGGGAGGGAGGGTGGGTGGGGAGGGAGGGGGGGATTTACATGTGGCATACATTCTGGATTTTTGATGGGGTACCTGTGGATGCTACAACCCACCCATTTGCTCCAAATGGACCATCTATTTTACGTGTAAGTACTTGTAAGAGAGGAGGGAGTGAGGGAGGGGGCGGGGAGAGAGAGAGGGGGAGGGAGGGAGGGAGGGGAGGGAGGGAGGGAGGGAGGGAGGGAGGGAGGGAGGGAGAGAGAGAGAGAGCGCAGACCAAGTGATGATATTGTGTCTGCATTGTTGATACAGCAGCATAAACTGGCGCGTGTCCATGAGTTGGCCCAGCAGGCATATTCCCACGTAATTTTGGGCAGATGATCACAGAACGTCCATTGCAATACGTCTCAGTCCACAACACCATAAGTACAAAGGCCTGGACACAAGAGTAATGTTATTTAGCAGTCTGGATAAACTGGAATGCACAGCAACATATTTCAAAGCAACAAAAGTGTCCATCTGAATGAACGCAGGAGAAGGGTAAATACATTGCCAAGTACATTAGCATCAAAACCGAGTTTGCATGCAAATCTAGAAGATTGTGGAATCATTTCGTATATATCGATAAAGCAAATTAACATATTATAAATTAAATTTATAACCACCTTTCTCCAGCGAGGAATGATTCTCCCAGTATTAGCATTCGACATATCGCTCTTGTAGTTTAAAAATATATGTCAAATCACGTCTAACAATTCATGTTGAGTAATATCCTGACCGTTTCTCAGATTGCGCTCAACATTTCCTGGTGCACTAAATCATATATTGTACCGATGGCGTCATTTGTGTGTGCCTTACACTAAGATCGGTTCACTTGGCACTAGACACTTCGATCTGGTGACATCAGTCATATATCGATCGATGGGAGCAGGCATGGTAACTAGACAACACCCTAGTTCAGCCTCTTACGCTATACTGCCATACTGGTTGAATAAATCACGTCAGCGATCAGCCATTTCAGTAAAACGACAGACAGTGTTGGAAGTTGGCTGGCCCATAATTACTCACTCACACCGCCAAAGGCGGTAAGTATTAGGGTTGGTGCTGCAACAAATGTCAAGGGCAGGGGGTCACATAGTACATTTCCAAAACCGTGTTCAAAGGTGTGAGTCAGCTTATCCATCAAATGCATTCTAGTTTAAAATCTGCCCGCCCGCTCGGTATATTATATGTATGCCATGGTTGAACTATTTGGCTCTAGGTGGCAATCTCTTGGTAAGTTTCTTCGGAAACACGATATTACGGTTAATAAGTTGCAATTAATACATTCTAACTATTTCGTATGGCTATATCAATAATTGTCCCTGGCACATTTGTGCATCAAAATCATACACTCACTTAATGATGAAGACATATCATATGTATGTAACACTGATGAAGTCACATAAATATCGTATCCAATTTTACCCTATTGGATTTCTCTGCATTGTCAAATGGGGCTTAGAAGTTGTGTCACTAACTTCACACGAAAAAATTCGACGAGAAATAGACTGGATTTTGTTTCAAAATATAACTATATTATATTAATAGTACCGTATCTAGAGGTCACATCTGAGAGAATCTGTGCACATGTTTTTCAACAATGTAGTTTTTTCTAGTCTGAAGTCAGTAATAGACCGATCTATTTCTATCAATGACCCGCCCCATTTCTAGTTAAGCTCCGCCCACGTCTCGCGCGTGCTGGAATAGATTTATATACTTTGAACCATGAATTCTCAGAATCCAATTTTCAAGGTAACTATACACGTAAGTTGGTGAATATTTTGAAACTAATTTGACTGGTCGCTGTTGCTACTTATCGCAGCAAAAGCGCCCTGTCAAATTAGTTTCAAAATAGTGAACACACATGTTTATTAAAGACATACACGTGGCAGACTTTTAAATTTCCAAGACGGAGCTAGCAACGTCATTCATTAAGCATTATGATTGTGACGTCAGCATACCTATGACGTAATAGGTTATGACGTCATATACGTGAGTAGCTGATCGGATCTCTCCATTTTGTGTTTGATCAAGCTAATCAATGGTCAGATGTATGATGGAATCGTGGTGTATAGTCGCCATCATCATTGTCCATCGTGTGACGTCATGAATAAGACCTTTGGCCCTCAAGTTCCACACATGTGACTGAGCAAGCCGATTAGGGGCCGCTCCCTCCCTCCCTCCTCCACCCCCCTCCCTCCCCCTCTCTCTCTCTCTCTCTCTCTCTCTCTCTCGCTCTCTCATGTTCATGACAGTTCTAGATATGTCACTATGTATTGTGACGTAAGCCGACATATGACGTATTTGAGTATGGCATCATATAGTTGAGTGACAGATCGGCTCCCTCCATTGGCGAGGGACGTGTTTCTGCTTTTACACTGGTCAGCATTGAGACAGATGTGTCAAGGTGCTGAGGTCTTTATAAGTTTTAGCGGAGACCAGAAAACTGTTGATTTCACGATTTGTATTCAAAGACTGTAAATCTATAATTGACAATCTTATTGGCAATCAATAAGGCAAGGGATAACGGCGTTACAAAAGTAATTATCATATTTTACCCATTTTACCCTGTAACACCAGTATCTAACTTTTACAGTAAGCTGTTGAATATTTTGAAACGAATTTGCCTGGAAGCTGTTGCTGGCTTAGGCAGCACATCTTTCAGTAAAATTAATAAAATTATTTAACAGCATTCTGACGCGTAAGTAACATATTTATTATATTTGGGGTCATCATCATCATCATCATCATCATCATCATCGTCGTCGTCGTCGTCGGCGGCGGCGGCGGTGGTAGCGGCGGCGGTGGCGGCGGCGGTAGCAGCAGAAATTTCCTCCTTGACACGATAAGGGGGCCCAGCATCTAATTAGCTCTAGGCTCCATTACCAAATATGCTTAAGCCGGCGCTGTATGTATTTATAATACACTTGATTTAGTTTATATTAATATTCTTTATTTAGTTTGACACGCATTGTAAGATGGTACAATCACATTTTCTTTGTTAATTGATTTGACCAGATGGTGTATTCAGAACTATCCAATATTACCACCTGAGCTCAGACGCGTTGTGTTAAGGTGAATCTGGCAGATGAATGGCGTAGTCAAGTCGCAAAACTCGTCACCCCATTGATAGCCAAGCTGAGGATAGTTCAATGATAAACAGTGCTGTCGACTCCCCACATTATTAGGCTGACCAAGGCGCCAGTTGGTATAACTCAATCTCTCCGGGTCACCTTTATCAGTCCAGTACCATCTACCCTCTGATCCTTCATCACTGCCCGATGTCCAGACACCACTTGCAGCTGCAGCACGGTATTCTAGCAGTAGCAGCAGTAGCAGAAGTAGCAGCAGTAGCAGCAGTAGCAGCAGTAGCAGCAGTAGCCGCAGTAGCAGCAGTAGCAGCAGTAGCAGCTGCCTTAGCAAAAGTGGCAGACGTATCAGTAGTATTAGTGGTAGTAGTAGCAGCAGTAGTAGCAGCGGTAACATCATCAGTAGTTACTGCCGCCATTCCATTAGCCATATCTCTATTATTAATATAATAATTATTGCACTTGTTATTGTCGTTCATCCTCAAGTTGCTTTTTTCAGGCTAGCTCTTAGGTCAAGAACAACCTGTCACCTGTTGGTGGTGGACTGGGTATATTTGGTAATTTGGGATTTGGTTTGGTTGCTGCTCTCGTCGTTGTTGTCATCGGTGTCGTCGTCGTAGTCGTTGTTGTTGTAGGAGGATGAGGAGGAGGAGGGGGAGGAGGAGGAGGAGGAGCTCCTCTCCCTGTTCATCACTGATCAGCTTAGAGAGACGCTTAAGTCATTACCAATTTTCTTGATTTCAGGATCTGTATTTATTTCAAAGATATGCACTTGATTTAGTTTACATTAATACCTTGAATTTAGTATAACAAGAATCATAAGATGTTTCAATCACATTTTCTTTGTTAATTTGTATCCAGATGGTGTACTTAGAACTATCCAATATTACCACCTGAGCTCAGATGCGTTGTGTTAAGGTGAATCTGGCAGATAAATGGCTTAGTCAAGTCGCAAAACTCGTCACCCCATTGATAGCCGAGCTGAGGATAGTTCATTGATAAACAGTGCTGTCGACTGCCCACATTATTAGGCTGACCAAGGCGCCAGTTTGTATAATTCAATCTCTGCGGGTCACCTTTATCAGTCCAGTACCATCTACCCTCTGATCCTTTATCACTGCCCGATGTCCAGACACCACTTGCAGCTGCAGCACGGTATTCTAGAAGGCAAATTAATCTCAGTAACTATGTATATACAAATCAATCATAATGGGCATGGAAATACCTATGGTAAGGCAATGGTTTCACATGTCAACATAGACAGCATTGTATTACTAGATGATCGCTCAATAGTGGTATGTGGGTTTCCTGAATTCCTAACTGATACTTGCACATTTATAGCACGTATCAATTAGGAATTCATGAAAATAACATACAGCTATTGGGCGATCAATATATCAAGCTAATTTGATTGGAATGTGTTGTTGCTATGCAAGCAACAGATTCCTGTCAGATTAGCTTCAGAATATGAGCTTCTGGGAATTCAAGGTGAGCAGGGATCAAAGTAGCAATCAAAGAAGTGAGAAGACTATTGAGAAAAGCGTAACGTGTTTCTGAATGATTCTCAATAAAACAGCATATTGTTTCCGACTAATCTGGGTATTTAATTCATAACGGACCTTTCCATTTTTAGCCATGCCCCGCCAATCTCTAACTAAGATCCACCCACACCTCGCTCGTGTTGGGATCGATCGATCTCTGAACTCTCTGACTATCAATTTCCAGAAAACTATACAGGTAAGCTGTTGAATATTTGGAAACTAATCTGACTGGGTGCTGTTGCTCCTGATTGAGTGAGGAAATGGAATCACGAATTGCTCACGACAGCACTTACAGGTTGCATACATGAGCTTAAAGAGCTGGCTATCAGATATTTTGTTTCAATCCAAAAGTATCTGTTCAATTTGTCATACTTTCTTAACAGTTTTAAATAATTCCAACTCAAGTTTTATTATCTACGTTTATGAGTTTCCCATTTAAATTCTCCTTTCTCACTTCCGTTCTGACACAAAGACCGTAGGGTAATTTTCTCGCAAAAAGAAAGCTTCTTCACTCAACTACTAACTAACCATTTTTCACTCAACTACTACCTAAAATATATTATTCAATCAACTATTAGTTCACCATTGGTCAGCTAACACAAAACTCGCCATTCTCCAGTAAACTACAAACTCGTCATTGTTCTGTCAACAACAAACTCGCCATTGTTCTGTCAACTACAAACTCACCATTGTTCTGTCAACTACAATCTCACCGTTGTTCTGTCAACTACAAACTCACCATTGTTCTGTCACGTCAGCTACAAGCTCACCATTGTCCAGTCAACTACAAACTCACCGTTGTTCTGTCGATTACAAACTCACCGGTGTTCTGTCAACTACAAACTCACCATTGTTCTGTCGACTACAAACTCACCACTGCTCTGTCAACTACAAACTCACCATTGGTCTGTCAACAACAAACTCACCATTGTTCTGACAACTACAAACTCACCGTTGTTCTGGCGACTACAAACTCGCCGCTGTTCTGTCAACTACAAACTCACCATTGTTCTGTCAACACCGTTGTTCTGTAAACTATAAACTCACCATTGTTCTGTCAACAACAAACTCACCATTGTCCTGTCAACTATAATCTTACCATTGTTCTGTCAACTACAAACTCACCATTGTTCTGTCAACTACAAACTCACCGTTGTTCTGTCAACTACAAACTCACCATTGTTCTGTCACGTCAGCTACAAGCTCACCATTGTCCTGTCAACTACAAACTCACCATTGTTCTGTCACGTCAGCTACAAGCTCACCATTGTCCTGTCAACTACAAACTCACCATTGTTCTGTCAACTACAAACTCATCATTGTTCTGTCGATTATAAACTCACCGCTGCTCTGTCAACTACAAACTCACCATTGTTCTGTCAACAACAAACTCACCATTGTTCTGTCAACTACAAACTCAGCGTTGTTCTGGCGACTACAAACTCGCCGTTGTTCTGTCAACTACAAACTCACCATTGTTCTGTCAACACCGTTGTTCTATCAACTACAAACTCACCATTGTTCTGTCGACCACAAACTCACCGCTGCTCTGTCAACTACAAACTCACCATTGTTCTGTCAACAACAAACTCATCATTGATCTGTCAACTATAATCTCACCATTGTTCTGTCAACTACAAACTCACCATTGTTCTGTTAACTACAAACTCACCATTGTTCTGTCAACTACAAACTCACTATTGTTCTATCAACTACAAACTCACCATTGTTCTGTCAACTACAAACTCACCATTTTTCTGTCAACTTCAAACTGACCATTGTTCTGTCAACTACAAACTCACCATTGTTCTGCCAACTACAAACTCACCATTGTTCTGTCAACTACAAACTCACCATTGTTCTGTCAACAACAAACTCATCATTGATCTGTCAACTATAATCTCACCATTGTTCTGTCAACTACAAACTCACCATTGTTCTGTTAACTACAAACTCACCATTGTTCTGTCAACTACAAACTCACTATTGTTCTATCAACTACAAACTCACCATTGTTCTGTCAACTACAAACTCACCATTTTTCTGTCAACTTCAAACTGACCATTGTTCTGTCAACTACAAACTCACCATTGTTCTGCCAACTACAAACTCACCATTGTTCTGTCAACTACAAACTCACCATTGTTATGTCAACTTTAAACTCACCATTGTTCTGTCAGGTCAACTACAAACGCACCATTGTTCTGTCAACTGCAAAATCACCATTGTTCTGTCATGTCAACTACAAACTCACCATTGTTCTGTCACGTCAACTACAAACTCACCATTGTTCCGTTAACTGCAAACTCACAATTGTTCTGTCAACTACAAACTCACTATTGTTCTGTCAACTACAAACTCACCATTGTTCTGTCAACTCCAAACTCGCCATTGTTCTGTTAACTTCAAACTCACCATTGTTCTACCACGTCATCTACAAGCTCGCCATTGATCTGTCAACTACAAACTCACCATTGTTCTGTCAACTACAAACACACCATTGTTCCGTCAACTTCAAACACACCATTGTTCTGTCACGTCAACTACAAACTCACCATTGCTCTGTCCACTACAAACTCACAATTTTTCTGCCAACTACAAACTCACCATTGTCCTGTCAACTAGTAACTCACCATTATTCTATCAACTACAAACTCACCATTGTTCTGTCAGCGACAAACTCGCCATTGTTCTGTCACGTCAACTACAAACTCACCATTGTTCTATCAACTACAAACTCACCATTGTTCTGTCAACTACAAACTCACCATTGTCCTGTCAATTAGTAACTCACTATTGTTCTATCAACTACAAACTCACCATTATTCTGTCAGCGACAAACTCGCCATTGTTCTGTCACGTCAACTACAAACTTGCCATTGTTCTGTCAACTACAAACTCACCATTGTTCTGTCAACTACAAACTCACCATTGTTATGTCAACTACAAACTCACCATTGTTTTCATTGATGTAGCGTATTAGTTGTCTCTCCTTGCCCGCACCATCGATGCTAACTAAGTGACCATAGGGACTTATGGACCTGCAGTATTTTACAGCATTTGTCCAAGTAGTTGCATTCGTATGGAACTGAACACAGGTCAGCATGTGAGAATCCTCTGTTTCTAGCACGGCAAACCCTTCAGGACAGTTTGGTATCGCTTTAAATGAAAAAAGATATACCAGTACAGCAATTCAGAAATGAAGACGTCGAGTCACATCTATTCAGAACCATTTCAAGCGCATTTAAAAGGTGTGATAAGCTATCAGAAATATTGTCATTGTCGGCAGTTTGTATAAATTACTGCGATGTAGTTGTAGTGAATGACAGAAATAGTTGTGTCACTTTGTAGATTTTATTATATAAAACAAAACCTGGAACCCATATTCCTTTAACATAACACAAATTGCATTACAACTAAGAGACAATATCCCTCTAGAACGTATTAAATGGTTCATAATTCATAAATTTTAAAATGTCAAAATTCAGGAGTCTTGAAGTGAAATTGCATAAGGAGAAACTAACTTGACAAGACACGATCACAGACACAGCTGGATGGAAGATACATTGACAGGCATAGATGGAACAGATAGCTTTTTCTAAGACAGAACTGAAAGGAAATTATGACTGCAACTTTGTTAATGTTATTCAGTCACGATCGCCAACCTTTCCTTTTATGCTTGTAACTTATGTGAACCTTGAAAATGGTAGATCTGTGCTCTGCAACCTCACGATGGCTTGTAACTAAAACTTAAGTATTAAATATAAAGTTAATATGTAATTGACAATGTGGACTAATGATTCTTAACTAATTAACCAAAATAAGTAAAGTAAGTCTCTATTAAAGGAAAAGACAAGGGAACTAACATATGCTCTTGAATGATAGCTTTATTTAATAATCAACCTATAGCCACCTGTAAAAACAGAAATAAATAAGAATAATATAATAAAAGCAGCCAAATACCATTTATGTCACTCTGGCTGGAACCATTTAGTGACGCATCTGGACCTATGCGCTCTGGTGTAAGCAGAGCGAATAGATAATACCCGCTACAGCCGGTCATATAGGCTCAGTTATATTAGCATTAAGATAAGTAGCCACTACTTCCTACAGGTAAAACACTGTCTAATCTTAAAATAATCTGACTGAAAGCCGTTGTTTCCACCTTGTGACCTTGGAAACCAGCAGTGTATTTTGAAACCATTTTGACCGAAACTTGTTGCCTCCGCCAGAAAAAGTGATTTTCAAATATAATGTTTTCAAAAGGATCAATAGTGAATTAACAGCCGAGAGTTAATTGCTCTACATCGACGCCTATAGAGAATACTATTCATACCGCTTACGAAGCTATATTCACGTTTGCTTTTGTTATATTCCCGTACACAGTACACTTGCGCACATAGGTGACAGACGGCGGAGTGTGAAGCGCTAGCGACGTCACTAATTGGTTCCAAGTTAAGCGCTCCTAGATTTAGTAACGGCATTCTCTCAAATTAATCTCCGATTAAGTTCCTTTTTTACCGGTGGTAGTTTATTTAATATTGTATGAAATTACCACTAACCATTATATGTTATTTCCCTTTTCCTTTCCTTTAAAATGGTGATTATAGTTTGTTTCAAAATAAATATTAAAGTTACATTTGAAAGTCATGGAACCGAGATGGTTTACGGCGATCAAAAAGCAATTTTGAAAAATGGGGAATTTTAACATGGAATTCTTCATTACATTAATTATATCAGATTATCGCATTAGAAAATATTCCCTATGTCCCATGATCTATGTACAGCATGTTCTAAACGCACTATTATCGTTTATAGATGTTCCTAGATGTTTTATTATGTTTAGCATAATAATATTCCGTATGTCATACGACTGGTATGACAGCTGCTTGCTATACTCAATGTTCTTCGTGACCAGAGACCATTTAACCGAAGGTTCACAACATGAAATTGATCCCTGACCTATGTCATATTGTCACTATACAAAGATGGATATTTTATTGTAGAGTATTGGAAATCAGCAAGCATACACGTTGAAGATTTTGGATCTCCGGGTGGTTTCTTAATTGATGATATTCTCTACTACGTCAATGGTAAGATTGTGATGTTGAAAGGTTGCTGCGACAACCTCTTACCAAGGAAGTAGTAGAAGTATGACCGTCGGCTCGCCTCGTCGCTGGATGAACCGCGACGATATTTATAAGTGACGATCGGGCCTATCTGACTTGATGAAGATTCCCGGCTTCGGTGGAGTGTTTCTCTCCACTCTAGAGTCCCTACTTTAATGAACAAAAACCAAACTTGTGTCTTGCTTTTGCAAGATGATAGTTTTAATAATGAAGCTAATCTAACTGTACAACTTTTGAAATAAAAGACTTTGCCAATTTCTATCTTCAATACCTAACTAGTACTGATACAGTGTCTAAGCTAACGTAGCATCGGCGATGTCTACGGAACCCTGGTGTTGGATTGATTCCTTCTACAAACGGCAAAGTGCCTTATTTATTCTCTTCAGCAACTCTCCAGTTCTATACATATTACGATATACAGTTATATACATATCGTAATATTTATTCTTTGTTCTAATGATTCTTCTAGGTAGGTTATAAGCACAGCTTGACTGGTCTGGATAATCAGTCCGCCAATCAACGTCTGCTTATTCCCTCCTAGAAGCTTCTACCTAGTAACTGTTGGTCGTCCTGACCAATCCATGATCATTTACATTTCGATTCTTACTCTGAAACTTGTTCTTTCTAATTCTCTGCCACAGAGTTTGATCGCCGCTCATTGATCATGACGTCATTCTTACCAATCAAACTCTGGGCTTCTCTTCCATGGAGCTACTGCTGCACATAGGCAAAGCGGTGTTGGCTGGTTCTGATTTGATGCAATCTGTCAGCTAACTAACAATATTATGGAATGTGTTGTTGTAGCATGCCATTGTATGATTGACACATAGTTGATATACAAATTTCGATTGTGTTATTAATTCCTACAGGACGCTACAATGTCCGTGTCCTGTCCATTGCCTATCGTGACTATGCCTGTAGGATACGAGAGTTAATAGGCACATGAGTTGTATGATCTCATTGCCAGCTGGTGTTGTTCTATTCTCGTATGAGAATCAGAGTGCCTATCGTCATCAACTATAGTCAGTCTGTCACGTACGATTCCATCGATTCTTATCCATTGATTATTTCCTAAACTACCGATCAAAACGACTGCTGAATATTATAAAAGTGGGTGCCGATCCCACAGCAACAACTTTTATCTCAACTATTTCCAGATACACATCAATTCAGAACCGAAGGTCCTATTCTATTCAATCCACTTCTTTACACTTTGATGATGAATATATCCCTCCAACCATCCTTATCAGTTTCGCCGAAACTGAAACTGTACATCATCAACTGATGTCAACCAGTGCTGTCTAATACTTAACTAAATAACAATGCATATAGTAACTCGGTCCATTAGCTCACCTGGTATTTTCAAATATGAATTTCATTTAGGACTTACTCGTAAATATAAGATATCCAGCGGGGTCATGACTTCCGACCAGACAGTCCCATATCTACAACGTGTTGTGGATGATTAGTAGATAAACATTTCCACGAAAGGTATATATAATTCGATCGACTTATATCTTTCTAAGACGATCGAATAATCCATACCTTTCGCGGAGATGTTTATCTATGAATCGTCTACATCATATATATGCTTGCTTCTTTCCAATCCCCTACTGTGAAGAAGGGGGCGGGGCTGGAGAGAACACGGGCGCATGCCAGTTCATGGAACAATTAAGCTTGTTCATGCATACCTCTGCATCCTCTATTGGTAACATAGATATCATCGAATACCGTCATCATGTCGTTATTGTGATAGGTGTACCTATTGCTCGCATATCTTCGGTACGCCACAGTGCCTGACTCTATCACAATCTAGAATTCAGAGCATACCATATTCTCTTAAAATATAATAATATCAGAATTTAATTCACCTTTCCAGAGTATTCATCGATGATCTGACGTCGTCATACTCAGCTAAGCGGTGTGTAGGATGACGTCATAATAATTACGTCATAAATGATTCTATTCGGCCCGTCTTTAACTCTTAATACTCCGACACGTTGTATGAATTGTATTTCTCTACTATTTAATAAACATGCTGTTGAATATTTTGAAACCAATCTGACAGGGCGCTGTTGTTGCCATAGGAAGCAACAGCACCCAGTCAAATTAGTTTCAAAATATGTAACAGCTTAACCGTATAGTTTTCTGGACATTGATAGTCAGGGAGTTCAGAGATCGATCGATCACAACGCGGGCGAGGTATGGGTGGAGCTTAGCTAGAGATGGGCGGGGCATAGCTAAAAATGGAAAGGTCCATTGTAATCAGATAAAGTTTATCATTCCTTACTGTTTTATCACTTTTATGTATTATGGATTCCATGAGGTGAGTAGATTTCTGAGGGGATCGGGCTTCTTGGTCCAGTTTTACTGGCCAGTTATATATCTCGACAAAATTTAACGAAGGAAATGTGCATGCCCTGATGTAACTGATTCGTTTGAGTTCAGTTCTGCCCAAAACGAAAGCTGGTAACATTGATACTATTGCCGGTCACCTTGAACCTAAGGGCAGTCTTCACTTTTGACCCGAGAGTCAACATGCCTCTTTGGAGCCCCAGAGACAATCTCCAGACCAAGTTTGCCGATAATCAGATAAAAATTGTAGCCGTAGTGATAGTTCAAACATTTTCAAGTCTACAACACCTGATCTTACATGGTGTTATGGTGTATCTTCAAATATGCCCATTGAAAATTTGTACTTCTCAGGCTGAGGCTCGTACATGTCTGACAAATATGAGAATTGGTAAATTTGAATCCTAATGGATAAGTGATTGTCATTTGGATATTCCAATGATAACAGTATAGCCAAAGGAGGATCCCAGTTTCTCAGTCAATCATATGACGTCATAATCAACCACGTGACTTGTAGAATGAGGTCATAATCAATTATGTCATGAATGGCGTAGCTAAGTTCGTCACCAATGCTGACTTGATGACGGACTAAGCGTTGCTGTACCAATTGTGTGTCTTTACTATTTAATAAATATGCAGCAACAGCACCCAGGCAAATTAGTTTCAAAATATTCAACAGCTTACCTGTATCGTTTTCTGGAAAGCAGGGAGTTCCGGGGTTGATTGGGCCTAACACGGGCGAAGTGTGGGTGGAGCTTAGGTAGAGATGGGCGGGGCATAGCTAAAAGTGGACCTCTCCGTTAGACGAGGTGTATCACTAACAAACCTCACCAGACATTCCATTGTTTGTATGCATGGGACTAATAAACACTCACGCTGAAGGTGGCACCAGTATACTCTGAATCAACCTCTACTTCTGCTAAGGTCCACTGCCTCTCAAGACCAGAGCTAAACGTCCTTACCGGATATCCCAGTCCACCATATACCTGTAGCGGACATTTAATGCAGAAACGAGTATCGTCTTGATTGTTTTGTTATTGGTTATAAATTAGAATATATATATAACCACGATTAGCTGTTAGCAACTGTTATATTAAACTGTGTTGATACTATTTCCGTTCGTGCTTGCTGAATATCTGATTAATCACACTGTGTTAGTTATACAGACACACTAGCAACAGCACCAAAATTCACTCCAGTGATTCATTAGCGACTCCAGTAATCAACTAGCAACACTAATAATTCACTAACAACCATATTGATCTAACACTGACTCCAATAATCCAACACTGACGCCAATTATCTAACACTGACTCCCATAATCCAATATCATTATGCACATCATTCAAATAATAAAATTTACTGTTTCACCAATCGGAAATCTGATTCACGAACATATGTAGAAATTTAATTTGACAACTTAAAATTTGCCAGATATTTTACTCAGATAATATTTTTAATCTGTAAATCATAATACCATTTCAATCGTTTCATGAAACAATTATACTGAAGTGCCAATGGAATGTTTACTCTGATTGAATACTCATGACGTATGCATTGGAATACGGCTCTACGATATACATTACTATAACACTAACACAACTCGCCATGCACACTATAGCCTTTATTCATGTGTGGTGTATCTCAATAATATTTATAGTGACCCATTCTTGATTCCCATTACTGAATAGATTTTGAAATACAGGCAGTTTATCATTAAAACCGTAAATCACAACATTTGTAATCACCAAAGCCATTGCATTACACTACCTCGCTAAGGAATGTTTGTTTGTATATAAAATATTGATTATCACTATACCAATTTCTGATTTTGCAGTTCGTTTATTAATCGTCACATCCGCACACGCTAGTTAATCATGATCATGCGCACTAGATTTAGCTTCATATGATTAAATAGTTTGACAGAATCCATTACCAGCAGTGGGTGGATTGACTGTCAATTTCTTATTTTAATGCTAACCACACATCCACACTAATTGTCTCAGTCACTTATTTTGTTGTGCTGGTAACTTTCAACAAGTTACGCTACCAATACGTTCCAATTAAATACGCCTGAAACCACCTTGGTAAAGAGCATCCCTAATGCAGCACCTTATCGAAGTCACTTCTTATTCAATCAGTTTAGTATTTGCATCCCGACAATAGAGGCGGTGGGGGGGGGGATTTTTTACCATATCCATAATGCCATAAGACAGCATGTCATTTAGAGTAAAGTTTATCCGGAGGCAATCTGTATGTGAGTAGATCACAGATTTCTTTTCAGACAGATAATCTGACTTGGGATTACATCTTAGGACATATCTATATGTATTTCTTTCAGAGTCAATATGCTTAGTGGCGTAGTCAATGGGAGCAAGCACGACTAAAAGGCGTCATGGGGTATAAAACGTGCCATGGGTATCAGAGGGTCATGGCACGGAAAATCATGAAATCTGCATGCTAGTGAATGCCATCTCGTGCATTTGCAGAGGTAAATATAGGCAATTGATTAGCTGGTAACATGGTGAAATTTTTATATTTTACACATGATTTAGGTGCCATTTTGGGATGATGGTGGTGTCCGCCCCTTCCACTGCACCCCATGGCTATGTAACTGGATTTGCTATGTAACATACGCATATACAATTACACACATCTACTATTATTCATGTTTACAGACATACCTAGGTAAAGCATCCATCGCATGGCAGTAGAGAACCAATGCTAGCTCACATATTGCTCAAGAATATTCTTGAAATGCGAGACTAAATTTGTCTGTTTTTCCAGACTTCTGGAATCGAAGACATGTTGTTGTTGTTGTTGTTGTTGTTGTTGTTGTTGTTGTTGTTGTTGTTGTAATAGTGTCATTAATTCTGTTTAACAAAATGGTCTAGGTTTAGTACTTGATCAATTTAATAGTGTTGAGTTGCAAATATTGATAAGGACATGCTCTGGAAACTATATAAGGCGCTAGTGAGGTTCACCCTAGAGTCTAGAAACTGAGTATGGTACACAATCTACGTAATGATATTGATAGCATTGAGAAGGTACAACGTCGTGCCATCAGGTTAGTACCAAGCATTACCAATTTGGACTATCCAGGTCGTTAGAAGGTATTAAAATTATCTACTCTAGCACACCGACGAAGCAGAGGCGACATGATCCAAACGTACAAGCTAATGTATGAATCTTACGATATCCCATACAGTAGCTTTTTTATTGGACCAATGCAACCGAACAGCTTAAAGCTAGTAAAACACAGATCTAGGTAGACACTCAGGGTGAATAGATTTGCAAACAGGATTATAAATGACTGGAATAGTCTACCAGCAAGTATTGTAAATGCTGAAACAGTCAATCAGTTTAAAAACAGGCTGGACGAGCAGTGGAAGCGTCACAATACCATCTATAACTATTGATTCAATAGGAGCAGGTAATAACAAGCTTATATAATGCCGTGAAATATTGGCCATGGTGTGTAAACTGTGCCGCCCTTACATTATATTGAAACATGTAATTTTGAATCCAGATAGTTTAACTTCTTTGGGTCAGACTTGGTTTGGTAACAGCGCTGGTTTATATAAATCTAAATCATAATATCATATATATGACTATTGTTTAACTATAACACTGAAAAAGTCTATATAATATTTTGGAATATCGGATGGTTTGGAAACCACGCCACCAGTACATGATATTAATATTTATAATTTTGCATGTGTAGGGTATTGGTATCGGACTTGGTGTGGTAACCACGCTAGTTTCTAAAAAATAAATCCGTAAATAACATGTGTGACGTCTATGATAACAAGTAAGAAAACTTATAAGTATTAAAACATTGTAAATATATGTATATGTGTGTTTGGCATGTCCAACATTGTAAAAATGTTTGTTTGGATGAAAGTGAGCTAAAAAAGCCCCGAATCTTAATTGGAGCACGAATAAATATTGTATTGTATTGAAATGTTACAACTTTAAACAGCTTTAAACGTTCATAATAGTACAATTAACATTATTGATTTCAACGACAGAATTCCGGCCAACGATTTGTACTGCTAGATACATGTTTTGCATTTCCATTTTCAGGTGAGACTTGTCGACATAAGTAAGTAATCTTAGGCCTATGGTACTATTTTGTCAGTGATCGTCCATATCATTGAATTTATGTATTTGTTATTACAACCACTTTAAACTCGGTCTGCTTGCCCTGTGAATAGTTGTAGTATTTATGTGATTGCATGTGAGTCCGTGTGTATTGCTTCAAATGCAATTTATTAAAATATATTCACAAACATCAGGGGCGTGTTGAGGGTTGGTATGGCTGGCGGAGACGTCAATATATCTTTACTACTACTACTACTACTACTACTGCTGCTGCTGCTGCTGCTGCTGCTGCTGCTGCTGCTACTACTACTACTACAACAACAACAACTACTACTACTACTACTACCACTACTACTACTACCACTACTACTACTACTACTACTACTACCACTACTACTACTACTACTACTACTACTACTGCTGCTGCTGCTGCTGCTGCTGCTGCTGCTGCTGCTGCTGCTGCTGCTACTACTACAACAACAACAACAACTACTACTACTACTACTACTACTACTACTACCACTACTACTACTACCACTACTACTACTACTACTACTACTACTACTACTACTACTACTACTACTACTACTACTACCAATCTATCCACCTATTTGTATTATAAGTAGTGCAAAATGTCAATAAAGGGGTGAAATGAACATTGAAGAATCAAATGCGACAACTATTCTCTAAGATTTTGAAGACAACACCTTCAAGATACTAGCACTAAAATTGCCTCGGATTAGGATTCCCCAATGGACGCTTCACAATTGTATCGGTATTTTGCATTACTAAGTTATGAATATGAATAGGTGGATAAAATAATCAGTTAATGTGTAATCGTCACAACCTTATTATCTGGCTTGCCATAAGTAGTGCTGTATGAATGTACTCTATCTGGTGTTTGTGGATGATAATATAAGAGGCCGAATCGACTATAATGCTGAAAAGTGTTGTTATTAGAGTGACTGCAGCACTGTTCAGTTGGCATGTTGCCAAACATATGCCAGTTAAATTGATTCCAAATGCTGAATATTACAAGGCCAGTTTCAGCTGCTCTTGTAAAATTCAAGTTTTGACATTTTTCCAGGAAAAATGGGCATTGTCACTTCCAACTTATTCATCATATTTACCTCCAGAAATGCGGGAGATGCATTTTGAGAGCATCTGTATTTCAATTTTCTTCGGGGGAGGGCCCCCAAACCCCTAGACTTGTCACTGGACCCACGCTTCACCGATTCTTGGATCCGCCTCTGCATACACAAGCAACTGTGCGCACACCGCCACGCGAACGTGTGGGCAGGCACATCCACATTTTCATTTCCAGACACACATCCAATCAGGACGCTGACATACCTTAACATAGAGCTTTATAGGAGACGTATTTCCGCCATACAACTTGTACCAGAACTGGATGCAATATCGGTCATCTGCGGGGAAGTATGGTGAGGTGAATTGTGCAGCAATGGGGTTCCGATAGTAGGAGCTCTGTCGTGTCGTATCCGGATCAAACCGTTGGTAAAATCCTGCGAATACATTTAAACTATTCGGGGTTTTTTACATCTAACGCTGTTTATATCATTTTCTTGCCATTGTCATCAGCAGAATGTTATGTCGCAATTCACTTTTCCAGAGTATCCATCAATCATCTGACGTCGTATGACGTCATAATCAGCTAAGCGGCGTGTAGGGTGATGTCATAAGTATTACGTCATAAATGATTCTATTTGGCCCGTCTTTAACTCTTAATAGTCCGACGCGAATTGTATGTCTCTACTATTTAATGAATATGCTGTTGAATAGTGTGAAGCTAATTTGACTGGGCGCTGTTGCTGCCATAGGCAGCAACGCGCCTAGTCATATTAGTTTCAAAATAGTCAACAGCTTACCTGTATAGTTTTCTGGAAATTGATAGGCAGGAAGTTCAGAGATCGATCGGTTCCAACACGAGCGAGGTGTGGTGGGGCTTAGCTAGAGATGGGCGGGGCATAGCTAAAATGGAAAGGTCCATTGACCTGCTGCATCTGTTTAACCTTCACCAGGCAGATTAAATTTCTCGTGACGATGAAACCTTTTTAAAATCGGGGCAGAATTCGTGTCAAATGTATTGATACAATCATATATAGTGAGCCATCCACGACTTCCCATTATGATCAAGGTAAACTGTATCATTAACACCGACAGCACCACATTTCCATCTCCTCTTCAGGACATTTAAGCTTATACATCATCATCGTCTATATTCTACATACCTGAATTAATACCCAGTGTGTGATCACGTGACAGCCCTCCAGAAGCACTGCCTTGCTCATAATCCCAGTTAAGTCCTTGCATATCGTCATTCCAGCCGCATTGAGAATCCTCGAACAAGCACACTGTCCTTTTCAGCGGACCGACTGCAGCTGAATTTTTGGCAAGAAACAATCTTTAAGGGATAAAGGTACAAATGTACTAATTAATCTTGACTAATCCATCGAAATAAATACATGCCTTACCTATACATAAATATACTGGACTGAGGTACCTCAGTTCAGTTTACCAAATGTAAATTATTTCACGTTCATCATTAAGCATACACTCCTATGTTTGTGTGTGAATGATACAAATGCCGTGTACAATGGCTTTCTGTAACACCTAATTTAAATCCATGTTCTATTTTCTGGACTTCAGCCACCCAAAAACACAGCTTCCCAGTAGATACAGTCTTCTCTCCTCGATTGCTTTCAATCAGACTACAGCTCTGATGAGTCTGATAGCCAGCTCCTATATACCGTCACATCGTTTCCCATGTTAAATTTTGAGCCAAACCAGATCGGCATTTTAAGAATTTCCATAGATACTTAATTTGATCCGATCCGTGTTCAGATTTTTTATCCAGAGCATGGTCAACGTCTGGAGATCCTCTTGAGCCAAATCGGATCAGTAAATATTTTCAGATATAGCTCCGGATTCACAAACACACACAGACAGACAGCCCGAATGCAAATACCATCTTCCAAAAGTTCATAATACTATATTATATAGTTTTATGGACCTCTGCCTCTTTCCCTTACTGGCCGAGTGTTATAAATGCAGCTCTTTACAGATTGCAATTAAAAAATTGCTTGCGCGGTCACGTTTAGATTGGTAATATAGCTCAGAGTTCCGAGAAGTGTGATGAGCTGCGCGTAAATCTGATTGTTCCAGAGCTGGTCACGTGACCTGGGACGTCATCGCATTTGCAAATTAGGCCACGCCCCTATTTTCCCTAAAAGGAGTCATGTTATAATATGCAAATGAGATGACGTCACAGGTCACACAATCAGATTTGTGCGCAGAACTCTGCAGCCTTTTGGGATGTAAATCCATTGATGAGGTCCTGTAACCAGCTCTCGACCAATCAAAATTGTGCCTATAGCGTCGCAATCGTTCGGTGTAGATCTATTTATGTGTTCTGATGATTGAGGTGTAATGACTCGTGAAATGAATGGGGAGCTATTGGGTGGATATGTATCTAGTGTTACCTGGATAACGAGACAATGAGAAGGTGGGATTTCAGTATGTAGATCTATTCTTCCTGGCCGAAGAGCACACCTAAGTGCTAAAAGCTTTCAATCCATTGTAGTTAATCAATTCTACAGTACATAAATCTAATATTTCTAGCTGAGGAGACAATGGGAAGGGTAGACCTATTGTTCCTGAATGAAGATCGCAGGCCCACACGTATGCACGCCAGTATGTATGCACACACGTAGTCTATGTACTATAGATTTACAATGACCCCATAGTCTCAGACCAGATGGTAATAACACTGGCTGATTTATTGCATGGCAGCTACAGCCAGCCCATACAATAAATTTCAAAATAGGCTTCGAGTTTTTAAGATTTGTTATTCCTTATCGCTTTGTGCATAAGGTTATGTATGCACGTCACAGTGTGTCCCACAACCCCAACCACACACACCCACACCCAGCCATACACACGCACGCATGCACGCACTCACGCATGCAAGCACGCACGCACGCACGCACGCACGCACGCACGCACGCACGCACGCACACCTGCACGCTCACACATACGCCTGCACATGTGCACGCCCACACAAAAGCACGCTTTCACGCACACACACATGCCTGCATGCCTGCAAGCATGCATCAACCCTGCACGCACCCACACATGCATGCATACATCCACAACCCTTTTTCCCCACTTTATAAAACTACTACTACTATTATTACTATTGCTAATACTACTGCTGCTGCTGCTGCTGCTGCTGCTGCTGCTGCTGCTGCTGCTGCTGCTACTACTACTACCACTACTACCACTACTACCACTACTACCACTACTACTACTACTACTACTACTACTACTACTACTACTGCTGCTGCTGCTGCTGCTGCTGCTGCTGCTGATGCTGCTTTACTACTGCGGCTGCCTCATATTCTAAGTACGAATACATTCATACTCGCGAAAGTGCTCTGTCATTGACATTGTCAGCGATATGCAAACTGAGAGATACCTATGTTTGGAAGTTTATCCCCAGCATGCCTGTTGAGATTATCGAGCGAGTAATTCCTATTGTAAATTTTCAAAAATAGCGATCTCTCGATCTGCAAATGGATATTTGCATAAGATCCCTGCAGTAGTATGAACCGTAGTCTCAGAACAGCCAGTAATAGCACTGGTTGATTTATTGTCGTGTCTGCATTTCATGAGATACAGCTCTGCATACCCGCATGCGCGCACGCACGCACACATACATACACGAATGCATCTATGCACACATGCACGCATGTCTCCATGTACACGCGCACATACACACGTACATGTTGTGTTAAAGATTTTGAGTCCAAAATAGCGATCAATAGGTTTTCTTGATACAACTCTGGGTACCCTCACGCACGCATGCACACATAGGCACAACCGCGCGTATGCACGCACACATGCCCCAATGGCCATGCACCTGCATGTATGCCCGACTGTATGTACTATAGATTTAGTATGAGTCGCAGTCTCCGAACAGCCAGTAATAGCACTGGTTGATTTACTATCTTGTTTGTATTTCACACCACCCGTCCTCTTGACACCCCCCCCCCACCCCACCGCCCCACCTCTGTGTCTGAATCGACTTTACTATTGGCTTTTCAGCCATGAATGAACACGTTATACCTCATCTGCATTTCACACCCTCCCCAAACCCCTCCCCACCCTGTTGCGTTTGGATTGACCTCTGCATTGTCTCTTAAGCAAATAAAAATAGATCTATGTAGTGAAGAATTGATTAACTACAGATGGATTGCATGTTACAGCTTTTAGCACTTAGGTGCCATCTTCTTTCAGGAACAATATACCTACATATGGCACTCAGCCCTTCCCATTGTCTCTTCCACCAGGAACACACGTGTTAAAACTTGCCTGAATTACACAACACCCATACTGCCAAGCCCGACCCCCTGTGTTTGGATTAACTTTGCCATTGTCTCTTCAGCCAGGACCGAGCATGTCTGAACATGTTATAACTGGGCTGCATTCCACACCACTTCCTATGTTTGGATTAACTTGTCCATTGTCTCTTCAGCCAGTAATAATAGAGCTATGTACTGAAGAATTGATTCACTAAATACAGATTGAATGCTACGGCTTTTAGGTATGATCTTCATTCGGGAACAATAGATCTAGACTTCCCATAGTCTCTTCAGCCAGGAATACGAGATCTATGTACACGTACCACCCATCTCCACACACACACGCCCCCCCCCACCCTCCTTCCCCACAATCATTGCATACCTTGTTACACCTGTCGATCATCAATAGATCTACATCCGAAAATGCTGCTGAGATCTGTGCGCAAATCTGATTGGTCGAGAGCGGGTCATGGGGCCACGTGACCAGCTGTCGACCAATCAGAATCGATTATACTTCGCGAGAAAATGGTATGTGGGCTAATATGCAAATGACGTGACATCACATATCACGTAACCTGCTTTCGTCCAACCAGATTTCCGTGCAGCGTATCACGCTTCTACCGGTCCAGAGTTCGCTATGTATCAACAAACATTGCAAAGTAGTATCCGTCAGTTGAGAACATTAATTAGAAAACTAATTTGCTGATTGTCTTCGCATTATTTAATAGACTCTTTTCAGACAATAGGCTATACAATAAGGACAACATACCAGTTACTTACCTGTTGCCAGCCCAAACACACATATGACCAGCCCAAGCCACATTGTCTGCATTTTCCAAGAGCAAGAATAGGAGTCTATAGATGTTTAAATGTGCCCAATGTATGGCAGATCATAGGCAATATAGCAAATACAGCCATAAGATGGTGATTTGGGTCACGGATATCACGACTTTATCCATGATTACACTCTGAATCCAGCACGAGAAATGGGTCTGCCACCCAAATCTAGATTATCCAAGGCCTCGGGAAATCTAATCTATCTCTCCAGTCAAATAATTTAACCTTTTAACCCAAATGACGATTTACAGATTAAGAGAAGATAAGCTTCGAAAATTTATCACTGGAATGATTGGCCGGTTCCATGTCAACTCGACTATACCCGGTACCAATTCAGCCATAGAGACATCAAAACCTAAACTGGTGTATTCGGTTTTCGTAAGTATTTCCACCCAGGATACGGCGAAAAGGTGATGGTCAAGTCGAAGGCATATAACAAAGGCGTGCTTTACCAGATGATGACAATATTTGATTTAGTTTTCTCGTGATGAGGTTTTTTACCCGCTGGTACAAGTTACCTGTATAGTTACCTTGAAATTGGTATTCTGGGAAGTCAGATTCCATAGCATATAAACTGATCCCAATGTGCTCAAAACATGTAGCTAAAAATTGGCGTGGCATACTTAGAAAAGAATCCCTCTATTATTTTCCTCTGCTATTAAAGGACTGGAGAAGGGAAATAACAAATGGTGTTTATTGGTGGTTTCATACAATATTAAATAAACTATCATCGGTAAAAAATGGAAATGAATCGGAATTATTTGTGAAAATGCATTTACTAAATCTGAAAACGTTACATTTGCAAGTCATTTTTATTCTTGAGGAAGCAACACGTTTCGATCAAAATGATTTCAAAATACACTGCTGGTTTCCAAGGTCGCAACATGATGCCTACTGAATATTTTTTATTTCGTGTGACTGAATGTAGATCCCGTCTCTGGAAACAACGGCTTTCAGTTAAATTGTTTTAAAACTAGACAGTATTTTACCTGTAGGACGTACTGGCTAATCGGCTTAACTCAAACATAACTGAGATTATATGACCGGCTGTAGTGTGTATTATTTATTCGCTCGGCATACACCCGAGTGAGTAGGACCAGCTGCGTCACTAATTGCTTCCCGCCAGAATGACATATATGGTATTTAGCTTGGGCGGAGTGGGGGTGGGGGAGGGGGTGTTCAAATTATTATGATTTATTTCTGTTTTGTACTGGTGGCTATAGGTTGATTATTATATAAAGTTATCATTCAAGAGCATATGTTAGTTTCATGGTCCTTTCCTTTAAGAAGTGTCAGCCCACTGTGGATCTGAAAACGTTATATTTGCAAGTCACTTTTCTTCTTGAGGAAGCAACACGTTTCGGTCAAAATGATTTCAAAATACACTGCTTGTGTCCAAGGTCGCAACATGATGCCTACTGAATATTTTTTAATTCGTGTAACTGAATGTAGATCCCGTCTCTGGAAACAACGGCTTTCAGTTAAATTGTTTTAAAACTAGACAGTATTTTACCTGTAGGACGTAGTGGCTAATCAGCTTAACTCAAACATAACTGAGTGTATATGACCGGCTGTAGTGTGTATTATTTATTCGCTCGGCATACACCCGAGTGAGTAGGACCAGCTGCGTCACTAATTGCCTCCCGCCAGAATGACATATATGGTATTTAGCTTGGGCGGAGTGGGGGTGGGGGAGGGTGTGTTCAAATTATTATGATTTATTTCTGTTTTGTACTGGTGGCTATAGGTTGATTATTATATAAAGCTTTCATTCAAGAGCATATGTTAGTTTCCTGGTCCTTTGCTTTAAGAAGTGTCAGCCTACTGTAGAGTTGTATGACCGTGGGTGAGCTAGCTGGTCAGAGGCTTGAATTCTCAGCCCACTGACGATATGTATCATCACCAGTGTGAGAGCTGGTCAGCAGAGGCTAGTATTGTCAGAATGTCAGCTTATGGAACAAATGGTCTCTGTATGCATGCCGTCTTCGACCCTATCACCATCATCATATCACCTTAAGAACAGGACAAATACATTACCAGCATCGCTGCAGCGTCATCTGAGGCATCATTTTCAATCAAAACCAATTATAGATCAGATTACAAACTCTTGACCTCCGGTTTTGTCACATTTATAAGATATTTTTGGATTATCCTGAATTCTTTTTTAATTTTCAGGATTTTTTTCATTTTCTGATCCTGACCGTAGTCTGAAAATCATCCACCACCGGAGAATCTCTTTTTATCTTGAAATTTGATTCAAATTGGATCATTATGTTTTCGAATCGTTCTTGACAGACAGATGTACGGACGGACGGACAGACGAACAAATGGACAGCTAAATAGACTTGTGGGGGGGCAAACAAGAGTGTGGGCAGGTGAGCGCATGGGTGAGCGGGTGGGTGGATGAGTGGGCATTTTCCTGTGCCAACGTCTGGATATCTTCTTGCATTACAAGTTCCTTCATTGCGTTAACATTTGAGCCAATAAAATCTGTAGTTTCTTTAAATACAGCCGGAATAAGCTTTTGTGACTGACTAACTGTAGTGTGAGGCTCCGAGCCTGGGGTTAGGCAGGAAAGACGGCTCTATCGCCACAGGGGGGGGGGGGGGGGGGGGGGGTGGGGGGCATGGGGTGGCGTGGCCAAGTAACTGCTGCTGCTATTACCAAATTAGCGGCGACAGCCGCGTGATCACTGCAGCAGCGGACATCGGCGTGGCTGTTGCTGCTCATGCCATTGCTGTTGCTGCCGGCACTGTAGTGCGGGAAGACGGGCGTCGTCCGATGTCGCGAGAGCGGGAAAGCGGTTGAGCTACCCATCTCTTGTGACCCACAGGTCCACATCTGCTCGCACCCTACAATATTTTGCTGACTAGATGCGACAGCTGCATTTTTCGCTGCTTGTGTGTAAGGCCATATATGAAGCGAGTCGAACCTTTCTTTGGGTTGAATTCGATTGGGGGAAACTTAATAATATCCTCAATAAGACGTCATTGTGGTGGTTGATCAGTTGTTATTTGTGCCTGATGATGGGGAACTATACCTCGTTCTTCCTCTCATGTCGACATGGTGTCCTTCGCAAGGTAACGGCTGATCTCTGAGCGCCTCTGCGTGCTGTCTGATTTCCATTTAGTGGTTTCCTCAACAGTTGATAATAAGTGGTTTCACAGTTTCAGTAGGATACACAACTTTGTTTATAATATTGTCCTGGATTATAAGGATATACTTCAAGAAAACATATAATAAATATAGATAGGGCGGACCCTGAAAAAGGGTAACAATTGCTTTCTATAGGGAAAGGATCTCATGGCGTGAGGTGAGTGCGAGATAATCCAATTCACAGGCCTGTTTTAAGCATGGTAGCCGTAACTCTACTTTACCACTGTCCATCCCTCACACACACACACACACACACACACACACCCACCCACACACCCACACACACACACACACACACACACACACACACACACACACACACACACTATGCAATAAGAAATATCATAACAAATGGTTATCGAAAAGTCAGCAAACATTTATGGTTTCCAGCTTATTTAGTGGTACACAGTCTAAGAGAATAACGTGCAAGCGGAAGGATGCAAGCTCAAAAACGCATATAAAAAGTCACATGTTCAGAACTCATAAAGAGCAGTAGGTGGTTCACGAATAAAACATTTAACACATAACATTCATATTTAATATTTTGGCGGTTGGCAAATCAACATAGTCACATTGAACATTTGATATTTAAGAATGGTGTTCATTCCATTTCGTGGCTGTAGATGGCGCAGTCCATGGAGTGAAACAGCAAAGATAATATCAAAACACTTTTTATAAAACACAGTTCATCAAAATCAATACGAAGGTGATGATGGGGCGAAACAATGGTGATGGATGAAGATGAAGGTGATGCGGTGATGAAGTTCTATGTTACAATTTGAGTTGACGATGGATTGCGCAGGTGGTTGGTATCGCTGTCACGTCATAAAGGTAGTTGTGACGTGCAATACAGTCTTCGTCTAAAGAGAATGTATCTAATATCATCAGGATGTTTGTAGAGCAGGGGGGGGGGGGGGGGGGGGGGGGGGGGACCTACAATACCTTTCATAAAACGATCTCAAAATCCGCCTGTACATCAATCTGCTGTTTCTGGCTATCAACCTGGAGGGAGAACCTAACTTTCAGATCAATCATAATACAGATACTGTTCCATCAATGTAGCCGTGGTCTGAGAGAAAGCGGCAATGCTGGACTGTGAATGGCACAAACAAGAAGCACGCTAAAAATTTATATAACTTTATAAAACTCTCTCAGACTGCTTACTGTAGTGTAATGCACTAGTCTGTTATTTGTATCACCCCGTATATTTCGGCTTGTGGATTTTGTGCCCGGTCTGTAGGTTGTTATTGATTTAGCTGGCTTGTTTGTAGCCGTCAATCAAGGTTTTGGCGGCGGTCGCTGTGTTACGTGACGTGTGCGCACGGATTTCTGTGGTCTGACTGGCCTGTCAGAGGTTATTTTCGGTCTCTCGTTATATTTTGCCTAAAAGTCGAGGTTTTGCTCAGTAATTATACTCCGTTTGAGTTATGGTTTCAGGGCTATAATGTAACATTTTTTCGGTATACACAGGTTTTTTCAGTTATCCCCGTTAGTTTCGCTTACTGCCGTTAGGTGGCAGTTATAGCCACTCCGACATTACACGCGTGAAAACGAAGCGAGCGTAGCGTCACGGCGCACGTCGCGTTGTATACAGTAGCCACCACTAGCCTTCACTGTATGGCGCGCGTAGAGACTGTTACAACATCAATGTTGCTGAATATCAATATATATATATATATATATATATATATATATATATATATATATATATATATATATCTCGCCAGGCCAGCCAGTGTGGAGAGGTGGGTGGAGGGGGCGTAGTTTCATACATGATTCGTACACCCGCCCATAGTTTTTTATCCGTATCTATAGTCAATCAGCAAGCACATCACGTATTAGATCATCCTTAAGATTTATAAGTGCCTAGCACACGATGAGAATGTCATCAAAATGTGTCAGTGATGTGACTGGTGCCGTGCTACTCAGTACTTTAAACACATCCAATTTCCTACTTGCTTTCCCTCCCTCCCTCCCTCACACCCCAAGCCCCTCCCTCCCTCTCACACCTCAACTCCCTGCCTCCCTCCCCCCCCCCCCATACACCCTCTCTCTCTCTCTCCCTTCTCTCTCTCTCTCCCCATCCCTCCCTCCCTCTCTCGCTCCCTCCCTCTCGCTCTTTCCATCCCTCCCTCCCTCTCTCTCTCCCTCCCTCAACCCCCCCCCCCCTCCCTCCATCCCTCCCCTCCCTCTCTCTCTATCTCTCTCTCTCTCGAGAGAGAGAGAGAGAGAGAGAGACGTGAATTCATGCTATTCATCGAGTTGTAGTGACATCTTCTCTACTAAGCTGGAGTTTATCTTTAATGAAAGCTGGTATGTTAAGCTGGAAATCAGCTGTTTTCCAGGTGGGGTGAGATCCCCACAAGATACTCTGGTGTATTGTGTGGCTTTATAATTGCCGAATGTCTGACTTCTGTTTCTTAAGTTTGTCGGTCTCTGAATGAATGTTTCTGCACAATCAATAATACAGGTTGTGCTTAGATAATTCTCTCGAAATGGTTCAGGACAACATGCTCTAATTGCTTCCCTGGGAAGCTAGATGTACTTTTACAATCTGCCCATGGTTTTCCATAGACATGGTCATTTGTACAAAAGTCAGATTCCTGACATTGTGTACATATGTCAACATACTGGATGGATTCATTGTTTCTTTTATGTGTCGGCCTTATTAGTATCTACAACACCATGATAGAGTCCGTCTCTGACAAATCAGTTATATCATCACAGTTTATTTCATCGCTGCTATTAGTGGCCACGGAACAGTCTGAAATGCTGAGTTTCTTTAGACATTTAATGTTTTTCCTTACCACCTTACCTCAACCTGGTGTGACACATTTATCGTAACCTAATTTTAATTTCGGATATTGGTTTCTCTCGGATGGTTGGTCATCCAAAAATGTTCTGAACACACATATACCTGTTTTGGTAAGCCTTGTCTATTAATAGCGTTAGTCGTTCCCCCCCCCCCCCCCCCCCCCCCCCCCCCCCCCCCCCCCCCGCTAGTCTGCTCGGTTCATCTGATGGCATCACGTGGAATTTTATGGGATTAAAAATGCTCAAGCCCTTCTTAAATATATTTAGTTTTCTGCTATTATTTGTGCACCCATTGACCGCACATGAATTTCCGCCACTTTTTCTGTATTTTACGTCGATATCCATTGTCCCCCGAGTTTCAGATCTCTACAGGTTCTTATGCTTATAATAACGATAACGCTATGTACGCGTCTTAAGCGTTTTTCACTTGTGTAATGGCGGGCTATTACGTCATTAGCCAATGGCGGCGCCGGCGGTAATCTAGGTCACGTCTCGATGAACGCGTGTATTCGCTATGTGCTCAATTTGGGTAGCGTAGGCCGCTGTTAGTGTGTGTGTCAAGTCGACATGTTTCGTATTCTTTGGATTACCTTAAGTTGGTATGTATAAACACGCACAATACACTTCACACTTGTTATCCCGATGTCCGTATATTTGCAAATTTGTTATGTTTAAATTATATTAAGTCTGATGCTGATCGTTCAATGGGTTGGTGGTTGATGTAGCTGTCTTAGACAGCGACGTCATCCGCCAAAGATGTTGAATGTCTGCACCAGTGCGGTCTCCTGTTGTTGCTAAAATCGAGAATATTGACATCGGGTTTCTGAGGGTTAAACACACCACCGAGCGTGTCTGGCTGTGTTTTTCCTTGCATGTATGATGTGTCAGTTTTTTCCGTTGACTGTGTGTGCTGGCCTGCTTTGTCATTATAGCTGGGGTGTCTGTTTCCAGTCGGGGTCACGCCGGTCGGGGTCACGCCCGGTCGGGGTCATGTCCGTCGGGGTCATGTCCGGTCGGGGTCATGTCCGGTCGGGGTCATGTCCGGTAGAGGTTATGTCCGGTCAAGGTCATATTTTCATTGTATTTATTTAATGCGCATTTGTTCGCACATGTACCGTTGTTGTGGGTTTATTCTGTATGCGGTTTGGTGGTCAGTCATTATGGCCTTTGGGCTGTGAGGATTGGCTATCGAGGTACATGCTGAATAAACACCATAGTAGTCCATGCTGTTAAAGGGCGAGATAATTCTTGCCGCCCTGTAGATAGTGTAAATACTTAATTCCCTTTCTGGGTTTTATGGTCAATGTGGCTGTGGTTTACGTACCATCGCCTCGCTAAGATGTACTATTATGACGGGTTGTAAGTGTGCTGTCTATGTTATGCTGATGGCAGATCTTTTAATGTTTATTATTTCATTGTAGCTCTTGATGCTCGGTGGTGGTTGTTGCCGGGATTCTGCATGGCCTCTCATGTCTTATGGTGAATTACGGCGTCAATCAATATGATATAAGACACTAAATCCCTTTCAGTAGTCTAGAGTTTGATAATATCTTTGTTACGTGTCACGTCATGGATTCTCAATGTCAGTTGGCTATGACATCTCTAACTGTTACGTCACTATTTATGATGACGTCACGGTTGATGATGTCATAATCTATGACGTTAACAATCTGTCACTATATTCTGATGACGTCATAATCAATTACGTTCACAATCTGTCACTACATTCTGATGACGTCATAATCAATTATGGTTTCCGGTTTCTGTGTTGGTCATTTAGAGCCTAATTCAGCAACTTAGTTTATTGTTTGTCTTTAATTATATTATAATGTTAGGCCTGTTGGGTATTTTGGAGCTTTCATGACTGGCGGTGGCTGCAGCATAATGCAGTGGCGGCCCCTGGTCGAGTTGGTTCCTGAAATATTCAACAGCCTCTGCTTATATTTGATGGTCAGCCATGTTGTCTTATTTTTTACATTCTTTATTATTAATGTTTACATTCAGGGATGTTTTCAAAGTAACCTGTCTATTGGGACCCCTCTTGTTGGCACAAGTAGGCGGCCCTGATGGAAGGTTGATTGCAAACATTTCTGAATGGCTTCTTCTGATGCCGTGGGTTTATGTGGTTTTCTGCTTTAGGGTAGTCCATCTCTGTGTCCCTTATATGGTCACAAGGTCGTATAGGGGTTTATGGGGGTCCGGTCTGGTATCTAAAATTTATACTAGCGTCTCCATATGCATGCCATAGGGGCAAGCTTGGTCTCCTGTAGGCATAGGATTCAATATTGAACCTTGACATCACTTGAAACTTGTATGTATGTATGTATTTATTTGTTTATGTACATTTATTTATACAGTCTACCGTCATTGTCGTCATGTCGTGTAAGAATAAAGCCGATTAAATTCACCATGGTATCCTGTCTCCTTCGCCCCCCCCCCCCCCCCCCGGGTTCATTACAGCTTACTATAGGACATAATATTGTACTTTACCGAGGTGAAGCCTTGGCAAGGAAGACTAGTTTAAACATCGTCGTGTCGTG